>CM060960.1:16560034-17160034 GCA_030765055.1 Mantis religiosa | reverse complement strand
AACTTATCGAGGAATGCAAAACGGTTTTTGCACCCTAGATTTGGGCGATAAGCATCTTGCACTGTGATCGTCGTCCATATCGTGTTCCAGTTTATCGTATTTTGTGTTATGCCAACTTTGGTGTACAAGTTTGAGTGTATATACACTGGGTATACACACAAGCATTCTTTATCCATCAAAAGACCATGCCCCCGGTAGCTAGAAGTTCAGCTTAGGTGTTTTTGCTCTACGCCCACACTCAATAGAGTTTTACCCCAGATGTACTAGTTTTAGATTTGCATATTTAGGACCTATTTGGTTAAGATAGATTAGACTAGATAGGACTAGTCAAATGAATCCAAGGTACATAGAGCTTAGAGTTACCAGACATTCATCTTTCAGGATAAGAGAAAACCTCCAACGTTAAGTCATATCGGACGACGAATGAAATGATGTTCAAATGAGTACAGGGTACATAGAGCTTAGAGTTACCAGACATTCATCTTTCAGGATAAGAGAAAACCTCCAACGTTAAGATATATCGGACGATGAATGAAATGATGTTCAAATGAGTACAGGGCACATAGAGCTTAAAGCTACCACACACTCATCTTTCAGGATAAGAGAAAACCTCCAACGTTAAGTCATATCGGACGATGAATGAAATAATGTTCAAATGAGTACAGGGTACATAGACCTTAGAGTTACCAGACATTCATCTTTCAGGTTAAGAGAAAACCTCCAACGTTAAGTCATATCGGACGATGAACGAAATGATGTTCAAATGAGTACAAGGGACATAGAGTTTAGAGTTACCAGACATTCCTCTTTCAGGATAAGAGAAAACCTCCAACGTTAAGTCATATCGGTCGATGAATGAAATGATGTTCAAATGAGTACAGGGTACATAGAGTTTAGAGTTACCAGACATTCCTCTTTCAGGATAAGAGAAAACCGCCAACGTTAAGTCATACCGGACGATGAATGAATTCATGTTCAAATGAGTACAGGGTACATTGAGCTTAGAGTTACCAGACATTCATCTTTCAGGATAAGAGAAAACCTCCAACGTTAAGTCATACCGGACGATGAATGAATTGATGTTCAAATGAGTACAGGGTACATAGAGCTTAGAGTTACCAGACATTCATCTTTTAGGATAAGAGAAAACCTCCAACGTTAAGTCATACCGGACGATGAATGAAATGATGTTCAAATGAGTACAGGATACATAGGGCTTAGAGATACCAGACATTCATCTACCAGGATAAGAGAAAACCTCCAACGTTAAGTCATACCGGACGATGAATGAATTGATGTTCAAATGAGTACAGGGTACATAGAGCTTAGAGTTACCAGACATTCATCTTTTAGGATAAGAGAAAACCTCCAACGTTAAGTCATATCGGACGATGAATGAAATGATGTTCAAATGAGTACAGGGTACATAGAGCTAAGAGTTACCAGACATTCATCTTTCAGGATAAGAGAAAACCTCCAACGTTAAGTCATATCGGACGATGAATGAAATGATGTTCAAATGAGTACAGGGTACATAGACCTTAGAGTTACCAGACATTCATCTTTCAGGTTAAGAGAAAACCTCCAACGTTAAGTCATTCCGGACGATGAATGAAATAATGTTCAAATGAGTACAGGGTACATAGAGCTTAGAGATACCAGACATTCATCTTTCAGGATAAGAGAACACCTCCAACGTTAAGTCATATCGGACGATGAATGAAATGATGTTCAAATGAGTACAAGGTACATAGAGCTTAGAGTTACTAGACATTCATCTTTCAGGATAAGAGAAAACCTCCAACGTTAAGTCATACCGGACGATGAATGAAATAATGTTCAAATGAGTACAGGGTACATAGAGCTTAGAGATACCAGACATTCATCTTTCAGGATAAGAGAAAACCTCCAACGTTAAGTCATATCGGACGATGAATGAAATAATGTTCAAATGAGTACAGGGTACATAGAGCTTAGAGTTACCAGACATTCATCTTTCAGGATAAGAGAAAACCTCCAACGTTAAGTCATACCGGACGATGAGTGAAATGATGTTCAAATGAGTACAGGGTACATAGAGCTTAGAGTTATCAGACATTCATCTTTCAGGATAAGAGAAAACCTCCAACGTTAAGTCATATCGGACGATGAATGAAATGATGTTCAAATGAGTACAGGGTACATAGAGTTTAGAGTTACCAGACAGTCATCTTTCAGGATAAGAGGAAACCTCCAACGTTAAGTCATATCGGACGATGAATGAAATGATGTTCAAATGAGTACAGGGTACATAGAGCTTAGAGATACCAGACATTCATCTTTCAGGATAAGAGAAAACCTCCAACGTAAAGTCATATCGGACGATGAATGAAATAATGTTCAAATGAGTACAGGGTACATAGAGCTTAGAGTTACCAGACATTCATCTTTCAGGATAAGAGAAAACCTCCAACGTTAAGTCATACCGGACGATGAGTGAAATGATGTTCAAATGAGTACAGGGTACATAGAGCTTAGAGTTATCAGACATTCATCTTTCAGGATAAGAGAAAACCTCCAACGTTAAGTCATATCGGACGATGAATGAAATAATATTCAAATGAGTACAGGGTACATAGAGCTTAGAGTTACCAGACATTCATCTTTCAGGATAAGAGAAAACCTCCAACGTTAAGTCATACCGGACGATGAGTGAAATGATGTTCAAATGAGTACAGGGTACATAGACCTTAGAGTTATCAGACATTCATCTTTCAGGATAAGAGAAAACCTCCAACGTTAAGTCATATCGAACGATGAATGAAATGCTGTTCAAATGAGTACAGGGTACATAGAGCTTAGAGATACCAGACATTTATCTTTCAGGATAAGAGAAAACCTCCAACGTAAAGTCATATCGGACGATGAATGAAATAATGTTCAAATGAGTACAGGGTACATAGAGCTTAGAGTTACCAGACATTCATCTTTCAGGATAAGAGAAAACCTCCAACGTTAAGTCATACCGGACGATGAGTGAAATGATGTTCAAATGAGTACAGGGTACATAGAGCTTAGAGTTATCAGACATTCATCTTTCAGGATAAGAGAAAACCTCCAACGTTAAGTCATATTGGACGATGAATTTAATGATGTTCAAATAAGTACAGGGTACATAGAGCTTAGAGTTACCAGACATTCATCCTTCATTGATAAGGGAAAACCTCCAACGTTAAGTCATACCGGACGATGAATGAAATGATGTTCAAATAAGTACAGGGGACATAGAGCTTAGAGTTACCAGACATTCATCTTTCAGGACAAGAGAAAACCTCCAACGTTAAGACATTTCGGACGATGAATGAAATGATGTTCAAATGAGTACAGAGTACATAGAGCTTAGAGTTACCAGACATTCATCTTACAGAATAAGAGAAAACCTCCAACGTTAAGTCATACCGGACGATGAATGAAATGATGTTCAAATGAGTACACGGTACATAGAGCTTAGAGTTACCAGACATTCATCTTACAGAATAAGAGAAAACCTCCAACGTTAAGTCATACCGGACGATGAATGAAATGATGTTCAAATGAGTACAGGGTACATATGGCTTAGAGTTACCAGACATTCATCTTTCAGGACAAGAGAAAACCTCCAACGTTAAGTCATATCGGACGATGAATGAAATGATGTTCAAATGAGTACAGGGTGCATAGAGCTTAGAGTTACCAGACATTCATCTTTCAGGATAAGGGAAAACCTCCAACGTTAAGTCATATCGGACGATGAATGAAATGATGTTCAAATGAGTACAGGGTACATAGAGCTGAGAGTTACCAGACATTCATCTTTCAGGATAAGGGAAAACCTCCAACGTTAAGTCATATCGGACGATGAATGAAATGATGTTCAAATGAGTACAGAGTACATAGAGCTTAGAGTTACCAGACATTCATCTTTCAGGATAAGGGAAAACCTCCAACGCTAAGTCATATCGGACGATGAATGAAATGATATTCAAATGAGTACAAGGGACATAGAGCTTAAAGTTACCAGACATTCATCTTTCAGGATAAGAGAAAACCTCCAACGTTAAGTCATATCGGACGATGAATGAAATGATGTTCAAATGAGTACAGGGTACATAGAGCTTAGAGTTAGCAGACATTCATCTTTCAGGATAAGAGAAAACCTCCAACGTTAAGTCATATCGGACGATGAATGAAATGATATTCAAATGAGTACAGGGTACATAGAGCTTTGAGTTACCACACATTCATCTTTCAGGATAAGAGAAAACCTCCAACGTTAAGTCATATCAGACGATGAATGAAATGATGTTCAAATGAGTACAGGGTACATAGAGCTTAGAGTTAGCAGACATTCATCTTTCAGGATAAGGGAAAACCCCGGGCAAAGCGTTTATCCCGGTAACTCACCGTGATCGAAATGACTTCTGCTTGCCTCTGGTACATGTGCCTGAGAGGTTGCAGAGTTCTGGGTTTCTTCACTTCTACTATTCTTCCTTGGGAGGGAGTCTTAGCCCCCTTGGTGGCGTCCCCAACTGAAGTAACAGAAAAAAATTGTATCGGAAAATAATAACACGAGGTCCTGTAACGAGTGATTTTTGCACCTCCGCCTATCTTTAAACGGATAGAAAACGCATACTTGGCATAGGACCGATCATTCCATTTCTCAGTGTAGTGGTTGATTCCATATAATTGTGCAATCAGTGTTTGACATTTAGATATGAATGGGGACATGTGCACGTGAAACAAAGGCCTTTTTGCCCCTGCAGTACTGGGTAACGATATTTGCCGAACCACTCGCTGGAGAAGGCTGGAGAAGTGGCTAGCTACCTGCAACACCACCAAGACCGGTTGCTGGTCGCCCATGCAAATGACCCGACGTGGGTGCCCGCCACTTCGTTACTCGCTTTCACTGCAGACTGACCGCATTGTTCTCCCCTTATTGTACTGACAATCTCCGCATGGAACCCGATATACCTCATTCTCTCATAAACGGTATCCCTTTGATGTTTCTCTACACATCTTGTATGAACTAAACCTGCTTTATGTTTCGAGGTAAACGATTGCAGAAATTAACTACAGAACTTCTGGAATATTTCTTTTATTGGATTGCATTTGTTTGATAGAAAGTAATTTTTTTTTGTCTTTTGACCACAAAAGAGAACGGAAACTCAAAGGACCGGCCTTGAAAAACATTTGACTGTTTACTTCATCTTATCGTATTCTCTTACGTACACAAAGAAACATGTATAGTATTGAAAGTTGGTTTACCCACACGATTTCTTTTACTAAGCATGAAGTAAAGAAAGCCATCTATATCCATGTCGATGACCAAAAACTACCACTCGTTTACTGACTTTGGCTGAAGAAGATGTTCTTAGAACACAAAATTCCGCTCTGTAAAGTTCTTTTTTCTTCTTCTTTTCCCCCTGTTGCTGTTGTGTGTTGGAATACAATAAAAGCTGCTGGAATTTATCTACAAGGTAGTGTAAAGCGTAATTTGTATTATATTCTACCATAAGAAAATCACATCATTGCGTGGTATTTTTGTTACTCATTTGAACATAATTTCATTCATCGTCCGATATGACTTAACGTTGGAGGTTTTCCCTTATCCTGAAAGATAAATGTCTGGTAACTCTAAGCTCTATGTACCCTGGACTTATGAACATCATTTCATTCATCGTCCGATATGACTTAACGTTGGAGGTTTTCTCTTATCCTGAAAGATGAATGTCTGGTAACTCTAAGCTCTATGTACCCTGTACTCATTTGAACATCATTTCATTCATCGTCCGATATGACTTAACGTTGGAGGTTTTCTCTTATCCTGAAAGATGAATGTGTGGTAACTCTAAGCTCTATGTACCCTGTACTCATTTGAACATCATTTAATTCATCGTCTGATATGACTTAACGTTGGAAGTTTTCCCTTATCCTGAAAGATGAATGTCTGGTAACTCTAAGCTCTATGTACCCTATACTCACTTGAATATCATTTCATTCATCGTGGGATATGACTTAACGTTGGAGGTTTTCTCTTATCCTGAAAGATGAATGTCTTGTAACTCTAAGGACATTACAGATTTTTTTTTTTTTTTTTTTTTTTAATTTACGTCCTCCAACGTGAAGTCATATCGGACGATGAATGGAATGGATTAAATGATGCTCAAATGAGTCCGGGGTCCATGGAGCTTAGAGTTACCCGACATTCGTCTTTCAGGATAAGGGAAAACCCCGGAAAAAACCTTATCCAGGTAACTCACCCTGACCGAGATTCGAACTCGGGACCTTTTGAACGTGAGGCAGACATGCTACCACCACGCTACCAAGGCGGGCACATTACAGATAAAAAAAGCACACGCACATACACACTTTTTCTTTTCTAAAATTCCTTTTTGGTAATTCGGGGCTATTCCCTTCTGTGGGAATAAAGTTATCCCGCTATTTACTACACATAATAAAACAAACAGAAGAGAACCGACATTACACTTTTTTGAGTTTGTATACAAACCATTCACACAGAAGCTCATTCTTCTGTTATTTATTGTTAATTGATATAATCCTGTTTTTAAACATTTCGTTGCAGGATTAAGAAGAATTCTTCAACTTGTTGGAGATCTCAAAGCCTAGCAAACACGTCCGTGAGGGTCCTTTTCCTTAATTACCATTTATCAAAAACTGTAGATGCGCGTGTAATGGAAGTGTCAAAACCTCTGAATAACTTAAATTCACTGATGTTTCTAGATGTCAAAAGCTTTTAATAACCCTCGTGGAGCGAGTGTTTTCCTTTATTTTCTTTGCACTAATGTAGCTTTTATACAAGGGCATAGTAAATGATTATACGAAGTAAGAAAGTTGTTAATATTAGAAACCAATCAACGAGTATTTCATAATAAGAACTAGGAAAAATAGTTTTGTCGATGATCTAACATTATGTAAGAATGCGAACGACGGTTTGTCACCTACTCTTTCTAGTACATTCATTGGATTACTAAAAATAAATTCAAAATTTCCAGAACTTAAAAAAAAAAAAAAATCCGCTAAATATTTGTGTATTCCACCAGCAACGGTTTTTTCTGAAAGACTATTTAGCACAGCGGGACTCATATGTGACAGAAAAAGAAGTAGACTTGACCCCAAACAGTGAAAATGCTAGTATTATTGAACAAAGACTTATAGAAGTGGACTGTTTTGCTTTTACATGTCTAATGTAAAATTTGAAAATAAGAACATTTTTGGTTTTCTGTTTGTCTCATTAAATATGTGCACCTATTTAATTTTATTGTCATTAAACATTTCTACCAACATTCTATTTTGTATTGTAAATAGAAGTAGAAATGACGCCATCGAGTATCGAAGTATCGGGTATGCTGGAAAATATCGTGTATTGAGAATCGAATATCGTAAAGATAGTACTGAGCTATTTCTAATTTTATTGAAAATGTTGTGGGTTTTAGCATTATGGAAAACGGTGTGATTTGTATGCTGTTAAATAACTTGTTTAGCCTGTACGTAAGGGACGTTGTGGCCGAGTGATCAGAACGCACGTCTCTTGTTTCGATGCCAGGGAACTGCATGTAGGCCTTGTGGTGGACGATGTAGCGTCTCCTCGTTCTTATCCCGCCAGTTGCTTCATAATTACGTTGTCTTTCACGATTATATCGCTACCTCAAATTATTTCTTCTTGACTTTCATATCCTATCCTGGTGATTCTTTTGAATCCAGGATTCCTCTATTCCTCGACGGTCTTCTGGGCCTAGACATCCACTTTTCCAAGGTTGGGAAAATGTGCTCGCACATGAGTGTTGGAGCGAGGAGGAAGATATGAAACAAGGTGAAATAGATAATGGGAAATGAAATGTGTAGTGTTTAACGCCCGCTTTAACTACATACGGCACCGCAGGCGATGACACTGATGATACATGAGATGAAGATGGAGCACCGGTGGAATGAGATGGCGGGGGAAACAGGAGATCCCGGAGAAAACCCACCCCAGCGCCGTGTTTTCCACCACAAATCCCACTTTGCGGTCACCTAGGATCGAACACGGGCCGGCCGCCTTGGTGAGAGCCAAGCGGTCTAACCGCTGAGCCACGGCGCGGCCGAAGATGGTGGGGGAAACCGGAGAATCCGGAAAGTAACCCCCAAACGCCACTTACTCTGTCACAAAACCCACAGTCGGAACCTACTGGACTACACTACGGAGGAGATTCGGCAATGCGACCAGTCTTGATCTATAGTACCTACGTCCCTAAGTGGGGCACCCCCGGGAGGAAGGATGAGGCGAGAGCAGACAGAGGGCGGGCGTCCCAAAGAGCCACGACAGTACAGAGGGCAGGGTTCCCACAGTTTACCAGTTGGAATCTTCCCAGCAGGACAATAGAACCGGCATCCCACTCTACTTCCCCGTAGGGGAAGGGATCCGTCCCTTTTAGCTGCCAAAGTGCGGGCGCTACGGACACCTAGCACTCGTGGTACCTCTGACGTTACTAGAGGAACCTCGGGCCGAACATAACGAGCCCCTCCCGAATGGGAGCTGTTCGGATTGGGTTGGTCTCGAGGGGGCAGTTGGTTCACGTCACCCACGGGCAATTGGGTACCTCTGGCCAGGCCGCCAAGGGCCGCCCGGAGGGGGTAGAGGGTTGCCTCATAAGTCCCGGGGACTAGCCTGCAGAGCTAGTAGCTGGTGAGCTAGACACTGGCGGCCCTACCAAGGTTATTTGGTAGCTGGTTCATTAAGGACTGGCGCGTATGTGGCGTATCCACATCCGTCCCGTCTGCCGTGTGCAGGCGGGGGGGGCAGCTTATAAAATAGGTGCTGTCCCAATGGAAATAACAGAGGAGGCCCGGGTTCCCGGTCCTACGGGGCTGGGTCTTATGGGAAGTAGACCTCGGTGAGTATCCCACTCTACTGTGGTCCAGATACGGCCTCATTAGACCGGGTTCGGAGACCGGAGACGGTCCTACCGGAGGCGGAAGTTTTACCAAGAGCATACCATCCTGCCATGCAGCGCCGAGACTCTCCTGAAAGAAACCACCAGATGAGAGATGGTGTGAAATAATAATGGAGATGAATTGGAGGGACAGGAGATGTAATTAACCTACCCAGCATTTTGGGAAAACTCCCCAAAACCCCATTTGTCAGGTAGGTATGAGCCAACCCGTCTGAGCCAACCCGCTCGGTCTTTACCTACAACTCGCGGCCTTCTAAGGGTACGGCTGCGTAGAAGGTATGAAAAGACCCTAGAGCTCAGGACAAAGCGTGCGAGTTGCGTGTGAGTTCCGCAGCTAAGGGAATTAACTAGGTGGGTTGCACGTGGAACCGGAACATCGAGAAAAGGAATGCGGCACTGTTACGCAAGCCGGCCATTGATGACCGACTGCGACACTGGACCACTTGGCACCTTCTCAAACCATTCATTTGTTTTTGCCGCTCTCCACTTCTCTCTCTGTTGGAATTTCCAGAGGACGTGCAATTGATTTGCCAGCAGGATTTATTAGCATAAGTTGTTAGCGGTAATGGTCACCGTGTTCATTGAAGTTTACTCCTTCAGGGGGATTGAAGAGTCCACTTTAACACTTCTAAACATTTTAAATATAGTAAACCTTCTCTAAAACGGAACGCGATCTTTCCGGCATTTATTTTCCGTCTTACAAAGGGTTGTTTGAATAGAAAAAATTACGAAATAGAATAATACAGAATGAAGTGCATATAATAATAGACTGATGTATATAATGTACTGTATTTTGAACTTACGCACAATAATTGTAGTTTATCGCTTAGTTTCTCTGTTTTTAAATTTCCCTTTCCAATCTACAACTGTGTATCAGCATCATTTGCTTCACCACACAGAATGTTATGGCGATGTTTGGAACTCTCGAGACATCCATTGAAATCTCTGAAATTGTCTTTGCCTAATTTTCTTGTTGTCTTTAAAGCTTGAATCTGAAGTAATGGTCCAGAAATGGGAATTCCTTTAGCACGTGCAGCAACAAACCACTCGAACACAGCACGATTTAACTCGTCATACTCTGTAGATTTTGTGATGTGCTTCACATGTCCTGCTGTTACATTTAATCACTCGCATTTAATTTTTATTTTTACAATATCTCATAAACCGGAGTTTTCCCCACTTTAAACAACACAGTTAATTCTTCAGCTGGACGTTTGTTCTTTTCAGTAACCTTAATTTTTCCCTCCAATGATAATGTCTTATGTTTAGAATTCGTTTTACAGAATTTGTGTACACTCAAACTATGTTTTAAAACTCACCAAAGTTCTAGTTTTCTTCCACTCGTACTTGCTCACTTGTAACAACAAAACTGAGAATGAACACACTAGAAAACAGTTGTAACCTTACCATGTGTGTTAGAAGAGTTGAGAGCTGATGATTTGTTTTCTCTTTTCCTCGAAGAATTACAGTTTATGATTTGATGGTTAAAGAAACATCTGTGTAAGTACAGTCGCCCTCAAAATTATTGCACCTATTAAAATGCCTACGTTGTAACACATAAAGTAATGCGTTTTAAGCAGGTTTATTTATGCAAATGGTCCCCAAAAGAATTTCAGTTTTCGCGATAGGCAGTTTTCCGGCTTAAAGTATAATTTTACATGGGAAATAGCTCGTTCCGAAATTTATTTTCAGTTTTTCCAGGTTTCCCGTACATAAGGGGTGTTTATGCAGGTTTTACTATACTAAATTAACAATTGAGAAAGCTAGTGGAGGACGTTAAAACACGGTCTCGTGAAAGTGTTACATTATTCCCGCCACGACCGTTTTCCCTGACTGAATTGTTTCAGGTGTTTCTAAGGTTCTCATAACTTGCAATGTTAGATTTAAAAACAATTTATTGGAACCAGGGACGTTTTGAATACAAGGCAGACACACCATAGAGTTGGCCGTAATAACTTTTGAATTGCACTAGGAGGGCTTAGGATTTGAAAAAGGTGTATGTTAGATTTGTTTGTTTTTGTAATTTACGTCTTCCAACGTTAAGTCATATCGGACGATGAATGAAATGGGTGAAATGATGCTCGAATGAGTCCGGGGTCTATGGAGCTTAGAGTTACCTGCCATTGGTCTATCAGTATTTAGGTAACTCACCCTAACCGAGATTCGAACTCGGAACCTCTTGAACGTGAGGCAGACACGCTACCATCTGCGCTACCGAGGCGGGCTGTATGTTAGATGCTTCTAATGAATAACAACGGATGTCTCGGAAGTAGATGGTGCTACGAAACATTTTATGTGTTCTACTGGCTCTATATTGTGTGTGTGGCAAATTCCATGTGAACATTTCAGTGTAATACATGTTTTGAATTCCCTTGAATAGAAAAAAAGGTCTAGTGTATCTTTGACTGTGAACGGCATAACTTAAAAACGAAAAATTGTTTAAATACCAAAGTTGATATTCAAGTTTAGCATCCTCGAAGGATGCGGCGCGAATATTTTAAAACCTTCAAGGGCTTTCCATTTCCCACGTAACGGGGATGGAATTTCATGAAAGTCTTCGTCTTGCTACCTGGGAGGTCTGGAATGAAATGCAAAACTTGGTACTTATCCAAATATCTTATTTGTGGGCCACAAACAGCGGCATCTAGACCTTTTCTAGAGCTTTTTTAATTGCATTCGGAAGGCCGATGTCATTTTTTTTAGAAATAGTAGTCAAACAAACAAGATATAAAATTTAATTATTTTTGCACTATAATCATTGAAAATAGAACAAGCTGCGCCGCAATCAACTCCCGAAGCATTAGAAAGTAACTGTCAACATTCTTTTGTTCTTAGAAATATGTTACTCCAAAATTGTTAATATATCGACTGTTTACTGCGATCATCTTGCATCTGTGACTTTTACTTTCAGCGTTGAGATTTTATGTCTAAATTAATTAATTTATTTATTCCTACTAAGCTTTTTAGGAATATGGCCAAGTATACTGCCCAGGCTCTTAGCTTACCATATTAATTATACAACTTATACTAACTACTTATTAATTTCCCTTAAAACTCTAACTTGCTTACGTCTTTTAATGATCAATTAATTTTTTTTCAACTTTATATAGAAACTCTTCAGCTGTCATATAGTCTTTAATAAAATGTTTAATTAATACAATCTTTCTATCCATTTTAAGCTATTTCTCAAATATACATGATTTTCTCCAAAACTCAATCCCTTCACACTCCAATATTTAGTAATTTTAAAGCATCACTTATTTATAGCGTCAAAATGAAAAATGCAATGCCATGGCTGGGATTTGTTCTACGGATCTCCTGGTTTCCGTCCAGTCGCTCTAACCCATTGAGCTACCATGGCCAACGTGCCATACTGACATTAAATTCTCCATTTGACTCATATATTTCCCCGGTAAACCACTAGAGACTCTCGCATTCGAGATACACCGTTTGTGGCGACTTACTATCGTAAGTACTTAAGTCCCAGGGTTCATCATTTAACTCTTATTATTTTTAGGTAATTGATGGAAATTAACCATTTCTTCACACTAGCCGTTTATAGACTAAGGTTTTTGATAGAGTCAACATGTTAGGACGGAACGCTGGCCATGGTAGCTCAATGGGTAAGAGTGACTGGGCGGAAACCAGGAGATCCGTGGTTCAAATCCCGGCCATGGCATTGCATTTTTCATGTTGACTCTATCAAAAACCTTAGCCTATATACGACTAGTGTGAAGAAATGATTAATTTCCATCAATTAACTAACATCATTCATTTGTTTATCAGGAACAATAGACATTTCTACTTGTCTACATTAGACATTCAAAAGCAAAACAGTCCAAGGTTTTGTTCAAAAATTCTAGTATTTTCACTGTTTCGGGGTCAAGTCTACTTCTTTTTCTGTCACACATGAGTCCTGCTGTACTAAATAGTCTTTCATAAAAAACTGTTGCACTTGGAATACACAAATATTTAGTTCTGGAAATGTTGAATTTGTTTAGCAGTAGTGCAGTGTACTAGAAAGAGGAGGTGAGATATGTAGTGATTTCTTCTTGGGAACTGTTAACTGACAGTTGACACACGATTATTTTCTTGTATAATGTTACTGTACAGCTACCACATTCCTGACAATTTCTCGGGCTTTGCAATATTCTACGTGCGGCAATAATATTTTGTGATATTAAAATTTTAAAAGGTTGCAGAATCACCACCGTGGTATCGAAAAAGTATGGAGCGAATTTTCTGAAGTATCGTTCGGTCAATACCAGTATCGTAAAGTATCGAGGTATCGAAATATCGAGGACCCATCCCTAATATTTCTGTTATTGAATGCTATTAAGTGGCGGTAAGACTGTTGATCTAGTTCACATCGGACTAGAGGCGATTTGTTCCACTGACAATCGGGTGCAACACCAGGAGTTCACTTTCCATATAATGGAGTCATGGAACCCGAACATGAGCTCTTCTTTAGGGAGGAGTTGTTTAACCGGAGTATCGTGTTTCTGAGACGGGCAAGGTCCTCTTAATCCAGGTGGCATGTTCGGTATTACACGCCTAACGGAGCGATGTCGGAAACAAACACTTTGGTTTGGTCATTCATGAACAACAGACTCTGTAGCAAATAGATTGTGAAGCGGTTTATTACGAACACGTTTCCTGCAGTAGTAATTGTCAACTTAATTACCATGTACGGAGTTCTTTCCGGTAATTCCCGCAGTAACAGGTCGTAACAAAGTGTAGAATACTTCTCGGCTTGATTGCTATGGAAATATACAATAATATAACTCTTTCCTGTACGTTAAGTGTATCACAAATAATGATGCAGCTTCAGGAAGGAAAGTACACAGTATTTTCATTTGATTTTGGTTTTTAAACTTCCGTCCTATTTAAATAAGCACCCTATATTGTACGTAATTAAATTATGAGCATACTTATATTTATTATCTACTGAAATAAATGTTTAATGCTAGGTTTTCTCTTATCGTGAAAGACGAATGTCAGGTAACTATAGGTCCTATGTACCCTGTACTCATTTGAACATCATTTTATTCATCGTCCGGTATGACAACGTTGGAGGTTTCCCCTTATCCTGAAAGATGAATGTCTGGTAACTCTAAGCTCTATGTACCCTGTACTAATATGTACATCCTTTCATTCATCGTCCGATATGACATAACGTAGGAAGTTCTCCTTTATCCTGAAAGATGAATGTCTAGTAACTCTAAGCTCTATGTACCCTGTACTCATTTGAACATCATTTCATTCATCGTCCGATATGACTTAACGTTGGAGGTTTTCGCTTATCCTGAAAGATGAATGTCTGGTAACTCTAAGCTCTATGTACCCTGTACTCATTTGAACATCATTTCATTCATCGTCCGATATGACTTAACGTTGGAAGTTTTCTCTTATCCTGAAAGATGAATGTCTGGTAACTCTAAGCTCTATGTACCCTGTACTCATTTGGACATCATTTCATTCATCGTCCGATATGACTTAACGTTGGAGGTTTTCTCTTATCCTGAAAGATGAATGTCTGGTTACTCTAAGCTCTATGGAGCGTGTACTCATTTGAACATCATTTCACGTATTTCATTCATGTCTGATATGACTTGACGTTGCAGGGTGTACATTTAAAAAATAGATGCTGCACCCGCTTGCGCATAGCTAATTTTCCGCGAGCTTCGGATCAGCTAAAGCAAAACGTGAAAATGTATGGTTGCACTTTCCTTACTTAGTGTCTACCTTTGCATAAACACTTTGTCATATATACCTTCCAGTACTCAGAGAGGACGATAAAATTAGGCGTCGTGTTGCAAAATTTTACACAGATTGGATTTCTTGGAGATTTTAAAACCAGCAGCGCCACTTGAGGCAATACCAGATTTCCTGTGTGATATGCGGGCACGTTCAGTAATATAGGAGCAATTCCACCAGCTGAGCGCCCAGGTATCCTTCCAAGAGGCACTTTAACGTACAACCTAGAATAATTACCCCATAAATTCATATATTTTGGACAACTCATACCACCAACGATACAGCAAAATTTTGTAACTTTTTCGATTTCCCAACTGAGTTTCAAGAGTGATACTGCAAACCCATTAATGGACAGCTAAAGTACGGAGGCACATGAGGGTTCAAGTATTTCAATCAAGAATGAAGGAATTTAGGTTGAACTATTACCGGATTATGATAATATTATTACGCTTTGATACTGATATCACTGCTCTGTTTCAGTTGTACACATGTATGAATCAAAATCACGTTGAACAAAGTAATTCGTAACTTGGTGAGATGGAAGTGCATTTCTTTTCTTTTCATCAGGAAAGTGATATTCAGGTAGTGTAAAAGTAATTCTCGAGACAGTTAATCCTTCAAACACGTTCTTCTTTGCACAACAGGTGTAGAGTTTTTAGAGAGATACAATTTCAAACCACTGTGCGGTTCATAGTTTATAACCACTGAATGGAAGAGAGCTGTGGAATTCCTGCGTTGTCACAGTCTGCTAGGAATTGGACAAAAACTTCAGCAGTGACATACTTGTAGTAACAGCGTCCTCAAGGACGGGGCATGTGCCATCAGCTTTCCATGAAGTTGCTGTCTGTATATGGAAGCCAGTTGACACTGACCCATATACCTCACATGGGCACGCAGTTCATCCTCAATCACTGGGCATTTGGGGTGCAGACTCGTCGAGTACAGCGGTATATTTGTACAACAGTAAAATATGAAACATAACTTAATTATGTAATCCCTAAAATGCGTATCTACCTACGTTACATGTTAACAAAATACAAAATTGTATGATTTAATTCTAGTCAATAAGCCAACTGAGAACTGTTTTGACTGATCAAATACTGTCAGAATATAACCATGTAACCTTACGGCTTTCTCCGTAACACGCGGATCTGAATCCTATAGAATTAATATGGACAGATGCCAAACAATGTGCTGCTTGCAGAAATGTAACCTTTAAAATGAAAGACGAAATGTTGTGTCGTCAATGATTTGAGCAAATTGGACAAATGGAATGGGGAAAAAGTATACTATCATGTTGAGAAATAGATGCACTAACGGAAGAAACAATTGAAAGAATTACAACTGAAGACAATGGGATGGAAACGGTGACGAGGATGGCAGAGATAATGACTCAGGACATGAAGATATGTCAGGCGTAGAAGAATTAAAATACGATAAAGGCAAAAATTGTAACATTTTTTAGAGACTGTACGACTTCCCTGATTAAGCAACACATGAAATAAACAACCCAGTGATACTTGAGAGGGCGAAGTCATCGCAGTGAGGCTGAAGGCCACGGAAAACAGGTAAGAGACTCGCATCAAAGCTTTCATTTAAATAGTTGTGTTCAAGACCATGCGTGGTCTAAGCATGGGGAAGCGTGTGTAACCTTATTGGATAAAGGAGCTGTTTATGCAAGCTTATCGCATACACGGTGAGTCAGTGTATGTTAACCGTTTTAGATACAATCACAGCAGCTGGTCAACTCGGTAAGTGCGAGAAATTGTATATCCACATCGTGTTCAAGAAATCCCTCTTTATGATCAGAAAGTTGGAGTTTTGTTTGATGTTAGCGCTAGTCCTTCCAATATTCTATGACCAGAGAGGTGCCGACGTGTCATTTTGACCCAATTTTATGATGAACTGACAGAAGAAGAGAAATCATCCGGGTGGTTTCAACAAGATTCTGCTACTGCCCATTCAGCAGGAGTCAATGATTAAAAGTGTTTGAAGATAAAGTAATTAGTGCTCGCTCCCCTGATCTAACACTGTGTGGGATAACATGAGAGACAAAGAGAAAAAGTTTACGCGACAAATCTTCATATATTGGAAGAATTTAACCAAAAAATGATTAGAAAAATGAAATTGAAACATTACAGTGGCATATCTTAATCAGAACATGTTTTCCCGATGTATTACTTGTTTAGAGAGGGTGGACGACGTTTCCAACATCTTCTATTAGGTAAGAGTGTTTTAGGGAGTTTATGTGGGAGCAAAGCCTGACTTGACGGCGTGCGCCCATGAGACTTTTTCCTGTAGATAAAATTTAAATATAATTCCTGAAACAGTAGCGGAATCGCTTTAAATAAACTTAGTTATTCACCTCTATTAAATGTAATAGACAAGTTAATTATCCTCATACTATCCAGAAGACATTCCATAGTTTACCATTGCAGTAATCGGCAGTGACTGTCGATAATAGCGACGCAGGCAGGGTCGTTATCAGTCTTAATTACAGATACCCTCTTCCACTTCTTGATAACCATTGGCTCATAATGAGATATTGCTAGAATATTACACAGACTTCCATTTGTTTTGAGTCATTGGTGATTACCTATTGTTGGCAGACATCCATCACTCTTTTGTTCTGTAGTTCGTTCTCGTGGAAGTGTTCCAGATTATTCATCAATCCCGCGCCTCGAAGAACCCTCGCCAATAAATACCTCAAGCACGTGGCTAGAACCGGAATATCATCAGTCAAGTACGCTTTATGGCCGATATCTGCTATTATTCGCACTGATGTATTCAGGTTCGCTTGCTTCTAATAGCTGTTCAGAGTTATATGGCACACAACTTGACAATACCACACGGAGCAAGTTCACCGTCAGATGACAGTAGTTCATCATTTGTTGTTCGGCCCGCCTCTGTAGCCTAGGTGGTAGCGTGTCTGCTCCGAGTTCAAATCTAGGTCTAGGCAAGTTATCTGAATAAGGGTTTTCCAGTAGTTTTCTCTTGCCCTGAAATATGAATGTCTGGCAACTCTATGCTCTATGTACCCTGTACTCATTTGGACATCATTTCATTCATCGTCCGATATGACTTAACGCTGGAGGTTTTCTCTTATCCTGAAAGATGAAAGTCTGATAACTCTAAGCTCTATGTACCCTGTACTCATTTGAACATCATTTCATTCATCGTCCGATATGACTTAACGTTGGAGGTTTTTCCTTATCCTGAAAGATGAATGTCTGGTAACTCTAAGCTCTATGTACCATGTACTCATTTGGACATCATTTCATTCATCGTCCGATATGACCTAACGCATGAAGGTTTCCCTTAACCTGGAAGATGAATGTCTGGTAACTATAAGCTCTATGTACCCTGTACTCATTTGAACATCATTTCATTCATCATCCGTCATGACTTAAAGCATGAAGTTTTCCCTTATCCTGAAAGATGAACAACTCATTTTACAAATATATTAATGAACTTAGAGCTTTTCCACTATAACTTTTCGTACTGATATAGTGCCTACATAGCCCGCGTTCATGAGTTCCCGAGTTCGCATCTCGATCAAGGTGAGTTATCTGGATAAGTTTTATCGGGGTTTTCCCTCACTTATCACTATGCAGAACAATGCAATTCCAAATTCGGTTTTGTTTTTATCAAGTGCCACTCTTCTAGCGTATAGTATTCCCTTTTTTCTCCGCCCCATGCAAGGCTGATTAAAAGCAACTGAAATTTGACAAACAAAACTACTTTTCAGCAGTAATCAGCAGATACCGAAACTATTTTTACTTCTTATTTGTTGCTACGACACTTGAGCCGAAAGGCCTATACGAGCTAACGTCTGTCTTTTGTTTCCGTGGCCGAAAGCGCCCCGCTCAGCTTGCGTCTTTGTAGCAGCGATAAGGAAAATGCGTTTAGAGGTTAAGATAGCGTGTGCCGAATGCGCATTTAATTACGTAAAACTCAGCTGTACGAAGGCTGTTCAATAAAGAATGATCATAATTTTTTACGGTCATAATATTTCGCACTAAAATTCAATCTTATTATATTCTGTTAGCTTAATGTGAAACAAACACGCCGTAGTAGTTTCATTGTTGGTACTCCTGGTTCCCGCCTGTAAGAACCAGGCAAGTTCAGACATGTTCAGTATCGCCTACCGCTGCAATGGAGGTAACACGCAGTTAAAGTTGATGTTAGAGGAAGATCCGGAGTTTCTTTCAAACGTAATCACTGCTGATGAAACTTGGCTACATCATTTTGATCCTGAGAGCAAACAGCAAAGCTCAGTGTGGAAATTTCCTTCATTACCAACTCCCGAAAAGCAAACGTGGTTGCTTCCGCTGGGAAAGTTATGGTCATCTTATTCTTTGATATTCATGGGATGGTTTATCAGCATGTTGTACCTGCACACACATCAGTAACTGGACAATACTACAGGGATGTCCTGATAACATTGCAAGTCCATATCAGGCGTAAAAGACCACATTTCCGTGAAGCAGGCTGGATGCTGCATCACGATAATGCGCGGCCGTATATTGCCAATGTTGTTGCTGAATATCTTGCAAAAATCAACGTGAAGTGCATCCCTCACCCTCCCTATAGTCCGGATTTAGCCCCATGTGACTTTTTTTCTATTCCCTAACTTGAAGAAACGCCTTCGTGGGAGGCATTATCCATCATTAGAAGCAGTGGTGAAGGCTGCGGAGACTATTTTGAAGGATCTCTCAAAAATGGTTTACAACATGTCTTTGAAAACTGGCAGAAACGCAGGGACAAGTGTATCGCATTCAGGGGAGACTACTTTGAGAAAAAAACCATGAAAATTATGAGGATGAGTAAAGGTACATTGTCAACAAAAATTGTAATCATTCTTTATTGAACAGTCCTCATATTTCCTGAAATTTAATACCTATAACTGCGATTAACATATAACTGCTTTATGTTCTATTAACATATTTGTGAATTACATTTTTTTTTCGAGACGTGCAAATATTTACGTTTAACTGGGTTACGTATAAAGCAGGTTCTCTCTCTCTCTCTCTCTCTCTCTCTCTCTCTCTCTCTCTGTGGTGGTGCAAGATGACAAGCCTAGGTTCTTTCCCCGGATGCAGTGTGTGTAACACGATCCGCATTAGAGTTACCCGGAGAGAGAGGTCAGGTACATGGCCACACATAACTTTGTGTGTGAAATGCGATATCCAACACACACGCGTCCGAGGGGTCGGTTGTTACTTGCATAAATCTTTAGCGTCTGGTAATGTAGAGGTTCACCTCAAATCCTCAACCATATTGTGTTGTGACAATGAACTCGCGGAAGCGTCACGCGGCGGCCATTTTCTACACCCTGACACAAAAGTTGCTTCCTTTCGCCTTTTCCATGACATACGGAACACTTCAGATTTCTGCACAGGGAGGATCCATCGCATTTCGAAACACGCCATATTGAATTCGTTGACGAGGGTCGTTTCATAAGTCCGTTAAAAAACCAAGAACATTTTTCTTTTCGTGAACATCTCACCTTATTTCTTGACAGACTCCATCGATGGCTATACACTCGGTCCAGCGATGTTCCAGCTGTTTCATCCCGCCGGGAAAATAGCTTCCGTTAAGGTCTGCAAAGTACTCATTGATGCTGACTATCACTTCCTCCTTTGATGAAAATTTCCTACCACCAAGCCAAATGTTCAAGTTTGGGAAGAGGAAGAAGTCACTCAGGGCTAAGTCTGGTAAAGAAGGTGGATGAGGAACCAATTCAAAGCCCAACTCATGCACTTTCGCCATTGCGATTGCTGATTTGTTCGATGACACACCTTTCTACGTTTCAATCTCGGCCTCTTTTCAGTCAACTCATGTTGTAAACGATCCACAATGAAGCATAATAGGCTCCAGTTATAGTTCTGCGTTTTTCTAAGTAGTCTATGAGGATTATTCCTTGAGAATCCCAAAAAACAGTGGCTATCACCTTATCAGCTGATAAACTGGTCCTTGCCTTCTTCGGTGCACTTTTACCAGCCTTTGTCCATTGTTTTGACTCTGGTGTGTAATGACGGACCCAAGTTTCATCTACGGTAAAAAATCGGCGCAAAAGATCTTGTGGAGTGCAATTAAACATCGCCAGACACTCGGTAGAATTATTCTTCCGGATGCATTTTTGGTCGACTGTTGCACACAGCTTTTTCATTGCCAATTTTTCATGCAGGATATTGTGAGATGCAGTTGAGATGCCTACGGTCTCAACAATCTCACGAATTTTGATTCGCGATCTTGCATAACCAGATCGTGGAGTTTTTCAATGGTGTCCTCTGTGGTAACCCCAGTTAGGCGACCAGAGAGCGATTAATCTTAGGTGCTTCTACGATCACGTTTAAGTGGTGTTCAATGTTAATGCAAAGTCCACATCAAATTCAATTCAGTTTTGACTTATGCGTCAGTCAAGCACTTCAAATGAAAATGCATAACAACAGCACGAAACTCAGCTTGTTTCCATTTTCAATCGCAGCTATCACACTGACCAGTTCAGACGTCTATCAACAATGAGCTATATATTTTAGCAAATTCAAATGTTCTGTGGAGTCTTTTGAATACTCAAGCTTGACACCCACAGAGCTGCAACAAAGAATGTACATCTCTTCATGGAAATTTGCCAGACTTATCAAACGAACCTCGTACAGTACGGAGGGTATTAGACATTGCGATCAGTCTTGATCTATTGTACTTGTGGGACATCTCAGGGAGGAAGGACGAGGCCAGATGATACAGAGGATGGCCGTCCTAAGGAGGCATGACAGTACAGAGTGCATAGTCCTCCGCCAGGACAGGACAACGGACATCCCACCCGTCTGGGGTTCGGAAACTTCTCCATCACAAGACTTGAGTTCGGAAAGCGATAACCCACCTACCGGAGGAACAAGTGTTTCCTCAGAGCATATCATCCTGCCATACAGCGCCGAGACACCTGACTATAGTTGTACCTTGAAACAGACCTCATGAGAGATGATGTGAAATGATAATAGAGATGAAATAGAGGAACAGGAAATTCAGGGGATGTAGTTGACCTAGGCGACCCGGGGAATCCCCCGAGAAAACCCATGGGTCTGGTAGGTCAGCCACGAGAATCAAACCCGGGCCATAGACAAAATCGCCTGAGCCACCCCGTTCCGTAGCATACCCTATCCACTGATAACGCTTTATTTTCCAACACCGCAATTACCATTTAACATTCTTTGTGATGGAATGCATTTAACGCTTATTTAAATACATCTAATGTTTCACAAGAGCCAGATGCAATATCCTAAATTAAACGTAACAAGCTACGAGAAGTTTATGTACGTCGTTAAAGCCATGTACCCTGGAAGATAAATTCTTTGCTGCACCCAAATGCAATTCCGCGTTCCCATTTGCTGCGCTTATGCACACAGATATTTATGAACTCGTGTAACAGCTTTGAGAAGCCTTAATTGGGGAATAGCTTTGCCTTCATAAACAGTCAAGAAAAATTAATACCCGTTTTCATGTCCAAGAATGTACTAAAGCAAATCGTTATCCAGACATGAAGACGCTTGCAGTGCAAACAGGATATTTCCATTAAAATAATATGAAGTTGTGCAAAAACTATCTGGATGAAAACTTCAATTCCAATTGTTTATGTAATGTCATAAAAAACCAGAAGCGAAATATAAAATAAACGCTTTTCATTCTTTCAAGCAAGAGAAGTATTAACATTTTGATGTGTTGTATTTTAAAGTTCAGACGAGGGCGGTTCATCAAGTTTGAAAATATATAGTGTTGCTAAGGAATGTTCGTGTTATCATCATGTACTGTCATTTGTTACGCATTGTTAAAACAAATCTGGTGTTGATTCATTGGTTAGTTTGGATTTTACAGAAATGTCAATAATTTCTTCAACATATTTTTGCTAAAACGGAAAAAGTGCAGTATCGTTCAGTGACTCACTTTTCGCTTTTAGATGGGAAAACTTTTGAGGAGATAAAAGTGAGATTGGATGCTGTTTATGAGGACCTTTTCACCTTTTATGACAACAGTTAAATATTGGTATAAGGAATGTAACCGTGGTCGAACATCCGTTTTTGACGAGGAGAGCCCAGGACGCCCTGCAGATGTGATTACCGACCGTGATCGTTGACGGTCAAATGAATGTTCGCGAAGTGAGAGAGGTTATAGGTGTAATGGCAATTAATATTTTACACGATAAGTTGGAGATAAGAAAGATGTCGGCCCGACGAGTGCCGCGTTTGCTCCAGTGGACAAGTGGATGCGGCTTCCAACTTCGAAGCCGTTTAAGCGAAATCCGAAGGACTTTTCCGTTGAGTTGTCACTGTCGATGAGGCCTGGATTCATCATGATACTGCAGAAACCAAGCAATAATTAAAACAATGGACTGCTTCCGGAGAATCTGTTCCAAAGAAGGCAAAGACGGTCCCATCAGCCGTAAAAGTGATGGACGATTTTTTGGGATGCGAAGGGTGTCACACTTATCTTGTTGTTTTCAAATGCTAGGCTTTGGCAATGAAGCCATTAGCTCCCTTGCTCTCCAATATTTCTGTGTAGTAGGTCCGGCAAGTAGGACTTGCTTTGGCAATGAAGCCATTAGCTCCCTTGCTCTCCAATATTTCTGTGTAGTGGGTCCGGCAGGTAGGACTTGCTTTGGCAATGAAGCCATTAGCTCTCTTGCTCTCCAATATTTCTGTGTAGTGGGTCTGGCAGGTAGGACTTCATAGCTTAAAAGATGTTCTTCAGTCATTTCCTCTTCTTTGTTGTCAAATGCTAGGCTTTGGCAATGAAGCCATTAGCTCCCTTGCTCTCCAATATTTCTGTGTAGTGTGTCCGGCAGGTAGGACTTGCTTTGGCAATGAAGCCATTAGCTCTCTTGCTCTCCAATATTTCTGTGTAGTGGGTCCGGCAGGTAGGACTTCATAGCTTAAAAGATGTTCTTCAGTCATTTCCTCTTCTTTGTTGTCAAATGCTAGGCTTTGGCAATGAAGCCATTAGCTCCCTTGCTCTCCAATATTTCTGTGTAGTGTGTCCGGCAGGTAGGACTTGCTTTGGCAATGAAGCCATTAGCTCTCTTGCTCTCCAATATTTCTGTGTAGTGGGTCCGGCAGGTAGGACTTCATAGCTTAAAAGATGTTCTTCAGTCATTTCCTCTTCTTTGTTGTCAAATGCTAGGCTTTGGCAATGAAGCCATTAGCTCTCTTGCTCTCCAATATTTCTGTGTAGTGGGTCCGGCAGGTAGGACTTCACAGGTTAAAAGATGTTCTTCAGTCATTTCCTCTTCTTTGTTGCATAGAGGACAATTTGGACTTTTATAAATTCCTATTCTGTGTAAGTGTTTGGCCAAATAATCATGTTCCGTAAGTAATCTAAAATTTGCTACTGCAGCTTTACGTGTGATTTCTGGAATAATTTTTGGATTTTTAATTTAAATGTTCCATTTTTTTATCTTTGGCTTTGTTAGATATTGATTGGTTTTGTTTGTTTTTATATTTGCTTTTGATTAATCTTTTTATGGAAGTAAAGGGTAAGTTTTTACTTTTGTTCTGAATTAAATTTGCACCTTTTCTGGCAAGAATATCAGCTGATTCATTTCCAGCAATTCCACAATGTGCAGGTATCCACTGTAATATAATTCTTTTCTGTAGTTTTTGAAGTTGTTGGATTATTTTGTGACATTCTTTAATTTGTATTGAACTCATTTTATATGAACTTATTGCACATAATGCTGCTTTAGAATCAGAAAGTATGACAGCAATTTTGAATTTATCTATTCTGTATAGAAGGTGTTGGAGTGAAATATGAATAGCAGTTACTTCTCCATCAAAATTTGTTGTGTGGTATCCTGCTGGTTGATAGAATGAGAACAGTGCACACTTAATTCCTGCTCCTGAGTTGTTGTCCGAGTTAGATCCATCTGTGTAGATATGTAACCATTCTTCAGGTGGGTATCTATTGTTCACAGTTTCTAATGCTAGTGCTTTTAGTACAGGTTTGGGAGTTTTAGATTTTGTAACTATTTGTTCTAAATCTAATTGAATATTAATTGGTTCAAAAGTCAGTGGGTTTTCTTTGATTAAAATGTTTTATTTAGAATTAGGAAGATTTGTTTTTAATTCCATAACTTTGTGTAGGAAACTTGTTTGTGTTTTCATGTTGATTGGTTGTAGTAATCTTTTCTCCCATTTTGTTGTTTTTAACCGCAACATTTTTTCATGTTGTATTAGTGCCTGCTCCTCTAAAGTTAGATGTATTGGAAAGTTCCGAGTTAAGGCTTGCATTGCCGTGATTGGAGTTGACTTTGCTGCACCGGTTTTTAGTCTCAGGGCCTGAGTTTGGCATACTTCTATGTGATTTATGTTAGAACTGTTTGTTGTAATTATTATCTGTGCATTATAAAGAAGTATTGACTTGATGAATGTTTTCTATGTGGTGTTCAGTGTCTCCCGATTACTGCCCCACTTGACTCCAGCAGGTGTTACACTTATTGACTTCTAGGAAAAAGGAAAAACTATTACTAGAGCAGACTACAAAGAGTTACTGGCCCAATTCGACAAGAAGTTGAAGGAGAGACGGCTCTATATGGCGAAGAAGAAAGTTCGGTTTGACCACGATAATGCCCCAGCACATTCATCCGGAGTTGTCGACGCCAAACTGCATGAACTGTGTTATGAATTGCTACCATAAACCCCGCTCCCCATATTCTCCTTATCCCAAACAAGAAGTGGCTCATAGGAACAAAATTTAGATCAAATGAGAAGCTCATTATGCAGACAGAGGTGTCTTTTGCAAAGCTTGACAACTCTTAGGAAAATGACTGAAGCGTTGGGAGAAGTGTGCCTAAAAGGGGACCATGTTGAGATATAAATAATTAGTATTTGAAAAAATTTGTCGTCTTCATTACTAACTTGGATACTTATTGAACTACCCTCGTATTTAAGCAGCTGAGAGCAGATAAGGCAGTAAAATGATGAGATACAGTAACTAATGAAGAAACAAGAGAAGATTTAACATTAGTGCTAGAGACCATCTCAATAGAATGGATTCAGGTAGTATCAAGGGTGCTAGTACCCTCCTCGGAAGCGTAGGTCCGCCTCACGTTTAAGAGGTCCCGAGTTCTTATCTCGGTCTGAATGAGTTTTCCCTTGTCCTGAAAGATGACTGTCTGGTAACTTTAAACTCTATGGACCCTGAATTTATTTGAACATGATTTCATTCATCGTCCAATATGACAACGTTGGAGGTTTTACCTGATCCTGAAAGACGTATATTACGTAACTCCAAACTCTGTGTACCCTGTACTCATTTGAACATCATTTCATTCATCGTCCGATATGACTTAACGTTGGAGGTTTTCTCTTATCCTGAAAGATGAATGTCTGGTAGCTCTAAGCTCTGTGTACCCTGTACTCATTTGAACATAATTTCATTCAACATCCGATGTGACCTAATATTGAAGGTTTTCCCTTATCCTGAAAGATAAATGTCTGGTAACTCTAAGCTCTATGTACCCTGTACATTCATTTCATTTATAGTCCAATGTGATTTGGCGTTGAAGGGCGCAAAGGAATTAAAAAAAATGAATCCGCCGTCTTACCTTTATCCGCTTCGCTCTCTGTTGTAGTGTCATTTATTTTTGCTGGTTTGCAGCACTGATGAAGTAACTATCATAACAACAAGGAGAATTATGGATGTAAGGAAGTCTGTATTTTCTTACGTATATTACGTAACTCCAAACTCTATGTACCCTGTACTCATTTGAACATCATTTCATTCATCGTCCGATATGACTTAACGTTGGAGGTTTTCTCTTATCCTGAAAGATGAATGTCTGGTAGCTCTAAGCTCTGTGTACCCTGTACTCATTTGAACATAATTTCATTCAACATCCGATGTGACCTAATATTGAAGGTTTTCCCTTATCCTGAAAGATAAATGTCTGGTAACTCTAAGCTCTATGTACCCTGTACATTCATTTCATTTATAGTCCAATGTGATTTGGCGTTGAAGGGCGCAAAGGAATTAAAAAAAATGAATCCGCCGTCTTACCTTTATCCGCTTCGCTCTCTGTTGTAGTGTCATTTATTTTTGCTGGTTTGCAGCACTGATGAAGTAACTATCATAACAACAAGGAGAATTATGGATGTAAGGAAGTCTGTATTTTCTTATTGTACAAGTTTCTGGGAGTAATTTCAGTGCACGTTCATTATAAATCTGTCTTAAATTATAACGAAATGCCAGAAATGGAGCAATTACGTACCTTATTTCCGTAAAAGAAGCTGGATTTCTCACTTAGACTGAAGAAACACAATTGTTTTACACATTCAACTGTCTCAGGTAGTTAACTTCGCACGTAAAGGTCGTTCCAACACTACCGTCCCCTAGGGAGCAGATTTTGAAAAGCAAATCCGAGTCGCCCGCCAATCTTTTATGTGTATTTTTTAGCATCTTAACTAGAACTTGAATACGGAAGTGTTGGCGATACTTTTGCGTGAGTCTAACGATGACCCTTGTATCTGTTACGTATTTTAAGAACATGGGAGACCTCGGAGTCTTCAGGACCTCTTCAGCCCTATAGTTTAAAGGCGGAGAGATCACAAAGGACGGTAATGATAGCGTCTTCTGTGAAGGATCTGAATTAGGCAGGGTGATCCCAGGTAGGGCGTTGTCACGTTTCACACCCTCGACTTTCTGACGTCACCGGGTCAGCCACCCTCAGATGGGCGTTATCCCATTGTTATTGTCTGGAACTTCACAGTGGTGGTCTACTTGAAACTGAGAAAATAAGAGTTTGTGGCTTCTTTATATCATCACTTAGCTGTGCTTTCAGTCGTGACCAAATGTATATCTTGAATACCCTATAAGGTCCTCTTCATTCTGAATTAATTTTATAGGTATAACTGCTAAACTATAAGAGACTATACATACATTTATATTTTGTTAAAGTAAGCAATTTATGTTAATTTTTTGTGGCACTTCCTAATTACTCTTTGTTATTGATTTAATTTTCAAATATAGTTTAACCTGCTTTATACTTAGCTTAGTTGTATGCAATTCGTATATATACGTAAATATTTGCAGATCCCATAAAAATACAATTTAGAAACATATTAATAGAACCTTATTTACACGTATAGTCGGGCTGGTTGAACGGTTACCATGGATTTATCTTTGGTAATAGATATCTCTCACATAACGCACTGATTACTCCACGTGGAGTGAACTTACATCTGTCATTTGTGATTCCTGCGAATTTCATTAGCTGAAGTGATGCGTTCATTGGTGCTTAGCACACGACCGGGAGGCGCGTCAGTTCCTCTCTCACTCTTACAAGAATAATCAGTGTGTTATCTCAGAGGTTTCTATTAACAAAGATAAATCCATGGTAACCGTCTCAGCAGCGAGCATACGGATATGCTATCTTAAAAGAAACTCTAAACGCATTTTCCTAATTGCCCCTAACAAAGAGAAGAGCTGAGCGGGTCGCTTGCGGCCACGAAAACAAAAGCCACACGTTAGCTCGCATGCGTCTTTCGGCGCTGCAATGTCATAGCAACAAACGAGAAATAAAGATAATTTTCGGTATCTGGTGCTTACTGTTGAACAGTGGCTTTGGTTTTCAGTTTTCACTTCTTTTTAATCAGCCACGGAGTAAAGAAAAAGGAAATATTATACTCTACAGCAGAAAATATAATTCATATGAAAGGTGGCACTTAATAGACTCAAAACCAAAACCAAGATAGCTTCCGATTTAGGAATATCATGTACACGCTGTGTATAGGCACCATGAAGAAACTTATTTAAATAACTGTACGAAGTGCGTTCAAGTTATAAAACGTCCAATTTTTGTCAGGACTGGGACCAGATATGAACTTCTGCTTTTTTTAAATACACATGGACTCTTTATGAATACACGATAGAGATGGCAGCACTGTACAGCGACCAGAGTTAGGATGGTTTTTGACACTTAAAATGGTGACGTTTTCATTACAGGAACAGCGTGTAATCATTCGTTTTCTCTATTTGAGTGGTGTGACACCTATTGAAATTCATTGTCAGTTGAGTGAGGCATGTGGTGGTGGTACCATGGATGTGTCTAATGTGCGTTCCTGGATGGGAACAAAACAACGTTCTCCACTCAATAGAGCATGTCGTCAGACCGGCTGGTGCGAGGCCGTGACTGTCTTGGTTTGTTGTCACACAATGTTCTGCCTTAATTGAACTGTCGCATCCAGGAACGCGCATTACACACTTCCATGGTACCATCACCACATACCTCACTCAACTGGCGATGAGTTTCAATAGGTGTCACACCACGAAAATAGAGAAAGAGAATGATTACACGCTGTTCTTGCAATGAAAACGTCGCCATTTTTGTATCAGAAGCAGTCCTAGCTCTCGTGGCTGCCACTAGTTCTATGCACTGTATAGTGCTGCCATCTCTGTCATGTATTCATAAAGAGTCAACGTGTATTTAAAAAAACAGAAGTTTCTATCTGGTCCCAATCCTGAAAAAATAGTTATAACTTGAACGCAGCTCGTATAGACATTACTCAGTGGTAAAAGTTGTAGTGAAAGAGCTCTAAGTTCATTAATATTTTTGCAAAATGAGCTGTATACATTTAATGCAATAAAACTGAAACAATCCAAATTAACTGAATGGTTTAAAGCGGAACCAATTTGTAAACATGTTTGCTTCATGCATATATTTATTGTTTGTTAAGTTGTATACTTGCAGCCAAGTGTGTTATTTTTAAAAACTTCTGCATTATCAAAACCTCATTTATAAGTAATTCTGAGCTATAAGTTATCTTTCCGACTCCCCTTATATATTACTCAGGTGGAGCTGTATTTGTGCTTTTTTAAAATGATAAATGTCTATTCATTTAACAATAAATACAACAATAAGTTGTAGAAGAGTCAGTAGCGCTGTTGCTATAACAACATGAGATTTATGGCTATTAACTGGTTAATCGCTGTGAAGAGCGTAAAGTAGGCTACACAGGTTGTTCCTCGAGCCATCGCTGTTCTGGTAAAAGCCAAGTCGTCCAACGAGGTACAGGTCCATTAGCAGTAATTGCCTTTTGCTTCTGCAAGTAATAAGATTAGCACACAACACTTCTATATTCATTCTTCTGCAGCGGCAATAAGAGGCTGTAAATTGAGCAATGAAGCAACTTCCCAAACCACTATGAGTGTATACTAACTAGCCATAAGATGCAACAGAAACGTAAACAAACTTGACTCGAATGTAGTCTCGCGTGCGGTGTCCTTATACTTCACCCAGTTTTGTAAATGTCAGCCTGGAATAGAGACCTCCAAAATTATTTGAACTAGTTCAGTTCGATAGGAAATCGAACTCAGGATATCCATAATCTCTTCAGGAAAACAGCGCTTACTGTACGTCATAAATGTCTTTTAATCTCACCTGTAGGGACGCAACAGATGTCCTTTTTCAACTCTCATATATAGCCGATGGAAGTTCCACAGGACATTCTAGGATGTTTTTGAGGCGGGGAAGGGAAACTATAATCTGGATACCTATCGATAGCACTACTGGGACGGAGAACTCCCGTAGTTACGAGGTCTGTTCAATAAAGAATGATCATAGTTTCCTTTTTTGACAACGTACCTTTACTCATCCTCATAATTTTGATGGTCCTTCTCAAAAAAGTCTCCCCTGAATGCGAAGCACTTGTGCCAGCGTTTCTGCCAGTCTTCATAAATATGCTGGAAACCATTTTTGAGAAGTTCTTCAAAATCGCCTCCGCAGCCTTCACCACTACTTCTGATGATGGATAATGCCTCCCACGAAGGCGTTTCTTCAAGTTAGGGAATAGAAAAAGTCACTGTAGCTAAATCCAGACTATAGGGAGGGTGAGGGATGCACTTCACGTTAATTTTTGCAAGATATTCAGCAACAGCATTGGCAATATGCGGCCGCACATTATCGTGGTGCAGCATCCAGCCTGCTTCACGTAAATGTGGTCTTTTGCGCCTGATATGGACTTGCAATGTTTTCAGGACATCCCTGTAGTACTGTCCAGTTACTGATGTGTGTGCAGGTACAACATGCTGATAAACCATTACATGAATATCAAAGAATGAGATGACCATAACTTTCCCAGCAGGAGCAACCACTTTTGCTTTTTTGGGGGTTGGTGATGAAGGAGTTTTCCACACTGAGCTTAGCTGTTTGCTCTCAGGATCAAAATGGTGTAGCCAAGTTTCATCAGCAGTGATTACCTTTGAAAGAAACTCCGGATCTTCCTCTAACATCAACTTTAGCTGCATGTTACCTCCATTGCAGCGGTAGGCGATACTGAACATGTCTGAACTTGCCCGGTTCTCACAGGCGGAAACCAGGAGTACCAACAATGAAACTACTACGGCGTGTTTATCTCACTTTAAACTAACAGAATATAAAAAGGTTGAATTTTAAGGCGAAAAATTATGACCGTAAAAATTATGTTGAACAGCCGTCGTACTTATCTCTGTTTCATCTCTTCAACTGCCCGGCACTGGCGTCCCGATAAGCTTGGTTCACAGTGACTGCGTGAAAAATGTTACGTAATTTCTTGAATTATTTATTCTCGCATGGATGGACTCATTACTTCGCCCGCTCTATCTCCTTATTTCAATGCATTTCTTTATCTGAGTACTCCTGTACCAGATATTGACACTCTAAGAAAGGTGTCAACATGGATTAGTCCAAATATCAAACACTCTAGGAATTTGCAAGTTAGTACGCAAGTAATTTTCTAACTTTTTTGTTTAATTGAAAATACGCGAACGATCTTTTAACACGTTCCATCTTTTTTCCATAAAAGAGGAAGACGAAAATTCTGATTGCTCCGGAGATCTGTTCTTCTCCTTTTCCAAATGTTTCCGATTCGCTCTGTGGTCCTTAGGTCACTCAACCTCTAACGGAAATGATCACCTGCGGTTAAGCTAGGCCCAAGCGTGAAGTATACTGACCATTTTTCAACCCAAATCATAATGCGTTGACATCAGACTGACGTCAGCATAAACAATTCAGCTTTACAACAATCTTTATCCTGTGAATGTCTGGTAACTTTAAGCTCTATGTATCGTGGACTCATATGAACATAATTTCATTCATCGTCCGGTATGACTTGACAGAGTTTATACAAAGCAACCTTTGCGTGATTCTTGGGGTTGGAGGCTTGAGGTGACGTCGAAAGCACCCTCTGCATGCTTACGCATCTTCTCAGATGCATCTGGGCGCCCTTCGAGTACCCTCCTTCATTCCTCCTTTCGAGGAGTTACGAAGAATTACAAAGGACCGGATGGATAAATTCAATTTCAGTAATTTACAGTTTTGTACTTTTTGGGCAAAACAAGTTAAAACTTGTTACATATTTTAGTAGAACGCCATAACTAGGGTTTTCAAGATCCCCTCTTATAGGGCCGGATTTATAGTTTTAAATATATGGTTAGCAGATTGTACACAAATAACCTTTCATTAGACTTCCGAGCAGAACTTTCTGGAAAAGATCGGGTGCTGTAGTTCTACAGCAATGGGCTAGCTGAAATTACTGCTTTGGATTCTTATTGTACCCTAGGGGCTATGTCAAAAACACTATGTGTGCCACCAAGGTGTTAAACTTTAACGACCTACGTGATCACAGTGAGCAAGTAGTACTAACTATTATAATGAGAGAGAAGAAACCGGATATCAGATGCTATTCGTGCCACCAAGGGTTTCACATAAAATATGTTATCTAAACTAAAACAAAGCTGGTACATATATGTTCTTGGAACTTCCAGAATCCATAAAAAGCATTGTGTCTGTGTGACTGAATGATAAGTGATAAAACGAAAGGTTTACAGCCACCGCCCATTCTAACACAGTAGGTTGAGGTTGGGTGACAGCGTCTTCCTGGCGTCTACCGGGACTACTCTGTTAGCACTTGTCTCCCAATGGTAACCCCGAACGTTAGGGTTTGTGAGTAAGTTTGGAAGGTGATGATGGGTTTGAACTGGAAACGTTAAGGATTCTGGCTACATCAGTACCGTGCTCACTTTATGTGGTGATGTATCCAAAGCAGAAAAATGTACTACTCCACCAGCGACTGTGATTGGAGGGAATATTCGTGCTCTTTTATTCCCACGTGACAAACATGTGCGTTGTCAACGAACTTCTATACAAAGTTTTGCTTTGTCATTTTCGATATCTGAGTGGTTATGCGGTAGCACTTTTTTTTTTTACAATTACTCAACTATTTGAGTTCTTCACATATCCTTAATTCTAAATTAAAAATTAAGGCACGGGTCTTTCTGTGGAATAATACTGCCAAATAACTGGTGTAGCCACTCCGACAATGACTTGAAAGTGCTACTGGCATGCAATGAAAAAAAAAAAGGTACTTAACGTACATAATTGGAATCTGACAACGGCAATTCCCTAAACACTTCCACGTTCAAATTTTGATTTGATAATTCCTGCGTCAGAACAATATATCTTAACGCTTAACAATAATATTTTTTCCGTTTCTGTTCACAAATTCAAAATCTACGTCGTGAAAAATGGTGTGGAGGTTCGTTTTTCTAAAGCTCGTCTAATCGGGAACAACTGCTTGAAGCACTCTTGTAATTGTTGGTGGCTCGTTTCTTTCAAAGAAGCGAGAATAGCACTTTTAATAAATTCATCATATTCACCTTCTACGACTGACTTTTTCCTTTTTCGATATTTACCTGGAGTGGAAATCCCACCCGTTTTCACAACTTCACTTCGAACGGCATTAATACTTGGGGCTGAAACACCGCTGAACACCGGTTTATTCTGCTGACAAATTAACAACGTCCCCAATTGCTAAAGTCAGGTATTTTTCATACATCTTGCAAATCACAGGCAATATAAATTGTTTTTGACCACTTTTTAACGGTTTCCCTCAGATGTTTACATATTGCACGGAAGCAGCCATTTTGTACAACTGATATCTCACTTTCTTCTGCTTTTAAACTGCGCAAGCTCAGCGTGAATTCTGATCAATACATACAAATTGCACTTACATACTAAAATACTAATTAATGACGGTTTGACTGTTGCATTTGTAATAACGTAAAGTTGTTTAGCTATATATTTTGCATTAGATGTAAAGTGCTTAAAATGATAGGCGAACTATATTTTTCACCCAAGTCTAAACAGTCAACGATATCGCACAGGTACACGTGTTTTTGTTTAAATCGGTACATAAACTAAGGAGGGCTCTGGTATATGCTTACGCACATCTTCATCCGGTCCCACCAAGGGGGCACAGTAGAAATAAAAAGGACGGGAATGCCCACTGCGGTACTTTGCCCGTTTCTGGGAACCTTTGTTCACCAAGTGAGTAGAGACAAACAAATCACCGGATTGTATTACTCCGCGATCACGTGTGTTTGCAGTGACAGGATACGGTTATTGCTACCTTTAATACACAGTTTTCCCCATTGAAGAAACATATTAATTCCATATAAATATAAATAATATGTACCTCATTTGTCGCGAGTAATTAATTGCTGCTTACGTCACCTGCATTCCCCTAATCTGAGGTGGAAAAAATCGGTCCCTTCTTACCGGAACTTCTAACATCATGAACTGTACATTTTTCTTTACGTATGCTATAATACTTGAAAGTGACACCACCGGTTAGCTCTGGATGTTAATTTAATCGATACCAGTTCTGGATATTTCTCGCTAAACTTGTTAAACACGTTCAATGTTATATTTTCATCACTTCCTAACGGTTTTCCGCGTTTAATGTTTAACAACACTCGCTCATTGCATACTGTTTTTTTTTTTTTTTTTTTTTTTTTTTCTGCTGTCTCAGTTTAGTGTATCGCTTATCTCATCCGCTTTAACATAAGAAGTTCATTTGTTCCGACTCTCGAAATAAAACATCAATTTCTCTATGTTTGTTATTGCTTGTACGTGGGTCATAACAGCAGCGAGCTTCTGCTGTCTCAGTTTAGTGTATCGCTTATCTCACATCCGTTTTAACATTAGAAGTTCATTTGTCTTGACTCTCGAAATAAAGCATCAATTTCTCTATGTTTGTTACTGCTTGTGTGTGGGTCACAACAGCAGTGAGCTTCTGCTGTCTCAGTTTAGTGCATCGGTTATCTCACATCTGCTTTAACATTAGAAGTTCATTTGTCTTGACTCTCGAAATAAAACATCAATTTCTCTATGTTTGTTACTGCTTGTACGTGGATCATACCAGCAGTGAGCTTCTGCTGTCTCAGTTTAGTGTATCACTCATCTCACATCTGCTTTAACATTAGAAGTTCATTTGTCTTGACTCTCGAAATAAAGCATCAATTTCTCTATGTTTGTTACTGCTTGTGTGTGGGTCATAACAGCAGTGAGCTTCTGCTGTCTCAGTTTAGTGTATCGCTTATCTCACATCCGCTTTAACATTAGAAGTTCATTTGTCTTGACTCTCGAAATAAAGCATCAATTTCTCTATGTTTGTTACTACTTGTACGTGGGTCATAACAGCAGCGAGCTTCTGCTGTCTCAGTTTAGTGTATCGCTTATCTCACATCCGCTTTAACATTAGAAGTTCATTTGTCTTGACTCTCGAAATAAAGCATCAATTTCTCCGTTTGTTACTGCTTGTACGTGGGTCATAACAGCAGCGATCTTCTGCTGTCTCAGTTTAGTACATCACTTATCTCATATCCGCTTTAACATTAGAAGTTCATTTTTCTTGACTCTCGAAATAAAACATCAATTTCTCTATGTTTGTCACTGCTTGTACGTGGGTCATAACCACAGCTGGTTCATCAACACTGTGTGGATCTGAATACTTTTCATTTCCAGTAACACTGCATGATGCAGTAATGCCTTCCATCATTGTCAATGTCTTCATCAACATTGGAACAGCCATTCATATTTTTAAAAATGTCTAATAAATCTTCTTCCAAGCATATTAGGTGTGAAGGTCAATAATTTATAAATAAGAAAAAAAAAGCGAAAGGGAATTAAGGGATATTTAATCGCAGTTTACCTAATTGAAAATCCTGGTTTTATTAATGGTGTGAAGTTGCGTAAGTCTGGCAAATGAATGGGACGTGTTGAAATGTATCCCTTAAAAAGAAAGGAAGAGGAATGCACTTTAAGGAATTGATACCGCTATAAAAGACCGTGTGTGTACCATTTATCTGGCGCGCCGAGGAGACCAGCAGTCTCCGTACGTAGAGATCTACTTTAGACGATGAGATGGTTATCAGGATAACGGGACGTGCCACCCCGACATCAGTGGCGGCTCCTCACAAAACAGCCACTAAAACTATAATTATTCTCTTATCTGTGTAGCTGATGATGCTTCTGAAGTACCATCTAGTTATTTGATAGGCAATTAACAACTGCGTAACTACTTAATGTCTTAAGCAATAACACATATGGCCCGGGTTCAAATCCCGTGAGTCGACCAGTATGACCGGCTTGTCTCAATGGCAGATTCAATATTCAATACCTCGCCCCAAATGTGTTACAGTAGTAAAATAGAAAATAGGTGGTAATAGCGAGTACTTTGACATCTATCCACAGATAATGAAAGCACGTAGGTTACCGTAATGTCACCTGCCCGTCATTGTAGAGTCAGAAGTGCAGTTGCCTAGCACTAAGTTTTCTGTACCGTGTTGTCCTCCGTGGTCTAGAGCTAACATGATAACATCTGGTTCGAGAGGTCACAGATTCAACTTTCAGTCAGTAGTGAGACAGTAATATATTGAGTAGTACAGGGTTATTCATTTAAAACGTAATGGAGCACAAGGCGTTTGACCTCTCCCGTAAGGTTGCTGGATTCCGTCACTACCGGCTGCCGTTGTGCGCGGGGCTAGCGCTGCACACAATGCATTATTGTTAATTATTTCTTTCATCACTAAATGACAGCTTCCACAGCCAGCTGTGACACATCCATTCACGCGCAAGCGAAATGCAGAGCACCCGTTAGGTTTTAAATGAAGAACCTGTAGTTTAGAGCAGTATGGTGCTTCGATTGAATTTGACTCCGTAAGGGAGGAATCGGCAGACCGTGAAACAGACTGAAGCAGTTTTTGTACGCACGTAGGAGTGATGTTCGGAATAGCCGTGTAGCTCCGTGTAAGAGGTGGATTTCTTGTTTTGTCAGAAATATTTTTAGCATCACTAAGAATCCGTGGTAAAGAGACATAAACAAACATTGTAGAGATATGTCGATGTGTTTTTATTTGTGTAAAAGGGAGGTTGAATGTACATTAGTATTCAAGTAATCATTTAGTGAGAAATAAAGCAGTTTAAAGCGAATTTTCCCTAATTGTATGGTTAAAAACAAGGAATGGGTCCTCGATACTTGCGATACCTCAATACGCACGGTACTTTCATGATTCCGACATCCAAGGATACTTAAGAAAATTCGCACTATACCTTTTCGATACTTCGCTGGTGATTCTTCAATTTTATTTTATTTAAATATTACAAAATATTATGGAACATTGCAAATCCCGAGAAATTACCAGGAATGTGGTATCTATACAGTAACATTATACGAAAATAATCGTGTGTCAACTGTCAGTTAACAGTTCCCAAGAAGGAATCACTACATATCTCACCTCCTCTTTCTAGTACATTGCATTATTGGAAAACAAATACAACATTTCCAAAACTAAACAAATGCCTGCTAAATATTTATGTATTCCAGCTGCAACAGTTTTCTCTGAAAGACTATTTAGTACAGCAGGACTCATATGTGACAGAGAAAGTAGACTTGACCACGAAAGAGTGAAAATGCTAATATTTTTGAACAAAAACTTACAAAAGTGGACTGGTTTGCTTTTAAATGTAGAGTTCAAAAATAAGAACAGTGATGGTTTTAAGTTCTGCCTAATTAAATATGTACACCTATTTAATTTTATTAGCATTACACAGTTCTACCAACATTCTATTTTGTATTGAAACTAGGAGTAGAAATGACGGTATCGAGTATCGAAGTCTCGAGTATCGAAGTCTCGAGTATCGAGAAAAACTGTTAACGATTTTTTTGTGTGAAATTTAGAAGCCGCAAATAAAAAAGAGTAAGACTTTAAAATACAAACTACAATAGTACAACCTTAGTGTGAGATCAAAAATAATTTGATAAACTTGCAGCGTATCTGAATAAAATTTACACCCAAAGGAACGTATTCAGGGACATTTTTTATGACGTCAGGCGGCTCACCTAAATTAATCAACACGGACAAGATCTTTTTTGTTGTCCCCTTTATTTTAATCACGCCATGTTGTATTCGACAGCTTGATATATGAAATAACTGACCTTCGGTGTATGTCTATAGAGGAGACAGTTTTTGATCCATTTTTTTCGGGGGGGGGGGGGGTTAACTTCGCATGTAATCTTCCATTTGTATTGAATACCAGCCAGTATCTTAACAGTAATTTTGAATATGCATTTACCAGTATCTGATGTTTACTATTTCTAGTACTTAGAGTAACTGGGATTTAGGCTTCAGCGTTTTCAAGCAATCTCTCACCCCGAAATATCGTTTATATTAAAGAAGTTTCGAAATTTAGATTTTCTATAAAAATGACATGATTTTGATTAAATTGGCACATTTAGCGTGTCTGCCTCACGTTCTTGAGGTCCTGAGTTCAAATCTGGGTCAAGGTGAGTTATCTGGATAAGATATTTCTCTTATCCTGAAAGATGAATGTCTGGTAACTCTAAGCTCTATGTACCCTGTACTCATTTGAACATCATTTCATGCATCGTCCGATATGACTTAACGTTGGAGGTTTTCTCTTATTCTGAAAGATGAATGTCAGGTAACTCTAAGCTCTATGTACCTTGTACTCATTGGAACATCATTTCATTCATCGTCCGATATGACTTAACGTTGGAGGTTTTCCCTTATCCTGAAAGATGAATGTCTGGTAACTCTGAGCTCTATGTACCCTGTACTCATTTGAACTTCATTTCATGCATCGTCCGATATGACTTAACGTTGGAGGTTTTCCCTTATCCTGAAAGATGAATGTCTGGTAACTCTAAGCTCTATGTACCCTGTACTCATTTGAACATCATTTCATTCATCGTCCGATATGACTTAACGTTGGAGGTTTTCCCTTATCCTGAAAGATGAATGCCTGGTAACTCTAAGATCTCTGTACCCTGTACTCATTTGAACATCATTTCATTCATCGTCCGATATGACTTAACGTTGGAGGTTTTCCCTTATCCTGAAAGATGAATGTCTGGTAACTCTAAGCTCTATGTACCCTGTACTCATTTGTATATCATTTCATTCATCGTCCGATATGACTTAACGTTGGAGGTTTTCCCTTATCCTGAAAGATGAATGTCAGGTAACTCAAGGCTCTATGTACACTGTACTCATTAGAACATCATTTCATTCATCGTCCGATATGACTTAACGTTGGAGGTTTTCCCTTATCCTGAAAGATGAATGTCAGGTAACTCAAGGCTCTATGTACACTGTACTCATTAGAACACCATTTCATTCACCGTCCGATATGACTTAACGTTGGAGGTTTCCCCTTATCCTGAAAGATGAATGTCCGGTAACTCAAGGCTCTATGTACCCTGTACTCATTTGGGCATCATTTCATTCATCTTTCGATATGACTTAACTTGGAGAACGTAAATTTAAAAAAAAAACCTCTTTTTATACGAAAACTATACACTTTGTTAAAGAAATTAATCATGGGAAATTATTTTTTGAGGATTCAAGCATTCAAAGATATTTTTTGTTATTGGTGCCGTGTTAGTTTATCGTATTCCCTTGTACAGATCACAAATATCAGGAATTATGCTTCAAGGTAATCTGTACCAATGCCGCTTATGATTATCCAGAAGTGTAAAACACATCAGTACAAACTATGACAATTTGGAGAGTTTACACAGAAGGCAAAGTGCTTCTCCTTTCAAATGTTATGTCATTTGTTTCTATTCAAGTCCCCGCTAATATTTGTCTCTAAACAGACAAAAGAAGTGTAGGTCATGACTAGGAAGCCTGAGGTCAGGGGAGAGTTCATTTCTGTTCTTGTTCTCCGGATGCCGAATGATCACGACCATGAGACTGGTGGAATTTTAAACATAGATAGACCACCTCCTAGCTTCCTGTCAACTTACACGTACCCAAATAACGTACTTTATATGAAATGCAAGAAAAATATCTGATGTGTACAAACTGTTCTTAAAAACTCTTGTCGGTTATTACATATTAATGATAATGATAAATAGTTGTAGAAATTATCTACAGTCAAAATTTTTATGTAATGGTTTTGAAAGTCCATTGTCTTTGCATGCTCAAGGAAGGAAAAAAGGAAATACATGATGACTTCCTGTTCAAAAATTAAATAAATAAATAAATAAATAAATGAATGAATGAATGAATGAATGAATGAATGAATGAATGAATGAATGAATAAATAAATAAATAAATAAATAAATAAATAAATAAATGAATGAATGAATGAATGAATGAATGAATGAATGAATGAATGAATAAATAATGAATGAATGAATGAATGAATGAATGAATGAATGAATAAATAAATAAATAAATAAATAAATAAATAAATAAATAAATAAATAAATAAATAAATAAATAAATAAATAAATAAATAAATAAATAAATAAATAAATAAATAAATAAATAAATAAATAAATAAATAAATAAATAAATAAATAAATAAATAAATAAATAAATAAATAAATAAATAAATAAATAAATAAATAAATAAATAAATAAATAAATAAATAAATAAATAAATAAATAAATAAATAAATAAATAAATAAATAAATAAATAAATAAATAAATAAATAAATAAATAAATAAATAAATAAATAAATAAATAAATAAATAAATAAATAAATAAATAAATAAATAAATAAATAAATAAATAAATAAATAAATAAATAAATAAATAAATAAATAAATAAATAAATAAATAAATAAATAAATAAATAAATAAATAAATAAATAAATAAATAAATAAATAAATAAATAAATAAATAAATAAATAAATAAATAAATAAATAAATAAATAAATAAATAAATAAATAAATAAATAAATAAATAAATAAATAAATAAATAAATAAATAAATAAATAAATAAATAAATAAATAAATAAATAAATAAATAAATAAATAAATAAATAAATAAATAAATAAATAAATAAAATCATTGGAAAATGCAGGAAAATAACTAGGTTACAAAGGGGGGCCTGTACCAAGAAGCCATAACTGTCTAATTAAAATAGCTTATTTTATTCAAATCGGGTATATTTAAAAGTAACTTTTCACTCTAGCCACCATTTTATAATTCGGAGCCGATATAAAGAAGTGAATTAAAACTGTCTTATTGGTACATGGCACTTACTTTGCATGATTTACTTTTGGTAAGTTCCCTGTGAAATAGTGGATTTGGAAAGTTGTCGATACCTATTTGAATATTGCTTCTTCATGATTAAGGAGCTACACTCTCTGAAATGTTCATAACAAACTAGCACTTGAATCTTCAAAGAGTTATCACTGTCATCGTCTTCATCTTCATCCTCTTGTACAACACTTACAGCGATCTCTTCGTGACTCAGAATCTGGTAACCTAGATCATCCATGTGCAGTCACTCTTTAAAGTCATGTTCACTTAAGTTATTCCCTGCCTTTATCATTGTATTACAAAAATCCAATGTTTTGAAGCCCAATGTAGCCGAAGATGCGTGAACTAGCCTTTTCGAACAAACAGCGGAACATCGACCACTAATAGTCGATACCGCGGAAACTACCTCCAAAGATACAATTACTACCAAGGTCATTTATTTACAGTACTTTTATATAATTTTTGGCAATGCCACAGTTTAATCATCGCAGACCTTTTAAATCTCATTTACGAGGGCTGTTCAATAAAGAATGATCATAATTTCTTTACGGTTATAATTTTTCGCACTAAAATTCAATCTTATTATATTCTGTTAGCTTAATGTGAAACAAACACGCCGTAGTAGTTTCATTGTTGGTACTCCTGGATCCCGCCTGTGAGAACCAGGCAAATTCAGACATGTTCAGTATCGCCTACCACTGCAATGGAGGTAACATGCAGTTAAAGTTGATGTTAGAGGAAGATCCGGAGTTTCTTTCAAACATAATCACTGCTGATGAAACTTGGCTACATTATTTTGATCCTGAGAGCAAACAGCAAAGCTCAGTGTGGAAATCTCCTTCATCACCAACCCCCCAAAAAGCAAAAGTGGTTGCTTCTGCTGGGAAAGTTATGCTCATCTCATTCTTTGATATTCATGGAATGGTTTATCAGCATGTTGTACCTGCACACACATCAGTAACTGGACAATACTACAGGGATGTCCTGAAAACATTGCAAGTCCATATCAGGCGCAAAAAACCACATTTCCGTAAAGCAGGCTGGATGCTGCACCACGATAATGCGCGGCCGCATATTGCCAATGTTGTTGCTGAATATCTTGCAAAAATCAAATCCCTATAGTCCGGATTTAGCCCCATGTGACTTTTTTCTATTCCCTAACTTGAAGAAACGCCTTCGTGGGAGGCATTATCCATCATCAGAAGCAGTGGTGAAGGCTGCGGAGGCGATTTTGAAGGATCTCTCAAAAATGGTTTCCAGCATGTCTTTGAAGACTGGCAGAAACGCTGGGACAAGTGCATCGCATTTAGGGGAGACTATTTTGAGAAGGACCATCAAAATTATGAGGATGAGTAAATGTACGTTTTCAAAAAAAAATGTGATCATCTTTATTGAGCAGTCCTCGTAAATTTATTTTTTAGACGGATGACGTTAAAAGCCCGGCTTTGGACATGCCTGAGTAGTGTTAAAATAAGATAATTCTGCAAACTTTAGTTTCTTGTGCAATGTGACTAATGATTCAATCAGGTAGGCCATGTTCGTATTTATAGCAGGCTACGGTAGCCTGCAGAACCAGAACACATTTTACAAGCAGCGAGCACAGCAAAATTATATTGCTATAAAAAAATCAAGAAAGCAATACGACATAGCATACGAGAAGTTCCTACAATGTACAACTCAAAAACCATACAAGGTAATTACACCGAAAATGTATTGTTAGCATACTTTGAGGAAAATGCCAAAATATGGCTATCTTGAACTTTGGGGGCTAACTATTCATTGATAAATCTCTGTCTCAGTGTGAACAACAACCAAGACATCAGTAGATATTACAAGCAACGCATGTCCGAAGGTTACAAGCCATAAAAATAAAAAGTTTTAACTTAGAAACAAATCGACATTTTCATTAATAGAGCACCAGATCAAATCTACTTAATGATAAAGGTTGTTTTAATTACGGGTGTATTCGGGGCACGCCGCAGAGAAGAACTCTGTGAGCTAACACTGGATAACATTTAGGACCTCTAAACTTCATTAATAGCAAGTATTCCGAATTCAACGACGAATTTTCCACGTACTTTCATAGTTATTGCTAAATATATGGAATTAAACCACAAATATCTTGCACTGCGACCAGCAACATTAAGTACAGCAATAACAAATGCTTCAATCAACCAGTTGGAATAAATACACTTGGGAAAATACCTACTCTTGTTGCAAAATTCTTGGAATTGCCCGATTATGCTGTTCATAGTGGACACTGCTTCAGTAGAACCTCTGTTTCCCTTCTGGCAGATTTGGGTGCAGGTTTGAGTACAATTAAACGCCATGGTGGTTGGAAACCATCTACCGTTGCCGAAGGCTATGTAGAAAATTTCACTGAAAACAAGAAGAAAATTTCTTCATAGATTCTTTCAAATTCGAACAATGAGGCTATAATAAATAGTGTAACTAACACTTCAATTTCTACTTCCTCTACACAAGCAATAAGTATTCAAAATTGCAGTAATTGCACCACAATTTCCTCAAAAGAACAGTAGGTTTAGTGAAACTTGTAACGCGTTAATAATTTACAATGTTGTTTGTGAAGGTTTAACCCTATTAATACATGAAAGTGTTATTACGAGGGTGGTCGGAAAAGTTTCCGACCTCAACATGAAGATGGCAACACTCATAAATAAAAGCTAGCGAATTTCGTTGTGCATCTGCTGACAGTTACTCACCAAAGTTTCAGCCATTTTGGACGCTCAGTTGTTGTGTAACAGTCGTTTGAGTGAGTTGATGCGAGTGTTTTTGTGAGTGAGTGAGTGTGATGCTTTAGGGCCCGTCGACAACAAGGCGAGTGTTTTTATTAAAATGGACAAAATCGAGTATCGTGCTGACATTAAATATTTGTTTTTGAAAGGTAATACGCCTACGGAAAGCAAATATGAGTTGCATTCTCTGTATGGTGACTCTGCACCATCATTTACCACATTTAAATTTTGGGCAGCTGAGTTTAAACGTAGCCGTAACAACTTGGGAGACGATGAACGTTCGGTACGTCCAAAAACTGCAACTACAGACGAAAACATCGCCAAAGTTCACCAAATGATGAATAATGGCAATAATTGAACATCGCAGCACGTTAAGCTTCAGGGCTCCGAAGTAGGTAAAACAAACTTTTCTTATCTACAATATATTTATAAATATTTAGTACTGTCTAAAAAATACTATATGCTACTTGTGTTCAAAGTAATTTTATTCTGTTCCAGGAATTGTTCCACTCGCTTTCACTCGTTCCGCAAGCTATCCTGCTCACAGAATAAAATTCTCCCTTTCCAACTTGTATTATACATTTCTATTATAACCAACGCCAAATTTAGTCCGTTAAATCTGAAGTCCGTTGAACAGGTGTCCGTTAAATCCAGATTTCACTGTATGCATTCTTGACCTGATAAGTATCTCTTACAGTTCTTATTACACAATATACTATTACAGACTCATTGTCTCAAACGCTGTTCAGGTGTTTTCAATTAACGACATATAGGGGCCGGGCCTCCTGCGATGAAACTGTTTGCAGCGGACGGACAGAAGTTTGCTTTTAATGCAAACAGAGGTAATTAAATGTGCGGCTGTCGCCCACGCTAGCAGCTTGTTTCCGTTGATTGATCACGTCATAAACTCCGGCTGCCCAAAAACACTTTGCTCTGTCGCACACACGTTTAATAACACGCGTGTGTGTCTTGGTCGCTTAATCAAAATGGAAATGAGGGTCGGGAGGTCGACCTTCGCACACCTCGGCCGACCGGCCGGCCAAGCCTGGGTGCGGTCCTTTTGTCGCGTTCCACCGATGCAAGGGGATGCCGACAGTTTTATGGTTCCTCTTGGTGCAGAAACAACTACAGTCTTAGCAGAAGTTTAAGACCACTTAAAAAGTTCCTGGACTTTTAAGGATATGTATGACTGAAAATTTGAAATCCTAAAGACATATACCATAGATGTACGAGGGTCGGCTAAGTTCCGGGGCTCACATAGAGAAGGAGGCGCTACTGCATCACTTTGACGGATAGCATCATACAGTTTAATTCTGTATCCATAGTTATAGGTCAATAGCTTGTTTAGTTTTTGAATGACAGCATTGTAAACAAGACAAGTGTAGAGGTTTCACGAAAATTGAGGATTTGGAAAAATGAGCAGTGATCAAATACTTTCATTTGAAAAGCTTAACGCTTAAAGAAATCAAGGAGGAAATGGACAATACATTGAAAGACTCTGCCCCTTCATATACGATGATTAAAAGGTGGGTTTCAACTTTTAAAATGGGACACACGATTACTAGTGATGAGTCTCGTGATGGGATCGATCCCACCCGTGGGGTGCGGATTTTAAGTCCCGGGTATAGGACCGGTGCCCTCTCAGCAACATGAAGAAATTGAGGGGCTTACGATAGGTAAGCGGCCCTGGTTAAAGAAGCCAATATTCCGGCTGGGGGATGCCGAGATGCTGACCACATCTCCTCCCCTTATCGGTTGGATGATCGCCCACCTCTACCCTGCGTATGTAGGCGTGAGGCCAGCAGTCGGTTTGGCACGTCTTGGCCCTACATGGGCTGTAGTACCCTGTATTATGGGTTATGCTATCTGATAATAGGCTAAAGCATGTACGCATGTACGGCCACGCCGTGGCTGACTGGTTAGACCACTCGACTCTCAGCAAACCGGCCCGGGTTATACCCCAGACGACAGCACGTGAAATTTGTGGTGGTAAAAGCTGTGTACAGGCGGGTTTCCTTCGGGTTCTCCGGTTTCCCCCGCCATCTCATTCCACCAGTGCTTCATCTTCATTTCATGTATCATAGTGTCGCCGCCTGCGGTGCCGCACAAGTGGTCTCTTCGCTTCCAGGAAGGAAATACATACAAATGGCTGTCTTGCTTACCGGATCAATACGCCGAGTAATAATGAAATGCAGGGAGAGATGCCAATGACTTGTTTACACACATATGAGCTTTCGCTTATATCAGCTACTGTTTACATGCACACAACATTGCATTCAGCACTTGGATGATCTTAACATGACACCGATGACATAAACAACAAGAGTATATATTTGTGCTTAGATAATTATGTCACATTGTAGACTATCCTGAGTAGGGTGGCGGCAGTAATTCATTTATCATACAGGCGCACTACTTTGTGATGGATATCGTGGATTTATCGGACCAAAGCGATGTTACAGGGTGGCGACATAGATGCTGGTCTCCTCTCCTTGTTATAAGTGTCAGTGACCGATGTCCAAGCTAGAATTCCTGCCCGAAGGGTAGATCAGTGAACCTTCCACACACTGCACCTGGCGCCTCGCACATACTTGTATGCAAGCGTGGTACAACATATAGTAAGGATTGATAAAGTAAGGCACCAACCTCATGGGCCAAAACATTACATTGTAGATACACTTTATAACCACCATAGGAGCTTTCACGCAGATGGAGTTAAGGTGCACAGCTAAATTATGGTAAGAGTATAGAAGTACTGGCTTAGAGTTAAGCAATTGCAAATTAAGCGGAGTCGATATGCACTATCTCGCCAATGTTATTGTTTGATCCATTATCTCTGCAACTACTTAATATAATGAGCTACATTTTTAAGGTATATTCCACAACACCTTTAAAGATGACTGGTGAAAAATAAAATGCTTCTGTTCATTAGAAGGAATGCTTTGATCTTTTAAAGAAACCTCTTTAAATGTTATCAATAAATGAAGGTTTTTAAATATAAAAAAACTAACCTATTTACATAAAAACTTGTTCATTAAAATAAAGCCATTTAGGATGCAAATGTATGGTAAAATTTTCAGCTCTTAGTATCACTTTTTGAGATAATTTGGCATTTGCATAGAAATTTTTACTTTTTCAGAAATTACTTTCAAACACATTTTAAAATACTCTCCACTTATGATGTACAAAATCTTCCAGTTCACAGTCCTCTGTGTCATCTTCTTGCATATGGTTCCTTTTTCTTCTTTTTAGTGACCCAGCCTCCTGAGACATATTCTGCCTTACGTATCCTTGTCGTATCGAGCCCTTTTAGAGTATTTCTGGTATTATACCCAATAGTCATTCCCATGTCACTCAGTACATTTATTCTATCAGCATTCCCTTCCTTCATTGTGGTAACTGCTTCACTTGCACCAAGATGTAGAGCTTTTATACAAACAAAAACATTCTTAGGTTCTCAAAGCCAAACTACACTATTAAAATTAATGTAAATTTTATGTTTAGGAATTAATCCTTAAAGAATTAATTCTTTTAAATACATTACTCCGTTATATGGGTGATTTTAATTAATTAGAGCCAACTGAAAAATTCAATGCCATGGCGGGGATTTGAACCACGGATCTCCTGGTTTCCGTCCAGTCGCTCTAACCCCTTGAGCTACCATGGCCAACGTGGTTCAAATCCCGGCCATGGCATTGAATTTTTCAGTTGGCTCTAATTAATTTAAACCACCCATATAACGGAGTAAAGTATTTAATAGGATTAATTCTTTAAGGATTAATTCCTAAATATAAAATTTACATTAACAATAATCAGCGATAAAAATCCTGGTATTTAAGTACTTACAATAGTAAGTCGCCACATATGTTTATCTCGTATGTGAGAACTCTAAGTGGTCTACCGGGAAAATATAATGAGTCAATTGGAGAGTTTAATGTCAGGACGGCACGTTGGCCATGGTAGCTCAAGGGATTAGAGCGACTGGACGGAAACCAGGAGATCCGTGGTTCAAATCCCGGCCGTGGCATTGAATTTTTCAGTTAGCCCTAATTAATTACACTATTAAAAAATCATTCATATTTTGAGTTCTCCCTGTCATACACTTTTTCAGTAATTCTGGATTAGCCATATCTACATAAATAAATTTCAATGCCAAAATTTATGCCTTAGGTATGGGATTCTTTGATTAAATTCATGAAGGGATTGTTTTTTTTTTCCGCCAATCCACAGAGCAGACTTTGTCCAGTGCTTTGATATCAGAGAAAGTAGATAGCCCACAGCACTCTAGTCTAGTCATACTCTCAAGGTTATTGCAATTTTCTCTGGTAACCTTCCCGTAATAGTTACTTAGCTATATACTGATTTATCAATAGACATTTGTAAACTTTACTCGGTGTGCGAATGCAACAAGCTACTTTAAATTTGTTTTATTGTGCTCTTTTAATTAATGTCCTCCAAGGTTAAGTCATATCAGGCGACGAATGAAATGGGTGAAGTGATGCTCAAATAAGCCCAGGGTCCATAGAGTTTACAGTTGCGTGTATGTGTGTGTTTATGTGTGTGTGTGTGTGTATGTGTGTGTGTGTGTTTAGTTAACTTCCTCCAAGGTTAAGTCATATCAGACGACGAATGAAATGGGTGAAGTGATGCTCAAATAAGCCCAGGGTCCATAGAGTTTACAGTTGCGTGTATGTGTGTGTTTATGTGTGTATGTGTGTGTGTTTAGTTAACTTCCTCCAAGGTTAAGTCATATCAGACGACGAATGAAATGGGTTAAGTGATGCTCAAATAAGCCCAGGGTCCATAGAGTTTACAGTTGCGTGTATGTGTGTGTGTTTAGTTAACTTCCTCCAAGGTTAAGTCATATCAGACGACGAATGAAATGGGTTAAGTGATGCTCAAATAAGCCCAGGGTCCATAGAGTTTACAGTTGCGTGTATGTGTGTGTTTATGTGTGTGTGTGTGTGTGTGTGTGTGTGTGTGTGTGTGTGTGTGTGTGTGTGTGTGTGTGTGTGTGTGTGTGTGTGTGTTAGTTAACTTCCTCCAAGGTTAAGTCATATCAGACAACGAATGAAATGGGTTAAGTGATGCTCAAATAAGCCCAGGGTCCATAGAGTTTACAGTTGCGTGTATGTGTGTGTGTGTGTGTGTGTGTGTGTGTGTGTGTGTGTGTGTGTGTGTGTGTGTGTGTGTGTGTGTGTGTGTTTAGTTAACTTCCTCCAAGGTTAAGTCATATCAGACGACGAATGAAATGGGTTAAGTGATACTCAAATAAGCCCAGGGTCCATAGAGTTTACAGTTGCGTGTATGTGTGTGTTTATGTGTGTATGTGTGTGTGTTTAGTTAACTTCCTCCAAGGTTAAGTCATATCAGACGACGAATGAAATGGGTTAAGTGATGCTCAAATAAGCCCAGGGTCCATAGAGTTTACATTTGCGTGTATGTGTGTGTTTATGTGTGTGTGTGTGTGTGTGTGTGTGTGTGTGTGTGTGTGTGTGTGTGTGTGTGTGTGTTTAGTTAACGTCCTCCAACGTTAAGTTATATCAGACGAATTGGGTGAAGTGATGCTCAAATGAGCCGAGGATCCATTGAGCTTAATGTTTTTGTATTTTTTTTTTTCATTTACGTCTTCCAACGCTTTCGTATAAGGCGATAAATAAAATGCGTGAAATGATGCTGACATTCCTCTTTCAGGATAAGGGAAAATTCCTGAAAAACACTTAACCAGACAACTCACAATGACCGAGATTCGAACTCGGGATCTCGTGAACGCTACTGTGTGAGTTATCACTTCTCCATACTTACACATTTCTGTTATCGATAGTACCGTATACTTGACAGTATGCCTATATTTTGTGAAATTCAGATTTTAGTAGACTCTTTATTTCCTTTAAATTCTACTGAATGTGAAACGTATTTATACAATTTCATGCACTGTCATGTATAAAAATTCAGCTCCAAACCTAACAGTTGTTGGTGACCTGTTTGATGGGCCTGGGTAGTGAACCCACGTAAGGATCGGGTTGTGGAACAAGTGCTCGTAAATTGTCCATCTTGAATATGACAGGTGGGGTTTAGTAGCCCTTGAAATACCACACCGGCACGTGTACTTGTCGTTAACAAGTGAAAGTGAAGCCAAGACCTTGTTACCATGACAACAACTCCATGGGGTTCCCCTGTCTGTTTACCTGCAGCTCTCCTCGTGTGAGTATTCCAAGAGGTCATTTGGAATACTCCGTTGCTATTATACATAGCATCATTTTATTTTAAATACCTATTTCTTTATTTAAAAATGCGTTTTAGTAAGTACATGTTTTACTGATCAAAACCAAGCGAAGTAGGGTTCGATTTCCATTGTTCGCCCATTTTGACCTAGGATATTTTTGTGATTTCTCTGATCTGTAAGCGAATTCTGAGGCGATTTCTCGACGATCGCCACTTCTCTTTCATTAGGTTCCTTGTTATTTTCATGTGTATTTCTAGCTACTTGGCGTATGAGAGCGCGAGTACTCTCGTGGGCGCTGGAGGGCTGTTTGATTGCATCCCTAGGCAGCACCTGGATTATCGAGCTAAGAACTTATGTACTTCTGCGCATTTCCTTAGACTGTAACCTCCAGCGGTACCTTCGCTTCATCCGTTCCTCCTGTGGTGGTGATGGTTACAATAGGCCTATGTAGGTTACAGTGTGATGTACAGTAAAGCCTTGTTTACCCGGATCAACTGGGACCAGGGCCGATCCGAGTTAACGAAAATCCGGATTATCCAGAGAATGGCGGAAAAACGATAAAAAAACATGTAAATCGCCGAAATATTTTAAATGTAGTTCAGAAATAACTATAGACACAGTTTTACCTAAAACACATATAATGTATGTACTATAATAGTCCATGTGTTCGTACTGTAATAGCCTATGTATTTGTATAGTACTACAAACTAGTCGGGAGTAAAAACGACAGCGAGCTTCTGCTGTTTCAGTTTAGTGTATCACTTATCTCACATCGCTTTAACATTAGAAGTTCATTTGTCTTGACTTTCGAAATAAAGCATCAATTCCTCCATGTCTGTTACTGCTTGTACGTGGGTCATAACAGCAGTGAGCATCTGCTGTCTCAGTTTAGTGTATCACTTATCTCACATCCGCTTTAACATTAGATATTCATTTGTCTTGACTCTCGAAATAAAGCATCAATTTCTCTATGTTTGTTACTGCTTGTACGTGGGTCATAACAGCAGTGAGCTTCTGCTGTCTCAGTTTAGTGTATCGCTTATCTCACATCCGCTTTAACATTAGAAGTTCATTTGTCTTGACTCTCAAAATAAAGCATCAATTTCTCTATGTTTGTTACTGCTTGTACGTGGGTCATAACAGCAGTGAGCTTCTGCTGTCTCAGTTTAGTGTATTGCTTATCTCCATCCGCTTTAACATTAGAAGTTCATTTGTCTTAACTCTCGAAATAAAACATCAATTTCTCTATGTTTGTTACTGCTTGTACCTGGGTCATAACAGCAGCGAGCTTCTGTTGTCTCAGTTTAGTGTATCACTTGTCTCATATCCGCTTTAACATTAGAAGTTCATTTGTCTTGACGCTCGAAATAAAGCATCAATTTCTCTATCTTTGTTACTGCTTGTACGTGGATCATAACCACAGCTGGTTTATCAACATTGTCTCAATCTGAATACTCTTTATTTTCATTTTCAGTAACACTGCATGATGCAATAATGCCTGCCTCTGTAATCGGTTTATAACCTCCGTCATTGTCAATGTCTTCATCAACCTCTGCACAGTCATTGATATACTTAAAAATGTCCATAAAATTGTCTTCTACACTTATTTTTCCCTCTTCAATCTTGTTTTCTGGCAAGTCACACACACCAGGCCACATCATTAGCCAAGTTTCTTTTCCAAGTTGATCCAAAGTAGGTGAGGTGGATGCAATGAGTTTGTCGACCGCTAGCAAAAGAATTTGAGTAACATAGCAATTTATAGTCTGTAAAACAAGTCCTCATTTACTACACAAATAAAAATATTTAGTAAATATTCTCCACTTAACTTAAGAAGCCGATGACAATAATTCTATTACGTTTTTGCTGAATTAATTTCGTGTACATTTGCCCACATCTTCAGTCAAACACAATTCGTTGTCAAAACGAATTTATTTCGGAAAAAAATAATAGAATTATTGTCATCGGCTTCTTAAGTTAAGTGGAGAGTATTTACTAAATATTTTTATTTGTGTAGTGTTTGTTACTCCACTGTAAATAGCTTCATTTTCTGTGTAATAAGTCCTCATTTGCCATCCGGATTTTCGGACGTCCGGGTAAATAGGTGCCGGGTTAACGAGGTTTTAATGTATTACCTATGATCCATTTTCTCATTAAAAACAAGGTGTAAAAGTATTTGTGCTCTAAGTTTAGATGGTTAGACAACCAGGTTAATGCTCAAGTTGTTTTATCGATGTTTGGGGAGTGTGCATCTCTCCCATCATCAGGATACTTATAAAATGTCATAACCACAGATGAATCACTGGATATAATCAGTAGTCCTAAAACATACATCTATGATGAATCTTGCGTTTAGAAGAAAAGACACAAGCGATGTGCATGCGTGTGCGTGCGTGCGTGCGCGCGCGCGTGTGTGTGTTTGTGTGAGATTTTAGGCTGATATATTTAAACTTTCACCTTGTATCATTAGTGCTATTATACTTTCAATAGTTTATTTTCTGTTAAATATATTTTGAGTGTCACGGGCTTGAAGCAGAGCTATGTATCACCTTAGAACAATGCACAACTTCTTGTGCTCAGGCAAGTCTATTCTTGTCACGTAGTGGACACCATCATCTCATCCTCCCCAATGCATTGAAACCAGTTTCCCATAGAAATGCACACCACCGAATGTTACAAAGAAAAAAGCCGCAATTGGCGTGGGAGAAATCCACAGCTTCTTTCCGGGTTGCTTCTTCGTGATAGCCTTCAGGAAATATTGAAATTTTCTTTTGTGAGGTTTACCGACACACAGAAGACGATACAGTATTTGTATAAAGAAAGTTATCAAATCCACCTAAGTCCATCATCTCTGCCACCAGTACCATAGCTACCACCATCAGATCTCCGCCACCAGCTGCTCAAACACTAACAGCCCACCTCGGTAGCGTGTCTACCTCACGTTCAAGAGGTCACGAGTTCGAATCTCGGTTAGGGTGAGTTACCTGGATAACGTTTTTTCCGGGTTTTTCCCTTATCCTGAAAGACGAATGTCGGGTAACTCTAAGCTCTATGGACCCCGGACTCACTTGAGCATCACTTAACCCATTTCATTCATCGTCCGATATGATTTAACGTTGGAGCACGTAAATTAAAAAAAAAAAAACACTAACACCATCAACTTCCATAAACCAGTAACCTCCACCACCGCCGCCGCCACAGTAGCATATGTGGTAACGTATCTACCTCACGTTCAAGAGGTTCCGATGGATGAAAATGAGTGAGTTGATGTTCAAATGAGCCCAGGTTCCACAGAACTTACAGATACCTGATGTTATCTTTTAGGATAAGTGAAAAACCCGAACAAAAGCTCATGCAGATAGCTCACCCTGCCCGACATTGGAACTCGGAACCTCTTTAACATGAGGCAGACGCACTACCACCTACGCTAAAGCTGTGGACATACACTAAAAAAAATTATATTATTTTGTGTGCTCTCCCCAAATTTTCTCACTATTTTGCTCTGTTAGGTTGCTATTCTTGCATTCAGCTCTCCCATGATTATCTCTTTTCTTCGAAATTCTTGTAATGCACTACTGAAGAACCATTTGTTGGTCTGTGAGTTCCCAACACTATTCCTTTTGTAATTCCTAATTTTGCATTATATGATTTTGAAATTACAAATGACATACATATTAATGAATAGGACGCATGTATGTATGTCGCTAATCGTCTGGAGTCAACAATGAAATAATTCTCCTTCTGAGTTCCGAGTTCTTAGAAGTTATATATTGATAATTTTGTAAAGTTGATATTGTATATCTTGAGGGCACAAAACACAACTTGGAGAAGTTAGTATGGAGATGTTTTTCGAGGCAAGCATTTCCTGTAGTAAGTCTCATCATGCCAACAGCAGATTTCATGGCAATTCCGGAATTACAGAGAGATTTTCTAAAATTATTTTCATATTTCGGCTACCAATTTAATCAGTTAGTCCAAATTTGTAATTAGCATTAAATTTTTCTTTATAATCCTTTTAATTGATTCCTATCGAAAGATTTTTGTTTCTTTCTGTTTAATTTTACACCCTTCCCCCCTAATATATCAGACATTTCATTCCCTTGAATTCCACAATGGGCCGGAATTCATTGCAAAACTATATGTTTTCCAAGTTTTTTAATATTCTGGATTATACTTTTTTCCATTCATGGATAGGAATCTGGATGCTAAAACCTGATTTGCTGCTTTAGAATCTGACAAAATAACAATATTCTTGCATCGTCGCAGCCAAATAAGAATGTTGTGGAGCGAAAGATAATAACTTCACCATCAAAATTTTTAACATTCCTTCCAGCATGTTTGTAGAAAGAGAAGAATTCGCACGTTCTATAAATAAGATGTAAATGATAGAAGAAGATACTCAGGATAGATGCACGTCGATGAGTAAGATTGTTTTGTTTTGAAGGAAAACAACTACTTTGCGGTAGAGCACCTGCCTGCCGTGCTAGGGGTCCCGGGTTCGATTCCCGGCGGTGGGGATGGTGATTTTTCTCCGGCCAAGATAATTCCCCATCTTCCCCAGAGTCTGGAAGTATGAATGAGAGTGGAATGTGTGTGTGATGTAATGATTAAAACCTAACGAATACGAGTTAACAGCTTCGATATGTTCCATAGGAGAACGGCCGCCGATATGACCATTGTAGTTAAAGGCGGGGTATAAATGGAACAAGTAAAAAAAAAAAAAAAAAAAAAAAAAAAAAAAAAAAAAAAAAAAAAAAAAAAAAAAACTACTTTGGTGCAGAAAAATTATATATAAAAATGGATTTACGTTTGTTAGTCTCGCAAAAACTGGAGAACGGCTGAACCGATTTGCCTAATTTGGGTTTTGAAATATCTGTATAAGTTCAGGGAAGGTTTAAAATGTGAGGAGAAAAAAACTGAAGTGATAATGGACCGGGTTTTAACTAAATGTAAAAGAACACACCCAAAATTTTACGGAACACATACATCTTTTATTTTCGATAAACAAAAGAATTACAAAGTAGAAAGTTATTACACTCCTTGCCAAAGTTTTCAAAGATATTTCACTTACCATATTTTATTAAATAACGTTTGTCATTTGTTATCAAGACTGAAATCTTTTTATGCAGCATGATATATCTACCTTTCAAATATTAGACACAAAATTAATCCTGAACGCACTATAAAACTATGAATATTTGACCACAGACAATTGTCAAATGTACGTGAATCCTTGAATAACTTCTTTGTGAATTGAACTGACACAAAATTAATTGAATTCCTTTGTGACTTTGTGAAGTTTGCGGAATCTTTATTTCTATGCCAAGGAGAAGACAACCTGACGTCGGTCGTATGCGCGACGAGCTACGTCACTTGCTGACCGCACTGATGAGCAGCGAGACGCAGCTAATGTTAATGGTCGTGTTGGTATGTCAGAATTACATTCTAGAGTGTCTGTTTCTTCCGGGGGGGGGGGTAGTTTTCGTACTCATTAGTTGACACAGTTATAAACCAGTATGACGTAGTCAACTATCCCACAGAGTCTTTAAATTCATTAGAATTCACAATTTAAAATTAAAAGTAGGATCAGTTGCGATCATGCTGCGTAACATTTATCAACCATGACTGTTCAATGGAACGAGAATAACTGTGAAAAAGCTAATGAATTACGACAACGAGGCAAATATCATCAAGGGAAAGTACAAAGGAGAGGATATCTTGATCCCACGTATTCCGATGATTCCAAAAGATTTACCTTTTGCTTTTAAGTTGCGATCATGCTGCGTAACATTTATCAACCATGACTGTTCAATGGAACGAGAATAACTGTGAAAAAGCTAATGAATTACGACAACGAGGCAAATATCATCAAGGGAAAGTACAAAGGAGAGGATATCTTGATCCCACGTATTCCGATGATTCCAAAAGATTTACCTTTTGCTTTTAAGCACCTACAGTTTCCCGTGCGTTTGGTCTTTGGGATGACCATAAGTAAATCGCAAGGTCAGTCGTTGGAAGTTTGCAGAATCAACTTAGAGTTTCCCTGTTTCTTTCATGGACAATACATCGTGTGTTCGCGCGTCGGAAAACCATCATCTTTATATATTTACACATCACAAAAAAGACAAAAATATCATTTTTAACTGTAACTGTGTTGTTTTTAAATTTCACATGCAATTGCAGAATAAATAACTAACTAATCCGAATTTGTTTTGGTTCAACAACTTTTATTGTTGGTATGAACTTCGCCGGGTCAGCTAGTTTCTAATAAAAACGTTTAACATGGAATTTTTCACGTTTTTCAAGTTCACTTATAATAATTCTACCAGTAAATTAGCCCATCTTAATGAAAACAACCTACTCGAATTTTGATGGTTTTGTTCTTTCTGTGTACGCGGTTTACGAAATCCACCCAGACACTGCTTGGTGCGTTTGTTTCAGACCTCAACAGTTGGAAGGTTTCACATTCATCACCAGCCCAAAGAGGACGCCGGGACAATGGGACATACGAATAACAATGAAGTATGTCCAAATATGGAAGGAACAAGGTCCATGACGAGATCTAGATACCCGCCACCGCCGCCGCCGAAAAGGCACAACAGTCCTCTGCTTGCCCCATTGTCGTAGCCGGCTCATTTCATTTTCAAATGCTGGCGAAGGGTTGCTTACGCGGCCTATAATTTCAGTAGTGCATTGCCCGATAATGGACCTTCCACATACGTAGCATTAGTGACCATTACACAGCTCTGCGTATGACCCCCCAGGCGTCCATAAACTTCTACAAGCAGCACTGGAATTCCAGTCCAGTCTTACACCACATATTCCCCAAATAACGTCTCTTGCTTACATACAATTAATTTCTCTCGTTTTTCAAATTTTTAACGTGAGTTTAAACGGTTACGTCCGTTATGACTTAACGTTGGAGGTTTTCCTCTATCCTGAAAGATTAATGTGTGGTAACTGTGAGCTCTATGTATCCTGTACTAATTTGAACATCATTTCATTCATCGTCCGATATGACATAACGTTGGAGGTTTTCTCTTATCCTGAAAAATGAATGTCTGGTAACTCTAAGCTCTATGTATCCTGTACTAATTTGAACATCATTTCATTCATCGTCCTATATGACTTAACGTTGGAGGTTTTCTCTTATCCTGAAATATGAATGTCTGGTAACTCTAAGCTCTATGTACCCTGTACTCATTTGAACATCATTTCATTCATCGTCCGATATGACTTAACGTTGGAGATTTTCCCTTATCCTGAAAAATGAATGTCTGGTAACTCTAAGCTCTATGTACCCTGTACCCATTTGAACATCATTTCATTCATCGTCCTATATGACTTAACGTTGGAGGTTTTCCCTTATCCTGAAAGATTAATGTGTGGTAACTCTAAGCTCTATGTACCCTGTACTCATTTGAACATCATTTCATTCATCGTCCTATATGACTTAACGTTGGAGGTTTTCTCTTATCCTGAAAAATGAATGTCTGGTAACTCTAAGCTCTATGTACCCTGTACCCATTTGTACATCATTTCATTCATCGTCCGATATGACTTAACGTTGGAGATTTTCCCTTATCCTGAAAGATGAATGTCTGGTAACTCTAAGCTCTATGTACCCTGTACTCATTTGAACATCATTTCATTCATCGTCCGATATGACTTAACGTTGGAGGTTTTCTCTTATTCTGAAAGATGAATGACTGATAACTCTAAGCTCTATGTATCCTGTACTCATCTGAACATCATTTCATTCATCGTCCGATATAACTTAACGTTGGAGGTTTTCCCTTATCCTGAAAGATAAATGACTGATAACTCTAAGCTCTATGTACCCTGTACTCATTTGAACATCATTTCATTCATCGTCTGACGCGGAAGGGCCTAAATTAAACAAAAAGGAAGGGTGTTAAGCAACATACATTCGCCATCTACTGTCAAAATTATAGAGCTACTGGAATCTTAATTTCTCTGTAATGAAAAAAAAGAACAAACTATGATGCAGTAACACGATATCACGAAGATACCTGAAGTTAGTTTATCTCCCCTACACTTACCAGTTTGAGAACTGAGGAAGCTTGGGAAAATGTGTTAGAGTGGATATCCAGTGGGACTTGAACCACAGATTAACGACAATTGAGCTTTTGTAAGCATAGTTTGTTGTCATCTCCTTAACGTGGTGGTAGATCTGCAGCAGATCCGGGTTCGATTATTGGTACCTGCTTGGAGAGTTTCTAATGCTAGGAGGCTTGATCTGGGATGCACTCAGCTTCGTAGGTTCTTGAGGGGCCAATGCTTGAGATGAAGAAATACACTTCCTCAATGATGCTTTGGCGATTTTGACCCCAAATGCGTATGCTACAATCTCGAGCTGAGACTTATCTCTGGGTATATGCGTGAATGTGTAATAAAGGTAAGGATTCACCGGGGTATAAGTTTGAAACATTTAATACGTTTTTAAGTATTCGCTTAAATCGAGAATTTCCCGTGCAATGGAAACTATATACAGACGACACATGTTTCTATCATTGAGATAAGAATGAAATCTCATTCAGTTACGTCTTACTTCATCGGGACTAGTCTAGAAGTTCCAAGATTCTGCCCAGTATGTCCTACTCAGCTACGAAAATTCTCCTAAACACCTCCTCTTCTGCTGATGACACTACGACCCCCACTACTAGCATTTAATACGATGGTGCCACTGAAATTGTCTGATTTCCATCCTAAAGTCTCTTTTTCTCTCTCTCTCTCTCTCTCTCTCTCTCTCTCTCTCTCTCTCTCTCTCTCTCTCTCTCTCTCTCTCTCTCTCTCTCTCTCTCTCTCTCTCTCTCTCTCTCTCTCTGGCAACTTCGGATAATTTCTTTGCCCTCTCTAACGTAAACTGCCGAACTACTTCTCCGAACCTGCTTGAAAACCAACCTTACTTAATGTCCCCTTACCCTGAGAAAAACTATTAACATCAACTTTAACATTGTATATAAGTCTTTATTTAACTGATCCATAATTGCTCTATCACTTAGTTACCTCCCACCCTCCAGAATTACACCCCATTTAAGACGCCTGTAGTGGGCAGAACATTACAACTACGAATATCTTTCAAATCCAGCAACATTACTACACGAAATTCGAGGCACGTTTCCGAGATTACCGCATCATTTACAAAGTTAATAAACTGTTACTAAGGTGCAAACGGTAAACCAGATTCTCAGAAAATTAAAATGTATTTATCTAGTACATAGTAACAAAAAGTGGGCACCGATCTGTGCTTTATAATTGTGTTTTAAAATGTTCCGCCCCGGCGAGTTGATTGCGGTCGACTATTGGCAGATAATTTTATTTATGACGTTGGCATCACTCTTCCAATGTAACATAAATTTTAGTACTTCAATTAAACCAGCCCTTCGCATGGTCGAATTCCTGGTAGAGTGTGATACAAGAAATGTTGCCGCAGAAAGGTTTTCCTAGAAGAAGCGGCCCACGGTTTGAAATATGGCCCATTTTCGAGAAAGGCGGTCCGCCAGGTTTATGTGTAACAATTTCCGAGGCGGGCCGTAAACATTGTAGCCAACATAACATCGACAAGGCGCGAGTATTGTTGTGATTCCTCGGGGGTAGAGTTGCCACATTGTGTTGCAAAAATAATAATATCGGGAACACTTTTTGAGAAATCAAGATTACCACTTTTATAATTAATAACCAATTATTATTATTATTATTATTATTATTATTATTATTATTATTATTATTATTATTATTATTATTATTATTATTATTATTATTATTATTATTATTATTATTATTATTATTATTATTATTATTATTATTATTATTATTATTATTATTATTATTATTATTATTATTATTATTATTATTATTATTATTATTATTATTATTATTATTATTATTATTATTATTATTATTATTATTATTATTATTATTATTATTATTATTATTATTATTATTATTATTATTATTATTATTATTATTATTATTATTATTATTATTATTATTATTATTATTATTATTATTATTATTATTATTATTATTATTATTATTATTATGACTACTACTGATGTTTTCTATGCTAGTGCAACTAAGTTAGAAGCGGTTTAGTGCCTATTTGCCTGTCTATTTTACGTTTAAGGGCCAATTGGGCTGAGCTCCGCTAATTATGTTATGTTAAATATCATATAATTGTAATAAATACTGATTAAAATGAGTTTACTTTCTTTGTTACAGGAAAGCTGTGCAGAACAAATTGTTCATTTCAAGGTACAACGGTAAGTCCATTGTCTAGAAGTTGGATGACGTAAATTAGAAAAAGGGCGGCATTGGGATGAGAGAGCGTTGGAAATACAACTAGGCGATAAACTGCAAATACTCAGGTATTTACCTGATTTTCCATTTTTGAGTTATGCTCTTATCCTTTTCTAGAAGTGGTATTTTCTTATTCAGGCAGTCTCAAAGGTAAATTTCAGATGAAATTTGGGAATACAATTTTTGGTGGAATACAGCACTTTAAATGCGTAGCATAGAGAGTGACTTAAAATTTCATCGACGGTTTCACATAGTTCATAAAAATATTGTGTGCACGATGTATTTTCTATTAAGAGATACTGTAAAGAAATCCCAAAGCAATCACGAGAAAACTTCTTTGATTTTAACACATGCATTGCTGAAATAAAATACCAAAAATATTTGTAATATGTCCATAATATTTATAGTTCAGCAACTGCACCTTCGTGTATTTCCATTTCGGAGACGATTCACGAAAAGCAGCAAATATTACATTCAGCAACTGCATACAAATTTTCAATTAACTCCCATATACATTGGTGGGAGGACACTAATGGTAATAGTGAAACAAAGCCCGCGTCAAGGACATCCACAGAATATTTTGAAGGAGAGGCAACTCATTTTTTAAAACAGGTAATCGATGAAGTTGCCAAATTTAATAGAAAATGGGAAAAAAGTAAGAAAAACAAACAAGAATAAATAGACGCTTTAGAAAACATGCTTACACAATCAACGTTGAATATCGTGTAATTACCGGATCGTATTAAATGTGGCAATTTAATCTTAATGATATTGACTCTTGTAAAAGCTACACAGCAAAAAACAGAAACAAGTATTTTACTGATTTAGGCTATAAGTAAACGTCAGACTTTTACGTCTTTAAAAACCAACCTTAAATGAAGACCTGGAATTATCAAATAGGCAGTAAATATACAGTTTCAGGTACTTCCACAAGTTAAGTATCTGAGGTACTTATTTCTTCTCGCTGAAAATTCACAAATCTAACGTGTACCACTCACATTTTATTTATTTTTTATTTATTTATACATTTGTACTAATATTCTTGTTAGGGATAGGACATGATACTTGCGATATCTCGATAGTCACGATAATTGCATGATATTGTCGCGAATACATTGTTGTGACGAGGCGGCGCGGCCGGGGCATTCAAAGAGACGGGCAGTGCAGTGCTGAGATAAAAGCTCACCGAAACAGTGGGGGAAGGAGACGGATTTCTCGAGAGTTCGTCTCTGTTATGGAGCGTCTTGATTGAGAACATTCCGGATAGTGAGTAATCTATAAAAAGGAGCCACCGCCCGCCAGAGCAGTCAGGCGGTAATTGGACACGTGCGCGTGAACAGCTGTAAAAGTGAACTTTGTTTGTGGTCGATGACCTTGCAAGTTGTATGTGTATGTGACGTAGTTGTGTTTCTACAGAAATAAAGAGCAATTTTTAGTGTTTGTAACCTGGAGTTTTAATTTCACGACCCCACATACGATACTTCAGAAAATTCGCTCGGTACTTTTTCGATACTTCGGTGGTGATTTTGAAATGTTTACTTTATTTTTAAGGTCACAAAATATTATTGCCGCAAGTAGAAGATTACAAAGCCCGAGAAATTGCCAGGAATGTGGTATCTGTACAGTAACATTATACAAGAAAATGTATGACAAATCCAGTTCAGAGCAAAGTGAGCAATAAAAGTATTAGGTGGTCTAATAAGTAAAGTCAGTTTTTTGATTTTGGTGTTTTAGAGAATGTATTGGGTTTCTTTGATTTGGGAATGCTATTTACAGGATGCTATGTTGCATACTTTTGCGAGCATGTTTCAATCTTCAGTTGTTAATAAACAATCACAAAATGGAGACAAAGTTTGAACTTAGAGTCCTTCTAAAACACTACTGGAAACAAGATTATAAAGGCGCTGTCGTAGGTCGAAGAATATGTCAAGTGGAAGGAAAAGGTGTCGTTAGTGAGCGTGTGGCACAACGATAGTTCCAACGTTTCAACAATGGAGACGAAAACACTAAAGATTTACCACGTTCTGGAAGACCTAAAGTATGGAATATTGATGATACACACCAAGTTTTGCAAGAAAATCCACAAAAAGGTACCTGTAGGCTTTCAGAAGAACTTGGTGCACCAAAAGATACCATACTTCGCCACATTAAGACCTTGGAAAATCATACACAAGCTGTAGATCTGTATTTCATGAACCGACACCTCAACAGGCTGAACGTAGGGTGAATATTTGTCGTCAGCTTATCCGTAATACCATGTATGATAGATTTGTCAGGAGAACTGTCACTTGTGATGAAAAATGGGTATATTACGAAACCGAAACAGTGGCTTATCTCCACCAACCTGCCAAAGTCATCGTTAAAAGGAAGTCCGTTCGGTCCCAAAGTAATGTTGTGTGTCTGGTGGAAGTTTGAAGGTGTGATTCGCTAGGAGTTTTTTCCAAACAGGCGGACCCCTCCTTCTCTCAGTCCGTTCTGAGGTTGCCACCTTTCTCGATACGTCATGGGTATCGTACGAGGTTTCGTCTAAATAAATTATCTTATGTCCATTACTGCGAAACTTCCTTAGTTTTGACAAATATATATATATATATATATATATATATATATATATATATATATCGCCAGCTACAATTCTACTGGATTCCATAGTAACCCTTATCTTGGAAACGTAGAGTCAGACTGAAAAATTCAATGCCATAGCCGGGATTTGAACCACGGATCTTCTGGTTTCCGTCTAGCCGCACTACCATTGTGCTACTATGGCCAACGTGCCGATATGACATTAAATTCTCCAACTGACTCGTATTTTCCCGGTAAACCACTTAGGAGTTCTCATAAACACATGAGACAACTACCTTAATGGCGACTTACTACATGTAAGTACTTTAAGGCCCGGGCTTTATAGTTAACCACTATTAGGTTAATTAATGGAAATTAATTATTCTTTCACACTGGCCGTGTGTAGGCTAATTAACCTAATAGTGGTTAACTATAAACCCCGGGCCTTAAAGTACTTACATGTAGTAAGTCGCCATTAAGGTAGTTGTCTCATGTGTTTATGAGAACTGCTAAGTGGTTTACCGGGAAAATACGAGTCAGTTGGAGAATTTAATGTCATATCGGCACGTTGGCCATAGTAGCACAATGGTAGTGCGGCTGGACGGAAACCAGAAGATCCGTGGTTCAAATCCCGGCTATGGCATTGAATTTTTCAGTCTGACTCTACGTTTCCACAATTTAGCCTACACACGGCCAGTGTGAAAGAATAATTAATTTCCAACCCTTATCTTATTCAAAGTGCGGTATTTGAAACCCAGCTCCTTTAGGAGACCGCGTAAAGTGCAGTGCCCATAAAGAAAATCACAAACTTCTTGCAAATGTGCAACCTATTCGTCTAAGGTGGGCGCTCTCCCTTTTGCATAGAATCTATAAATTTCTCGACGAATTAAATCGCATGTGAAATTATCTACTTTAGACAAACGTTTCCCTTTGTTTTCACACTTGATCAGCGTCTTTGGTATTCCTTTCGTCACAATATTTCTTACTGCATTTCTGTGAATACCCAGAATTTATCATCAGGTTCATTGCATGATCCCTTACCAAGATTATATTTCAGCAAATATTTATATGTGTTCAAAAGAAGCGCTTGAATTTGCTTAGAAACAGTTTCCGTTATTACTTTGTTTTCTGAGACTTCTCCAGTAACATAACTCGGCCCAGTTATTCACACTATTTTCCTCACTTTGATTATTTTCACGTTACTGAAAGTTATCTACTACTTCATTTTCATTTGCCACTGCATTTCCCTCCTATGTTCTCCACATCGTGACACACAACGAATTTCTGCACGTAATGAAACAGATCAACTGGAAGTTGGAACTTTGGCAACTGAGACTCCACGTGGAGTAGACATGCGACTGTCACGTCGAGAAAATCAGGGTTGCTATTGGTCCTCAACGACAGTGTTCCATTTCTGAAGTGTGGAGATAAATTTATGACGGTCATTAGTGGGCGGGAGGCTCAGGTTCCTTTGACTCCGAACTGCACATGCGTTAACTAAACAGACTTTAACCGAAATAGAGTTCTATTGCAACAGGATAATACAACACCCCATACTGCACGAACAACCATGGAAAAAATTCAGGAATTGGGAGGAATTGAACTGCTACCACACCCAGCATAAAGCCCTGATCCCTCACCATCAGATTCTGAATTTTCCAATCCATGGCACATTTTCTACGTGGAAGAAACTTTGACAACATTGAAGCAGTGCAAGTGGGTGTCACAGAATTCTTTGCATCAAAACAAGAGAATGGTACTATCGTGGGATAATAAACCTCGCTGAACGATGGCTCAAGACTATAGAATCTAATGGTCTATACTTTGAAAATTAGTTAATTGCTTGTCACAACACATTTCGATTTTTTTTTTAAAACGATATTCTTATGAGACAATACCTATATTTATAACGCTGTGAATATATTACAGATGTACTTAAGATTATCAAATCAAACGTTTTTGCTAGAGTTGTGTACTATGCTCTTGCGACCACTACAATCACTGAGTTTAGATCCTGTTGGATGCTGAGAACGTTCACCTCGCTGAAGCTGGTTCCATTACGAAGGTGGGAGCTTGGGGTTCCTCTCTCAGGAATTTACAACCTCGTGTTGTGGTTATTCTTACAAGGCATCACCGGCCAAGCGTTTATTTGCTCAAACGGTGTTCATGCCCAGGACTATCGACTCGCATTGTCGAGGAAACAATGGCCGGCGGAGCCTTTGAAGTACGGCGCCGTGAAAATGGGTGACCTTGAAACATGCCGTTCCCACCAATTACTCATCCTTCAAACGAGGATGATGCACTGCCCGCCAATTTATGCACTTTTCGTGATAAACTCTCGGCGTTTTTATCGCCTTCGGTGTCGGTTACAGAAGACGTGGTTTGTGTCAAAGGTGAGCAAATGGTTCCGGTTTGAAATCATTATCTTCTTGTTATACAGGTAAACGATTTTTTTGCCTACTATTTTGTGTAAGTGCACAGAATATATGTCTCGAATTGACTGGAGCAATTTGCTCGTTTGGTGAGGAAGGAGCGTTTTCAAAGAAACGGATTCGGGGATTAAAGTCGGGATTACGATGAACTTAACCCTCACGTGATTTAGTGAGACCTGACGTGAAAGTCTAACACTTTGTATTAACTGGAGCTATTTAAGGTTAACGTGACTTGACTTAATGACGTAGGAGTTGGAGTTGTCAGACGAAGCGGTCTCCAGTAAGGCTGAATAGAGTATAGTTCATAGTCGGCCTTCTGTGCTTCCAATGTCACCCGCATTGATTAGGGGAAATCCAGATCAGGATATAATCAGGTGCCAGCAAGGACGGGATACCTAACGATTCCAACTTCACACTAGTCCTGATGACGGCAGGGGTATCTTTGCCCCTCAAACTGGGATTCTCCAGTAAGGAATTCCAACGTCCTGCCATACGCCAGTGATAAATCATCATAATCATTATCTTCAACTCTTCAAGGTATAGGAGACTATTTTTCGTTTATTTTACGTCCTCCAACATAACAGAGAGAGAGAGAGAGAGAGAGAGAGAGAGAGAGAGAGAGAGAGAGAGAGAGAGAGAGAGAGAGAGAGAGGCGAAGGGTGTAAATAGAAATGATCAGAGCTTTTGTTTAATTTATGTCCTCCAATGTTAAGTCATATCGGACATGGTTGAAATGGATGAAATGATCCTCAAATGAGCCAGGTCCAGAGAAGCTTAGAGTTACCTGATATTTAATATTTCTAAAATTGTTACTCTAGCGTCAGAGCTATTGACTGAGCTCTGCAAGTAAACGCAAAGTGGCAAAAAGTTTATATTTCACCATTGTTTCTCTTCAATGAAGTACTAGATTTCAAATAACCGTTACAAAATAACTCAAGTTCATGACTGTTTGTTACTGACAATAACTCTAACAGAATGTACCAAGAGTGCTTCGTTCAAGTCGTAATTCTTCGTGCAACTTCGAATATTCCCTTCCCCTGTTACCTATGTATTGTTAAGACTCCACCACTTTGTGCACTGTTAAAACATGCTGATTGTGATTCATACCCGCAAAAGGAATTTTATTGCTGGTTTTTAAAACATCACATAACGTTACTCAAATACGGGAGAGAAGGGCGAAGAGAGTAAGTAGAATTGGAGTGTCAAAGTTTTTAGTATACATCCTCCAACGCTAAGTCATATGGGACGATGAATGAAATGATGTTAAAATGAGTACAGGGTACACACAGCTTAGAGTTACCAGACATTCCTCTTTCAGGATAAGAGAAAACCTACAACGTTAAGTCATATCGGACGATGAATGAAATGATGTTCAAATGAGTACAGGGTACATAGAGCTTAGAGTTAGCAGACATTCATCTTTCAGGATAAGAGAAAACCTCCAACGTTAAATCATATCGGACGATAAATGAAATGATGCTCAATTGAGTACAGGGTACATAGAGCTTAGAGTTAGCAGACATTCATCTTTCAGGATAAGAGAAAACCTCCAACGTTAAGTCATATCGGACGATGAATGAAATGATGTTCAAATGAGTACAGGGTACATAGAGCTTAGAGTTAGCAGACATTCATCTTTCAGGATAAGAGAAAACCTCCAACGTTAAGTCATATCGGACGATGAATGAAATGATGTTCAAATGAGTACAGGGTACATTGAGCTTAGAGTTACCAGACATTCATCTTTCAGGATAAGAGAAAACCTCAAACGTTAAGTCATATCGGACGATGAATGAAATGATGTTCAAATAAGTACAGGGTACATTGAGCTTAGAGTTAGCAGACATTCATCTTTCAGGATAAGAGAAAACCTCCTACGTTAAGTCATATCGGACGATGAATGAAATGATGTTCAAATGAGTACAGGGTACATTGAGCTTAGAGTTAGCAGACATTCATCTTTCAGGATAAGAGAAAACCTCCAACGTTAAGTCATATCGGACGATGAATGAAATGATGTTCAAATGAGTACAGGGTACATTGAGCTTAGAGTTAGCAGACATTCATCTTTCAGGATAAGAGAAAACCTCCAACGTTAAGTCATATCGGACGATGAATGAAATGATGTTCAAATGAGTACAGGGTACATTGAGCTTAGAGTTACCAGACATTCATCTTTCAGGATAAGAGAAAACCTCCAACGTTAAGTCATATCGGACCATGAATGAAATGATGTTCAAATGAGTACAGGGTACATAGAGCTTAGAGTTACCAGACATTCATCATTCAGGATAAGAGAAAACCTCCAACGTTAAGTCATATCGGACGATGAATGAAATGATGTTCAAATGAGTACAGGGTACATAGAGCTTAGAGTTACCAGACATTCATATTTTAGGATAAGAGAAAACCTCCAACGTTAAGTCATATCGGACGATGAATGAAATGATGTTCAAATGAGTACAGGGTACATAGAGCTTAGAGTAACCAGACATTCATCTTTCAGGATAAGAGAAAACCTCCAACGTTAAGTCATATCGGACGATGAATGAAATGATGTTCAAATGAGTACAGGGTACATAGAGCTTAGAGTAACCAGACATTCATCTTTCAGGATAAGAGAAAACCTCCAACGTTAAGTCATATCGGACGATGAATGAAATGATGTTCAAATGAGTACAGGGTACATAGAGCTTAGAGTTACCAGACATTCATCTTTCAGGATAAGAGAAAACCTCCAACGTTAAGTCATATCGGACGATGAATGAAATGATGTTGAAATGAGTACAGGGTACATAGAGCTTAGAGTAACCAGACATTCATCTTTCAGGATAAGAGAAAACCTCCAACGTTAAGTCATATCGGACGATGAATGAAATGATGTTCAAATGAGTACAGGGTACATAGAGCTTAGAGTAACCAGACATTCATCTTTCAGGATAAGAGAAAACCTCGAACGTTAAGTCATATCGTGCGATGAATGCAATGGTGCTCAATTGAGCCCAAAGTCCATGGAGCTTTGAGTTACCCGACATTCGTCTTTCAGGATAGGGGAAAACCTAGGAAAAACCTTACCCAGATAACTATCCTGACCGAGTTTCGGACTCGGGACCTCTAGAAGGTGATGCAGACCCGCTGTTTTCTGCGCTACAGAGGCGGGCAGATTTATGAATGCATGGCGCGGTTGTTGAAATCTCGATATGTTGTTTTTATTATGAACAGGGAATAATATTCCATCCAGCTCACGTACAAATGATAACTTAAGACTTCACAGACGCTATTGATTTAAAGGAGCAAGGTGTTTTGTAGGTAAATTTACAGAAGATAACTTTAGAATACCAGCGTTCCTGGATCAAGAATGTTGGTTGACGAGTTCTACTCAGCCATTTCGTGCAGCTAAATTTAGTTTTCTACAACCGCAAAGCATTTTGTTTTAATTAACTGTAATCTTGTTAATCTTCTTAGAGTAAATATTAGATTCTGTTATTTAGTCCGATTTTTAAAAAAATGATGCGTGAATATCATCTGTTTCTCCACGTCGGGAGCAGCAACGTTGCCGAAGAATCAGATAGCAAGATATACAAATCCCCCTATTTACGGTCTCAAACTTTCGAGTAGTCTCATCTTTGCTGAAACATGAACATTTAATGTGTATTGGCCTACTTTAAAAACAAAAATTAGTTGTTCTCAATACATTGTTTATTATTGACGCATAAACCTAACAGAAGGTACTACGAGTCCTTCGTATAAAGTCGTGTTTCATCGTTCAACTTCAATATTCGCTTACCTTGCCTCTTACACGTGCGAATTCATGTGTATTGTTAAGATTTCACCAGTTTGTATACTGTTAGTTAAAACATGCTGACTTTGATTCATACCAACAAAAGGAATTTTATTGCCGGGTTTTAAGACATCACATAACGTTGCTCACAGAGGAAAGGCCGCGCCGTGGTTCAGTGGTTAGACCGCTTGGCTCTCACCAAGACGGCCCGGGTTCGATCCCAGACGACCACGAAGTGAGATTTGTGGTGGACAACACGGCGCTGGGACGGGTTTTCTCCAGGACCTCCAGTTTCCCCCGCCATCTCAATCCACCGGTGCTCCATCTTCATCTCATGTACCATCAGTGTCACCGCCTGCGGTGCCGTATGTAGTAAAAGCGGGGTTAAACATTACACATTTCATTTCATTTCATTTCACAGAGTAGAGAAAAGGTTTCCCCCCCCATTTACGTCCTCAAAAGTTAAATCATATCGAACACGGTTGAAATGGATGAAATGATCCTCAAATGAGCAAGGTTCCATACGGCTTATAGTTACCTGATATTTAATATTTCAAGATAAAGGAACCCCGCAAGAATCTTATCCAGATAACTCGCTCTGATCGAGATTCGAAGTCAGGACCTCTTGAACATGAAGCAGACACACTACTAAAAAAGCTACAAATGGCAGGTGGTTTATTGGAGAATCTATACGAATTCTAGTAATTAAATATCATTTATGTACTCTTTAGTTTTAACTACTAGAAAAAAGTAATGCTAAATAAGGTATATTTGAAAATCAACAAAATTTGAAATTTGAAATTTAGGATAATGAATATGTTCTATGCAGTTGTCATTATTCATAAAAGTTGTTCGAATATAAGAAATATTGCAATTTTTATTGCACATTATGTTAAGAACTGCAATTGAAGTCGTCGTTGCAGCAGTGGCCATCACTGGACCAGTGCAGTAGTCCATGGGATGCTGTATCTCTTACCAGCTACAGAAGTGAAAAGTTATCACTTTTCCATTCATCTGAGAGGGAGGAACGTAAAAAAAGGAATACAAAGTTGCACTTGTTCAAACAAGCGGCACGTCCGAACACACCTGTTGTGTGCCGGCCAATTTCCTGACCTGTGGTAAAACCTGGTAGCACAACCAAGGTCATAATAATATGGAGAAGTGTTTTGTTGTTTCTGCAGTCTATCGCTCTACACAAAGCAGCTGGCGAAACAATGAGTTCTGCATTTTCATGGTGTAACAATAGAGAGTCAGTTTCTGGCTGCTTCCACGTCTGGGTACCTACCGCTTTTGTTTATGCTCTTGTAATGGTTTCAGAGTTGCGCCCTCAACATTGCTGAGAACTACATTGATTGATTGAGAAAGCCCAAAAGATATTTTTCCTGGCCCGAGATTCCAACCAAAGATGAGGAAATTCTATGACGTATCAGAATGTGTTGTAATCATATTAGTTACAAGCAAAATGTTAATGGGACTTTAGTCAGGATCAGACAGCAACATAAGGTGCCACCCAAGTAGGTACACACACATATACACATATTGTACGGGCAGGCTGTGTTCAGCCCGAAGATTTGTGCTGCGTGCCCACCCAGGATTGGGTTTTAGCGCAGAAAGGATATTTCTTTTAGGATGGTTAAGGACGGGGTGTTTTATATGAGGGTGGTAGAAATTGTGAGGTAGTTAAGTATTACTCCTACAAAGGAAGACACCATGAAATCACTAATGCACCCTGGTGATGAGATAAGTTTTAAAAGTTTTATTTTAGATAATTTTGAAGCTCTTGGTTTGACAATGTAGGAGCTCAGCTTTTGCTGCTGGTGAGTTAGCTCCGTGGTTATCTCGGGTGCCCAAAAGGCACGCGGAGGACCCGGAATTGTCGAAGCCGACGTCTAGTTGGATCATAATCACCAGACATCGGATGGCATACACCTTAACAATCAATGTACGCACATGGGTACTATACAAGGCCAAGCGTGACATCAACAATCGTCCGATGCCAACAAGTATACAGATGCGCTGTGTGTACACTCCGGTACGGATACAAAATGTAACTTACGTTACAACATGCCATCCTCCTCATTGCTTTCGATGCGGGAATTACAGTGAACAACCATGCGCATTCGAAAATTGTCGAATGTGAATTTTCTGCGCCTCTCGCTGAAACAATATTGTGACTCTGTGTAGAATTAAAAGTCCGAGTTGCAGATATTCTAAATGTTCTTTATTTCCGTAGAAATACACTGTTCAATTCTCACGTAACAACATTACGTCACATACACACAGTCTACCAAGGTCGATGACAATAACAATCAGCTCTCGTTACAACAACTCTCTACAGCTGTTTACTGCTTACAACTCGCTCTTGTTTTACAACTGTCCGCTGGCGTGTCACAATCTCTTATATACCTCATTCATAAATTCGAGAGATTTCTGGGACAAACCAGAAGTCGACTTTTCTGTACAGTCACTAGATGTTTCTGGAATAACAAGACATCGAATGACGAAATCCGAAACTTTCATAAGCGTAACTTAATCTGCGCCGGCAAGTCCTTTATCTGCGCTATCTTTATTTGCCGGTTCTTTGTGTACACTAGCCGCGCTGTCGTAGATAACGGCTTCGCGACAGTAAAAAATATTGGGAGAAAGTTCGTTCAACGTTACATGACGTTAACGTACATATGAGTAGTACAAATCATTTTCATATGTTTGTCCGAGACTTGATAATATCTTATATTACGCAGCACTGAAAATCCAATACTTTTGTGTTGAATACTGGACAATTGTTTTGTTCGTTTGGAAATGGTGCATTCTGTATATTTTTAATTTTTGCAGACACCTCCTTGACTGCTTTTAGTCAGCTCGAAATTACATTCTTCAAGCTGTTTAATGATTGTTGATAACACTCAAAACTTTTGATTTATAAAATGGAGATTGTCCAGTAATTGTTGTGAAAGTAATGCTATTAACACAATATGTCAAACACCTTGCACTCCCTGGAAGACAGATCTAACTGCGTGGCAAGCAGTAGTTGCAATGAAACTAAAGCTACGCGTTGCGAACCGGACTATCCCTGCGTGTTGTCCTGGGGACTGACATCAGCAGTTATATACTGCAAGACTTGTAAACTTCATATCCCTTTAAAGGTGTATGGGCTCCGATACCTGATAATCACCAAGAGACCTAAACCAGGGCGCTTCTGTGTAAAGGTAAAGTGGCATAAAATTTTGTTGCCCGGTGCCTAATTTCGTCCTCCACCTATGGAAGTGGAGAGGCAAAATGCCGTGGCTCCGTTATCTTTTAAGGGAAACCCCTGGATAAGTATTATGCAGCATTTTAACGATGAGGTAACTCTCTTTAACACGTGAGGATGCATGAGAGAGGTTCGTAGTCCAAAACAAGCCGGGGTCTCTTCCATGACATTTCTTTCTGGGTTCTTTCTGTCCTCATAACTGGAGAATGCCAGTGACGTAGTGCAGTTTATGTCCTTCAGGAAGAACGACGTTTTTCAGTAGTAAAAGCAATATAAAACTGTATATTGGTTTCTCTATGTACACATCAACACAATAGTTTTGCTCTCTTATTAGTACATGGAATTTCTACTTGTATATTCTATTAAACAGGCAGTGTACAAAACTGACACTGTTTGTAAACAAATGAATTTTTACATAATATGGAACAAAGTAATTAAGCACTTCCGTTATAACCTAACCTTACCAAAGGCATTCCATAGTAGGATACTTTGACCATATTTTGTTCAGCTAAGGTTAACCAGTTCTTATTCAAGATATACTCAATATTTGCATAATATATTCATCTTAAAACACTTGGCTGCTGTTTATAATAGCTCCCTCCAAAACACGGTAGTATGCCTTTCCTTACTTACTCAAACAATTATTTATAAAAACTTATTCGTCTATACAGTTCTTCTTAATCCACACATATTGCTGTAGCAGAAAAATATAGAAAACTCAAATTTTAGAAATCAGATCGATAAGTGTTGAAATGGTTCTGTAATTGTAACTCATTGAAGAAAATGTAAGTGTTTGAAAATTCAAATCAATAACAAAAATAACTCGGAAATTGTTAATGAGACAAAAATTATTTGACATAAATTTTATACTAACTCTTTTTGTGTCGTAAGATTTTATGTACATCTGACGGTTCATAAGCTATTCAAACGAAATTTACTTCACAATTTACAGAAAACTCAAGATAACCATTTGACTATTTAAAGAAATGGCTTAAACATATGGTATTGTAATCAAAATGTTACAGCTATAATAAGATTCTTCGCTGTAAAGAATCACTTGAAGTAAAATTTTGCAAGCTGCGTGTTAAAAATTCTAATTTCCCGAAAGTTACTGTCGTTAGTTTTGTAATTTTAGAACTTGATGCATGAAAAGATACCATACATCGCCACCTTAAGACACTTGGAGGATCTATACCTCATGAACTGACACCTCAGCAGGCTGAACATAGAGTGGATATCTGTCGTCGGCTTATCGAATGTCGGGTAGCTCTAAGCTCCGTGGACCCTGTTCTCATTTGAGCATCATTTCTCCCATTTCATTCCTCGTCCGATATGACTTATCACTGGAAGTCGTAAATTAAAAAAAAAGTACAACCGGTCGAATGTGTTCTTAATTTTTCCAAATATTTGCGTTGTTTTCATTCCGCTGTCTGACATTTTAGTAATCTCCTGGCAAACGGCTAGTTATAAGAAATGTATAGGTATAATATCACTAACTGAACATTCGCTGCGTGTTGTGTTAATCATATTGCCTTGTGTTTCTTGCATGGTTTAATACTTATTACCGTAGCAAAAGCTGAAGTATGTTCCTTAGGCACTTAAACATACATCTGAGGACTGGCACATTTATCACAGTGGCGTGCAGTCAACACTGTACCACCAGTACAGTGGCGTTTGTTGACAATCTATGGGAGCAATCGTGTTAATAAAGGTAAAAACAAACCTTGGCTCAACTATTACAACCTGTAACTCATTTCACCTGTTATATGCCTTTATTAATATATCGATTTTTTCCTTCAAATTTTCTCGTCGAATCTTCTGTTGATGGAACTTCAATGATTTCTTAAGGTTTTGTTACGTCCCCCAGAATCTCGGTCAGGGTGAGTTATCTGGATAACTTTTTTCGAGATTTTCCTTTATCCTAAAAATGAATTTTCCCTTATCCTCACACGAATGTCTGGTAAGTCTAAGCTCTATGTACCCTGTACTCATATGAGCATCATTTCATTCATCGTCCGATATGACTTAACGTTGGAGGTTTTCTCTTATCCTGAAAGATGAATGTCTGGTAACTCTAAGCTCTATGTACCCTGTACTCACTTGTACATAATTTCATTCATCGTCCGATATGACTTAACGTTGGAGGTTTTCCCTTATCCTGAAAGATGAATGCCTGGTAACTCTAAGCTCTATGTACCCTGTACTCATTTGAACATCATTTCATTCATCGTCCGATATGACTTAACGTTGGAAGTTTTCTCTTATCCTGAAAGATGAATGTGTGGTAACTCTAAGCTCTATGTACCCTGTACTCATTTGAACATCATTCCATTCATCGTCCGATATGACTTAACACTGGAGGATGTTAAGTTATCGCAAGCTGGAAAAGACGTTATCTATAAATCTAAGTTACACATCTGTATCAACAGAGTAAGATCATGTATTCCTTCATAAAAGTGTTTATGTGTGTGTGGACTGTGAAGAATCTATAATGCACGTTTTCCTTCTGGCAAAAACGTAATAAATATGTGATTTACTGCTATAAAAAGAGCGGATAGCCTTAGGGGTGGTTTAACATTGCAGAGTAATTGAAAAGGTTGCTTGGTACACCAGATGGCAGCAGGTGTATATGGAAGGGATCCAATTTGGCACGGCAGTACAAGGCCGCATAAAGTAAAACCGGACACCAAAGTTCCATGCTTGTCGATGGCTATTATTTATTTCGGCAAGATTGAAATTAAAGTTACGAGTAACACACGCTCTAAATCCACCTACATGTTGGACCACCTCAGCCTTCCAACATTCAAATTTTGTAACATACATTTCGACGAATGTTAACATCGTAAATACTTACTTCTCTATTTTAGCCTGCTTTGCTGTGCAAAAATAAACTAACAATAAACAACAAGTATGTTTTTCCGGCCTGGGGGGGGGTGGAAATTTTCCTCTAGGCAAGAGTTTTACTATCCACCATGCGAGATGGCTGACGTGGTTTCGTCAATGGCCCTCATTCTGGAGATCCGGTTTCAATTACCGTGGCCGGCCTACCAGACGCACGGGTTTTTCCGAGTTTTTCTCAGGTTGCCAGGCGAATGATGGGTAGGTTCATTATATCCCCCGAATTTCCTGTCCCTCCATTTCATCTCCAGCATCATTTCACGTCATCTCTGATCTGGTGGTGTCTTTCATGGTAGAAGTGTCGGTGGATGTCACGGCGCTGCATGGCACGATGATATGCTCCTGGTAAACATTTCCTCTTCCGGTAGGACGGTCTTCTGTCTCCAAATCCGGTATGGTGGGACCGTTTCCGGACCACAGTAGGTGGGATGCCAGTTCTACTGGCCTGCCGGGGAGTAGCAAAGAAATGGATTGTACTCACTCTGCCCTCTGCATTGTTGCGACTCCTTGAGACGGCCGTCTTCTGTCTCCTCTCGCCTCATCCTTGCTCCCAGGGATACCCCACTTGGGGTACAGGCGTAATAGACCAAGTTTGGACCTCCATGCCAAATGCACTCCGTAGCATAGTCCAGTCCGGTCCACACAAGTGTCTGGCAGTACCTAAATATCATTATCATCATTAGCATCATTATGATCATCATCAAATTTTCAGGTTTACGAGAATTCTTCTGTTCTGGCCTCATATTTCATCCCATCTTTATATTCGACTTCCTGTTTTCCTCCAGTGATGATGTCTGATGTTAAGAACCCGTTTTACAGAAACTGTGTACATACAAACTATGATTCTAAAAATCACTAAGGTTCGGTTTTCTTCCACTCGTACTTGATCACTTGTAACAACAAGACTGAGAATGAATACACTACAAAACAGTTGTACCCTTACCATGTGTGTTGGAAGAGTTGAGAGAGCTAATGGTTTGTTTTCTCTTTTCCTCGAAGAATACAGTTTATGATTATGGTTCATGGATCTTCAGTACAAGTACAGTCACCTTCAAAATTATTGCACCTTTAAAAATACGTAAATTGTAACCCATGACACATAAAGTAATCCGTTTAATCAGTCATTTATCCAAACAGTTCTTCAAAAATATTTCCGTATCCGTGTTAGACAGTTATCCGACTTAGAGTATAATGTTACATGGGGAAATAACTCTGTTCTGAAATTTATTTTCCCTTTTCCGTTTTAGACAAGTTTTAATAAAGTAAAACCGGAATAGAATTTTAAATTTCTGTCTCATATGTGCTTCACTTTCAAGAGATTCTGAGTTCGAATCTCGGTCAGAATAAGTTATCTGGACAAGGTGTTTCCGATGTGTTCCCTTATCCTGAAAGATGAATGTGTGATAACTCTAAGCTCCATGTATCCTGTACTCATTTGAACATCATTTCATTCATCGTCCGATATGACTTAACGTTGGAGGTTTTCCCTTATCCTGAAAGATGAATGTCTGGTAACTAAGCTCTATGTACCCTGTACTCATTTGAACATCATTTCATTCATCGTTCGATATGACTTAACGTTGGAGGTTTTCCCTTATCCTGAAAGATGAATGTCTGATAACTCTAAGCTCTATGTACCCTGTCCTTATGCCTAAAGACATAAGGGATACAGAAAGAAGAATCTCCTAGCATCATGATAGTACTAAAACTAGCGAAGTTCAAGAAGAAGAAGAAGAAGAAGAAGAAGAAGAAGAAGAAGAAGAAGAAGAAGAAGAAGAAGAAGAAGAAGAAGAAGAAGAAGAAGAAGAAGAAGAAGAAGAAGAAGAAGAAGAAGAAGAAGAAGAAGAAGAAGAAGAAGAAGAAGAAGAAGAAGAAGAAGAAGAAGAAGAAGAAGAAGAAGAAGAAGAAGAAGAAGAAGAAGAAGAAGAAGAAGAAGAAGAAGAAGAAGAAGAAGAAGAAGAAGAAGAAGAAGAAGAAGAAGAAGAAGAAGAAGAAGAAGAAGAAGAAGAAGAAGAAGAAGAAGAAGAAGAAGAAGAAGAAGAAGAAGAAGAAGAAGAAGAAGAAGAAGAAGAAGAAGAAGAGAAGAAGAAGAAGAAGAAGGAAGAAGAAGAAGAAGAAGAAGAAGAAGAAGAAGAAGAAGAAGAAGAAGAAGAAGAAGAAGAAGAAGAAGAAGAAGAAGAAGAAGAAGAAGAAGAAGTAAAAGAAGTTATAGTTAAATGCTCGAATCGCTTGAGTAGGACATCACGTCCGTGCTTTCCTTTCTATAAACTCATCTAAGGACTGACTCATCACAACCCACAAGGTCAACCAAACAAAACAAATGTGCAAATCATTTTCATAATGAAAGTAAGATTGGCACAGTACCTTCACCTTGCGCACAGTACTCGTTTTCTTTGTGTTGTACACAGAGCGTGCATAATCCCGCTGGAACGTACCTACTGCTTCTCTATTTAACACAGTGCCTTTGGTCCTAATGATACAGTCTTGTGTGATATATAACTTTCTTAAGCCTTCATTAGAGACTGCAAACGAAAAAATCACATCGTATGAAATATGTTTTTTGAATTGGGAAAACATTAAGCCTGCTAACCGAGAATATTCAGGCACTTCTCGTATTGTGACATCTTGGTTTTTACTTATTATTTGCAGCTTTTTTTAATTTACTTTCTCCAACGTTAAATCATATCGGACGATGAATGAAATGATGTTCAAATGAGTACAGGGTTCATATAGCTTAGGGTTAATAGATGTTTATCTTTCAGGATATGGAAAAACACCGGAAAAAAACGTATCCAGGTTGCTCTCCCTGACTGAGGTTCGCACTTGGGACCTCTTGAACGTGACGTATATGCGCTACCACCCGCTACAGGGGTTGTTTGCTATCTGAAATAGTAGGTATGATTCTCCAAGTGACAGTGGAGGTGTCAGGAGTTGCACTGATATTTCTGATTTTTTTTTAAGATAAAGCAAAGCTCATGACTACAACAGCATCTAACCATTTTGACATGTTTGGAAGGGAAATTAATTGTTATAAAATGAAATACTATCAGATCTTATACATTTGCCGTATCGTGCGAGATTTTAAATGAAATATTCTTACGTAAGAGAAGTATTACGTCACATACCATAGGGGTTCCTGTATCATGACTCTTGAGCTCTTGAAGGCTTTTACGCTCTGGAAGTAATAATAATAATAATAATAATAATAATAATAATAATAATAATAATAATAATAATAATAATAATAATAATAATAATAATAATAATAATAATAATAATAATAATAATAATAATAATAATAATAATAATAATAATAATAATAATAATAATAATAATAATAATAATAATAATAATAATAATAATAATAATAATAATAATAATAATAATAATAATAATAATAATAATAATAATAATAATAATAATAATAATAATAATAATAATAATAATAATAATAATAATAATAATAATAATAATAATAATAATAATAATAATAATAATAATAATAATAAACCGGTAAGTTTTTATTGTTGATGATTTCACAAGCTATCGTGTTCTTGCACTAGCTGCATGCAGTCAATGGAGTGTGGGTTTCGGCCGTTGGCCGGCGCGGCGCAGGCGTCCACAGACACCTCAGGGCTGCCACCATTGTTGAAGACAACAGTGTTGCTAACGCTATGCGATAAAAAATAGCTGAACGTAGAGAATCCATGTAGGTAATTGTGCACTTGGTTGCTGCCCTTGTCCGTCGGGGAATTTCCGTGTAGGAATGAAGACCGGCATGGTAAAGAAGACGATTTCACCTTGGCCTCGCATACTTATAAGGACTAACAAAATCGCAGGATCAAATAAGTAATTACCGGATCGAAGGACACTGGGGGAAGCTTTAAATGTCAAATTGTTTCTGGAAGTGCAGTTTTGTTCAAGTCACTGTTTGTATATATCCAAGGACGTAATGAGATGCAATTTGATGATTCTCACTTCACAAACGTTCTGTAATGCCATGTTTATAAAAACATTTGAAGTTTGACAGCTTCGTTTTAATGCTTTTCGGGTTCACTTGTTGTGCAGATTGTTCAATTTGCTCTGCTAATTAGTCAGGTATCAATTAAAGATTTATGTTCAACCAAAATGCAAATTAATATGAGAACCTTTCGTGGTTATGATTTTAGCATGTAAACAACGTGAAGCAGACTGTACTCGACTACGCTAAGGAGGGGATTTGGCAAGGAGATACAAACTTGGTCATTTACCTAGCCCCCAAGTGGGGCATCTCCGGGAGGAAGGATGAGGCAAGAGGAGACAGAGGGAGGCTGTCCCAAGGCGCCATAGCAGTGCAAAAAATACAAACTTTCAAAGTTAGTAAAACATATTAATTACGAGTAGCTGGCATGCTTTAATTTTTGTAAGAGTGCTCACTCAGAATTAGATGTTCACATTTTTCCTCCGTAAACCAGTTTTTCGACCATAATCGTGGTCATCTTCAGCGGGCCATGCTGCAGCACGACGATGGTGGAAAAACTGGTTTACGGAGGGGAAAAAAAAATGAACATTTAAGTCTGAGTGAGTACTCTTACAAAAATTAAAGCATGCCAGCTACTCGTAATTAATATAAAAGATGTCTCACTTTAAATACTTTGACAATTCTTTATAATTTAGTACACTTCCACATGTGCTGTGTCTGGATTCCTGGACATGCCGGTTTGCAGGGAAATGAAATGGCGGATATGGCAATGTCACAACCCAGGGTTTCTGTAGCCACAGTGGTGTCGGGCGATTTCAGTCTTGTACTGCGGAGAGGTGTACCATCTTGCTGGCGGGAAGAGTGGTCCGCTCTTCGCGGGAATAAACTTAGAACTGTCAAGGAACTCCCGATTCCCTGGGTAACCTCCTGCCGTTCTTCTCGTCGGGAGGAGGTCAGCCTCGCTCGTTTACGAATTGGCTACTGTATTTTTACCCGTAGTTTTATGTTAAAAAGGGACCCTGCTCCAGTCTGCCCGCTCTGCGGTGGAGCTCTGTCGGTCCGCCATGTGTTTTAGCCTCTGTTCGTCAGTCTCTCCAGCTGCCGGCCAGCTTGGCAGGGATTCTGGCGGACGGCGAACAAGCGTTGGCCAAAGTCTTTAAGCTGCTTTTAACTGTTGATTTTAGAATTTAGTTCTTATTTTTACCTTTTTAAATTTAAGCTCTTCATGATTTTAAGTATATTTTAGAATTTTACTAACCTGCGTGTCTTTTATCTTATTTTATTTAGAATGGTTCCATTTTAGCTATTTTACCTGCTATTTTAGCACGTTTTGCTTTTTAAGGGTGCTGATGACCGTGCCGTTGAGCGCCCATAAACATCATCATCATCACCATTCTTCTTCTTCTTCTTCTTCTTCTTCTTCTTCTTCTTCTTCTTCTTCTTCTTCTTCTTCTTCTTCTTCTTCTTCTTCTTCTTCTTCTTCTTCCACATGTGCGCCGTTTTTCGCCCTCTTAACACCTAAGCGATACCTATTCGATATCTTGCCATACACTCAGCAACATTTCGTGGTTGATGCTTGCAACATCATCAGTTATCCGTCTTCTCAAAGTGTTCGTATCAGGTACACGTGTTGCATATACCCTGTCCTTTACATAACCCCACAGAAAACAGTATAGGGTATCATGGTGGCCAGAGTAGTGGACCATCATGCCCTATCTATCTGTTAGGAAATGTGTTATTTAGCAACTCTGTAACGTTTAATCCTCAATGTGATGGTGCACTATCCTGCTAGAATATCACCGTGAGCTACAGGTCATTAAGTTACGATACAATATAACGCTGTAACATGTCCAGATAAATGTTAGCTATTACTGAGTTCTCAATAAAAAAAAGCTTGCGTTATCTGAACGTTATAAACATACAGATGAAGTAGCTCTACGCACTGTGGACCTTGGAATTGCGAGTTCACGAGATGCACGAGTAGACTTGGAAGAGCTTCTTTGAAATGTTTGTTGCAATCTCAACGCTCGCATCTGTTGCAGATGGACCTCCTGACCGTGCACGGGAAGTTACACTTCTAGTCTCCTTAAACTTTGCGTACGAGAGAGTTCTAATCGGATGGCGCCCGTCCATATTCCCTCCTAAACCTTCTTTGAACAGAAATAGGTGATCGCGTCTCATGGTACCGTAAAACACATTGCGCGTTCTCCTGGATTGACGGCGTGTTAGATTATACCAGAAACAAACAAAACTTTAGGAGCTTGTGTCACCTGCCACAAACCACATCATTCTAGATGTAGGTGTTCATTCATAGAAAGTTGTAATGTTGAAAAGACTTTATGGACACCCTATATGTTTAATTACATTTAAGCATTTTTTTCCTTCTTACTCTGGCAACAAATTATAATTTTTGTTAATATTTTGTTCATATTTTGGCAGTCTCTAGTTATGTGCAGTCAAATGCATCAGGCTCCACGGTTTGTGCACAGCGACGTTTTCCTGAAAAAAGTCTTCCTCTGCAGCAATGTTGAAATGAATTGGGCGGACAATAGTTCATCTTTCGCAACAATTTGTCCCCAGTTGTAAATCTTCCTATAACGGTACTGAAAAAACAAGGACATCAATTGTCATACACATGTTGTTTTGCATAAACACGCGGTCTTCACTTTCGCGCGCGCCAACACGGGCATTGTTTGGCGATGTAATGAGCACATCTGGGCGTGCTGTCCATTGTTACGCGCACGTCGAGTGGGTAGGAAGAGCCCATTGTCCGCCGCGGCGCCGTAGGAAGCGGACAAACACGTGTGCTGTATGTCGCAAACAATTTAAGGTTTTGTCTTTCAGCAGTGCAATATTAGATCCTATAATCGTCCTGGAAGGGTTTTGCTCTTCTTACCCTCTACTATGTAGACGTTTTCGACTGCTACATACCAACAGACCTAGTCCGTAGCGGAATCAGTGGTGAAGTATGCAATGAAGCGCTGGAAGCGCCATTTCAACAAATCTCGGGAGGAAAAGAAGAAGAAGAAGAAGAAGAAGAAGAAGAAGAAGAAGAAGAAGAAGAAGAAGAAGAAGAAGAAGAAGAAGAAGAAGAAGAAGAAGAAGAAGAAGAAGAAGAAAAGGATATTCATGCCAAACAATATTCTATTTGCTCTGGATAAATTTTCAAAATGTATTCATTAACATCCGCAGTGCTGCGGACAATTTGACAGCTGCTTAGACAGGACTGACCAGTTCCACGAGCTCATTCAATACTGTATTTACGCATTCGTAACCTTGAATACCATTATTCGTAGGTTTTCGGAATCAATCGTGACTCTTCGATAGAAAGCACTGACAACTTTTGTCACGTGAAGTCTCTGTTACATGTGAAGATTTATTTTGTCTTGTGTGGCGCTTTTAAATACAACTGTAAGTATAATTCAATAGCATTAGTAATAGTATTTTACGTAGGTATTTAGTGGTGATAAACAGAAAATTCTTGTGAAGTTTTAAAGTATTAGCAAAAGAGTGTGAATTGTATACTTTCTCCATTTATTTCACGCGGTGTGGGCCAGCTGTAGGAAAAATTGGAACGTCTGAGTGGAGAGGGGAAGCAGGAATACGTCTGCTTGTAGTGTGAGCAGGGCCTGCGTGTGACTGTAGAATAGAAAGAGTACTAAAGAGTAGCCTTAGTTCTTTCAGTCATTATTCTCTCTTATTTTAATGAACATTATTAATTGGAGCTTCCCTCACTTTGTAAGTCACGCCTCCCCACTGGCATATATACCACAAGATGTAGTTTATCCAGTTACTTTAATTGTGCGTTGCGTTACAGTATGAATTGTATACTTTCTCCATTTAGGCTAAGAGTTCATGCAGTGAAGGCCAGCTGCGAGAAAAATTGGAACCTCTCAGTAGAGAGGGGAAGCAGGAATATACTTGCTTGTAGTGTGAGCAGTCTTGTAATGCAAGAAGAGTCTACTTGAGACTGTACAATGAAAAGAGTACTCAGAGTAGCCTTACTTCTTTGAGACATTATTCTCTTTTATTTTAATGAGATTTATTACTTGGAGCCATCCTCGCATTGAAAGTCAGGACCACGGCAATGTTTTTAATGTACAGTCTCATTTCTTCACCACACAAGCTCTAACTCACATCATTTAATAGTAAAGCTCTAACGTGCAATACTGCCAACCTGTACATTATTGGGGGGGGGGCGGAGGCGGTGCGGTTGTTAAGTCACTCAGCATCTTGGTCTGAAACTCCAAATTTCCAGCTGATGGTGCCGAGATGCTGACCACATCTCCTTTCCGTTTCGGTTGGATGATTACTCACCTCTGCCTTACGTATTTGAGCGTGAGGCCGGTAGTTGGGTTGGCAGATATGGCTCGCTTGAGGGCTATTACGTTGTGGATTATTATTAGTAGTAGTATTAGTATTATTGATAAATGGACAAAAATAGTAGTTATGAGAATGCTGACGAGAAAATGGGGAAAGAAGAATAAGAGCCTGGGAGAGCTTTTAAAAATATGAAAGAAAAATGGAGCAGCAGAAAAAAGAGGAGCAGAAAAGAATACAGAAGGGAGGAGAGAAGGAAGGGAGAGAGTAAGGATGAAGTAGAGGGAGGGTACCCCGAGGTAAGCCATAGGCTAGGAAGCCAGGCAGCCAGGGAGCCAAGGACAAAGGGAACGGCTAGACACCGATCTGTATTTGGGGTAAGATAGACAATAGAAGTATTGTGAAATATTGTAAAGTAATATAAAATAAAAATAAAGGTACACACACAGATATATATTAGCTAATTAGAATTTTGCACCTGCCTGATTATTTGATCTGTGAGATAATGGAAGACTTCCAAATTTTGAGCTATGAGTTAAATCCTGTGCGTACGTCAAACAATAGGTATTATTTTATTTGCCAAAAAATGAGGTGAACACATTTATGTGCTAAGTGGTTCAATTGATGTGAACGGTCACTTGACGAACTAGGCGCATCACAAGCTGCAAGTTCGACCAAGTTTCCTAGACAACAAAAACACAGAGGCAGTTGCTACATCGATCCTTGGTTGGTCACGACAAGTAGCTGAGTTATTACAATGTACTTATCCCTCCCCATTAACAAAGTTCCGCTATTCAGATGCCAATTAAAGATAATTTTGAATTTAGCTAGGGCATTCCATTCTGATTAGTTATAATGAAAACTTTCGTAACTTCGGGATTTTATTTCCAAGTCATAGTAGTACAGCAGCCTTTGCAATCGGGGTATAGAACCAAGCGTGACCTCTGGGAGGGAGGGATGAGAGAAGGAATTCGAAGGGTGATGACATCTTGATGACGTGCGCAAGCATTGACGGAGTTCTATATCGGTATGGGCTTTCGATAGTTGCGATACCTCGTTACTCATAATGCTTGCATAGTGCCGACATCGAACGACACTTCAGAAAATACGCTCGATACTTTTTTCGATACTTAGGTGGTAATTCTGCTATTTTTATTTTATTTTAAAATCACAAAATATTATTGCCCAAGTAGAACATTACAAATTCCGAGAAATTGTCAGGAATGTGGTATCTGTACAGTAACATTATACAAGAAAATAATCGTGTGTCAACTGTCAGTTAACAGTTCCCAAGAAGAAATCACTACATATCTCACCTCCTCTTTCTAGTACACTGCATTACTGCAAAACAAATTCAAAATGTACAGAACTGAAACAATTATCCGCTAAATATTTGTGTATTCCAACTTCAACAGTTTTCTCTGAAAGACTATTTAGTACAGCAGGACTCATGTGACAGAAAAAGTAGTAGACTTGACCCCGAAAGCGTGAACAAAAACTTATAGAAGTGGACTGTTTTGCTTTTAAATGTCTGATGTAGAGTTTAAAAATAAGAGCACTGACAGTTTTAAATTTTCTCTCTTTAAATATGTGTAATTATTTAATTTTAATGGCATTACACAGTTCACCCGTCATTCTATTGTGTATTCAACTTGAAGTAGAAATGTTGGTATCGGGTATTGAAGTATCGTGGAAATTATCCTGTGTCTGTATCGAGTATCAAGAAAAACTGGTATGGACCCATACCTAGTCCTATGGTTTCCAATTCGAACAAGCCCGTAACACTCGGGTACCGTGTGTCTGTATCGAGTATCGAGAAAAACTCGTATGGACCCATACCTAGTCCTATGGTTTCCAATTCGAACAAGCCCATAACACTTGGGTATCGTGTGTCTGTATCGAGTATCGAGAAAAACTCGTATGGATCCATACCTAGTCCTATGGTTTCCAATTCGAACAAGCCCGTAACACTCGGGTATCGTGTGTCTGTATCGAGTATCGAGAAAAACTCGTATGGATCCATACCTAGTCCTATGGTTTCCAATTCGAACAAGCCCGTAACACTCGGGGACGCCTGGAGACGAGACCTAACTGAGCATTTCCGATCGACGCCTCTACAACGACCCGTCGCAACATTCCGAACTCTGCCGCCTGTTGCTACCATTTGTATATTACTTTTCCGAGATTACAATTAAAGAGCAGTGGAGAAAGACCATCTCCTTGTGTTACTCCTGTTTTAAGTTAGAAAGATTCAGAAATGTCCCCCATAAATTTAATTTTAGCCTTTGTACCTATTTATGTCGGTGTCTAAAAAGTGCAAGAGTTTTACGGTCTCTCAATGTTTCAAATAGTGATTCACGATCAATCGAATCATAAGCTTTAAGTCCACGAACGTTCACACTAGGTTGTTGCTACAGGTTCTTTGGTGTCTAGGGATTAGGTTAAGGTTCACGATTTGTTCTGGACACGATCTGCCTGACCTAAATCCTGCCTGATATTCTCCAATATTTGGTTCTGTTGTACGAGTAGACGTTGAGCCAGAATTTTCTAAGTGAGTGACAATAATGAAATTCCTCTATAATTGTTTATATCTGTTCGATTCCATTCTTTATGTAACGGGTGCATTAACGCAATCATCCACTCGTCTGGGATTTGTTGCGTTTGCCAGAATTCTTGCACAAATGTGGTGATTTTATTATTATTATTATTATTATTATTATTATTATTATTATTATTATTATTATTATTATTATTATTATTATTATTATTATTATTATTATTATTATTATTATTATTATTATTATTATTATTATTATTATTATTATTATTATTATTATTATTATTATTATTATTATTATTATTATTATTATTATTATTATTATTATTATTATTATTATTATTATTATTATTATTATTATTATTATTATTACTACTACTACTACTACTACTACTACTACTACTACTACTACTACTACTACTAATACTGTTTTACTCCACTACATTTCTTTATAACATTAGTGCTTTTAAGACCGTACTATTTATTATCCTTTATTCCTACCACCTTTCCTATATATGTCCTCTGTCTAGTGGACATAAAAGCTTCAGTCGGTGTTTTGTAAATAAACACAAAGATAAAAAAATAAACAGAGGGCTCAACAACAGGCTATGCCACGCATTCCAGGCATCTCACACACACAAACACAGATCTCAAACCCCGACGTACATAAGTACATAAGTCCTAAAACACGCACTACAAAGCGAGAAGAAGAATAAAAAAAAGCTAAGAAGGTAACATCTCCCATACAATGTCTATATAAAAGACCAGCACACACAAAAGACCTGGCGCCATTTTTCAAAAACTGACAGAGCAACGGTACTGTCGGTGTCACCGTATAAAATGGAGCCCATTAATACTCGGGGAAGTAATCCAAGATGGGCACAAAGAAAAAAAGTCTGATTTACCTCGCGGTGGGGGAGTGATAATGCTTACGATGCATAAACATGAGGTAGCTTGGTGCTGTCTGCGATCGAAAAGGTGAAATTTATGAAGAGACGTCAAGATTTCCACGTGTTGAACATTACATACCTCCAATCTCGTTTGTTTATTGCCGGGTTATCGGATTTTCGCTATGGATTCGACACAGCGTCCGACATTTTTATGGCTAGGCGTATCTGGAAACGTCATTAGTCTTTACGTTTTTGGTAAAAAGTTCTTCCCGCAATTTTACGGTTTTGTTTACGTGTACATTTACAGACGGCCGTGAAGCTGCTCATCCCAGTTTCCTGCTTGTTGCTATGGCAACTGCCGCTAGAGAGAAACATTTGAACGTCGAGTTGAACACAGTTTCCAAACCAATCATCTCATAAACAAGGTTCTTTTTTTTATTTATTTACGACCTCCAACATTACGTCATATCGCACGATGAATGGAATGAATGAAATGATGCTCAAATGAGTCCAGAGACTCTAGAGCTTACAGTTACCCGACATTCGTCTTTCAGGAGAAGTGAAAGCTCCGGGAAAAACCTTATCTAGGTACTCATCCTAACCTAGATTTGAACTCGGGATCTCTTGAAGGTGAGGCAGATACGCTACCATCTAAAATACGAGGCAGGCACAAAAATAAGTATTGAGGATAAGACAAACGGAAAATTTAATGTGTTGCACTCACATGAGTTTCTCTTACAAACGCTCTTCCTATCTACTTCATATTAATCAAGATACACATTATCCTATCGCTAATTTTCTCGTAGGTACAAGGGAATATGGGAATACCTTCCCTTTCGCTAATGACTAAGATTGTGAAGCCTCTTCATTCTAAATGCACAAGAAAATATATGAGGATCATTTGATAAGTCTGGCAAATTTCCATGGAGGGCTGGAAATTTTGTGTTCTAACTTTGTGGGTGGCAAGCTTGATTATTCAAAAGATTATACAGAACATTTGAATGTGCTACAATATACAGTTCATTATTGACAGCCATCTGAACTGATCAGTATGATAGTTGCCATTGAAAATGGAGCAAAAGCAGTGTTACGTGCTGTCATTAAACATTTTCCTTTAAAGGTCTGGACTGCCGTAAAAGTATCATAACTGAACGGGATGAAGTTCACGCGGATCTGTACCAATACTGAAGACCATTTACTTTTGTATCAATCAATTTAAACGTGGTATTTTGCAGAGCTTGACATAACATATTTTCTCGACGGAATGAAAAAGGTGGAACATCGCTGGACCAAGTGTATAGCCATCAACGGAGTTTATATCAAAATGTTCACACAAAAAAAAAAAAACCTTGTTTTTTTTTTACCTGACATATCAGACTTATCAGACGACCTATGTAAATCGAGCTAGGACAAAAATTGATGTCAAACATTTTGTGCAGTTAATATTTTTGAGATATACTTCGTTAATGGTTTGATTATTCAAATATAATTTTCTCCAGTAGGTATGTCCAGCAGGGAAATTCATATGATGGTAACACATCACACTGTTTTCAATACAGGTACAGTATTGGTTTTTTCTTGTAGTCGTGCAAATAGGTCACCATATTTAATTATCACTTCAGGCTTATGTGTCGTTGTTTTTTTCTTTTTTACACCTATGTCCCCATTTATGCTTCTCTCTCTTCTGTCATACAAACAACGTAACTTTAAAGTCATTGCACACAGACATGCTTTTAAAACATTTGACTGTAGTGGAAACCTGCTCTATTCCCTTTATATCCGCAATGAAGTGTGTAATAAAATCAAATGTGTATCTCGATAATTCAGCATTTTAGTAATACTTTTGGAAATAGTGGGTTGAGAAAGTCATAGGAATGTGATATATCGGATCCTAAAGAGTCCACATTAGTTCTTTTTCCTTAGAGAGCTTGGAGTGTTACCCGACATTCATCTTTCAAAACAGGGGAAACCCTGAGAAAAGCCTTATCACTCTGTCAGAGATTCGAACTCGGGACTTCTTGAATATATGGCAGCCGTTGTTATATCGGACGATGAATGAAATGGGTAAAATTATGTTCAAATGAACCCAAGATCCACAGAGCTTAAGACTTATCATTCATCTTTCAGAATAAGCGAAATCCCCGGGATGTTACCCCGTTCGAGATTAGAACTCGTAACGAGTTGACCTCCTACGCTACAGAGAACGTCATGTATGTGTGAACAAATCATTGCTTTCCGCAGAAGAGTTAAATATTTATTATTATTATTATTATTATTATTATTATTATTATTATTATTATTATTATTATTATTATTATTATTATTATTATTATTATTATTATTATTATTATTATTATTATTATTATTATTATTATTATTATTATTATTATTATTATTATTATTATTATTATTATTATTATTATTATTATTATTATTATTATTATTATTATTATTATTATTATTATTATTATTATTATTATTATTATTATTATTATTATTATTATTATTATTATTATTATTATTATTATTATTATTATTATTATTATTATTATTATTATTATTATTATTATTATCATTATTATTATTATCATCATCATCATCATCATCTTTATCTTTATCATTATATTTACTTTTGCGGAAATAATTAAGCTTTACACAAAGAAGAAATGGTTATTACTTATTCTTATTAGTATTCGTGCACATGTCAGTTATGAATAACAAATCCTACTGAAATATTCCTGAAAGTAGAAACAATTTGTGTGGGAGTTACAGAAGCGAATACTTTTCACAAGTCGGTAGCCAAACGCTTTCTCCATAGTTTCGATAAACAAAAGATAGCCTGCGCTCATGGACCGTTCATTAAAAGAATCCCTAGGCTTGTCTCATTTGGCAATCAATAATTGTTGTGTGTTGTCCAGGGGAATTCCAGTTTTAGAAAGCCAAGGGTCCCCCGATACCAGCTCAGATATGCTAACATATATTCTAGTCGTTTCACTGACTGCGCAGATTAATTTAGTGATAATGTTAATCGCGGTGGGGAACCGCATTAATACGCTTGGCGAAATTTATATTAATCTAGATTTATGCATGCATTATTACATTACGTGTGAATAAACTAGTCATGAAGGAGCAGCGATAAATTCAACTTTCATCAGTTTCGGATTTTTTCTGCAACTTTGTAGTCACTTACATATTAATGAAGAACACACGTTTGCAAGCAAGGCATCACTGTTAAGTTATGACTTATGGACTAAGCTCTGGATTCTGATGATTTACTTTAACTGTAGCATCATAGGGACTTCTATTTGAACATAAATCCTTATCATAATTTCCAGACTATCATAATTAAAACTGATTGGGTCATATTTTGTCATTTTGTACCATTAGGTGTTTTGTTTTTTCCACTTTACGTCATTGTTTTGTCATTTGCTTACCTTTGCGTCGTTGGTAAGTTATTTTCATTCATTTATATTGATAATAAATATTTCAATCAATATTTTACGTGCAATAATAGAAATTAACCTACTAAAGTAATAATTTTATATTAAGGATCGATAAAATTTCATTTTAACCCTGCAGGAAAGAAATACAATTAGTAGGCCTACACTTCAAGTATAATATTTAGTTTCAACATTTAGTAATGGAATGTAAATCTGTAATTACAGCTACAACTTCTGTTCATTCAGTAATGAACAAATATTTTTCTCAGTTAGTATGAATGGAAAACCGAATCAATTGCCGAAGGTTAAGGTTATTATTCAAGCTATACCAACAATTAAAACAAATTACTAGCCAACATCGATTCTCTCATTTTAGGTATTAGCCAACGAAGTTTGTAACATGTCCTTGGTCTAAATACTCCTATATTCCTAAAAATAAAATTACAAATAATTTTCCCTTTTATTATAATTAAATTATAAGTAGTAAGCCTTTTAATGATTGGAGTAAGTGTTGTATAAAACATTGTATGGTAGAATACTTATTTATACACTCAAACCTTCCACTCGTGGATAAAATAGCTACGTCTTGATTCACTACTACTGTAAATAACTACTGTATTATTAATATAGCTAGTAAGATAACTTTTCAGACATCAGCTTTTAAGCTGATAAATACGTAGGTGGTTTAAAAGTTTTCGACCTAATAAAAATACAAGACCTTTTTCAGAATGTTTTTATTTATTTGTTATTTTTTTATTTTTCAACATAGTCTCCTTGTAACTCTACACACTTTTCCCAACGATGCCTCCATCTCTATAACCCGTTCAAATAGTACTCGGCGTTTTTCTCCACAAAATAATTGTACACGAAGGTGATTGCCTCTTCATTTGACGAAAATCTCTGTCCTCCGAGCGCAATTTTTACATGCGGGAACAAAAACAAGTCGCCATGGGTTAGATCTGGTGAGTAAGGTGAATGGTCAAGCAGTTCATACCGTAATTTGTGGATTTTCGCCATTGCAACCGCTAAGGTGTGAGACGACGCGCTTCTTGGTGAAACAGGATTTTATTTTTCTGCAAATGTGGCCACAAGTTCTTCCTTTAGCTTGTCAAGTAATGATGCGCAGTATGCTCCTGTAATGGGTTTTCCTCTTTGAAGATAATCGATTAAAATAACTCCATGACTATCCCAAAAAACAGTCACCATCACTTTCCCAGCTGGAAAAACAATTTTTGCCTTATTTGAAGCCGGTTTCCCCTTTGCAGTCCACTGTTTGGACTATATTTTTGTTTCGGGTGTATAATGGTGTATCCAAGTTTCATCTTCCGTAATTAATCGATTCAGATTTCCGATTTATTGCGCCTAAACTGCGCCAAGAGAGCGTTAGAAATGTTCATTCCAACACGTTTTTGGTCTAACGTGAGCAAAAGCGGCACCCAACGCGCGGACGGCTTTCTCGTGTCTAAATGTTGATTTAATATATGACAAACACGTTCTTTTGACATATTCATAGCCTCTGCTATCTCTCTCACTTTAATTCGGCACCATTTGGTGAACTTTGGCAATGTTTTCGTCGATAGTTGCAGTTTTTGGACGTCACGAACGTTCAGTGTCTCCCAAGCTCTTACAGCCACGTTTAAGGTTAGATTCCCAAAATTGCACTGTGGTAAATGATGGTGCAGAGTCCACATACACATAATTCAACTCACCTTTGATTTGCGTAGGCGTATTGCCTTTCAAAAACAAATATTTAATGACAGCTCGATACTCGATTTTATCCATTTTTATAAAAACACTCACATCAACTCACTCAAACGACTCTTACATAACAACTTCAGTCTCAAAATGGCTGAAACTTTGGTGAGTAACTGTCAACAGATGAACAACGAAATTCACTAGCTTTTATTTACGAGTGCTGCCATCCTCATGTTGAGGTCGGAAACTTTTCAGACCACCCTCGTAAGAGTAACTTCCTTTGGCAAGTGTTTGCAAAGGGATTTTCTTTCACTCTTATTTCATCTTGTCACAATATTCAATCACGTTATATATTAATTCTCGCGGCTGCCGATGTATTAACGTTGCTGTGATTGCTTCTGAATAGAGAGTACACACAATGTCTCTGTATATGTGCGAGAGGCTTGCGTAAACAGCTCTCTTCGCACCTTTTCCGATACGTTTCCACGCTTCCTCATGTTGTATATTAAGTACTTCACTCTTAATATGTCTTAGAGCTTTCATATATGATTTTTTAAAAGAAGAACAGAGTAGAGCAGTAGTAGTTTATTTACAAGTGTTCATCTTTTCTGTTTCCAGGTAACAAGAAGAGATTCAACCAAAACTGTACGACATCCACTCAACATGAAGACATCTCTGAAGATGAAGGTAGGACTGCTTTCATATTTCAACATCAATTTGAGTCTAACACACAATACAACAAATTTAAAGAATAAAAAGAAGTATGTTACATTCATACAGCAAGTGAACTTTACAAAACCTCTATTGATAAAGCACTGCACTGGTTTTACGTCGCTGTTAGAACTAGTTACCGTGACTCTGAAAATGATGCGTTTATATTGTCACCGAGGCACTGTTGTGCCGCGGCCGCAAGCCGTAGCCGGCGCGTGGGTGCACAGCTGGACGCTTGCATAGAGAGAGAAATAAACAAAGAGAAACAGACACTGAGAGATGTCTGGATAGTTCCATCATTATCTCGCTGTGTCGCGAGTGATCAGTGCTTTCTAGAACTATGACTGGAGGTATAAAGGCCCGCAAAGTGTTAGAACGAGAGAGTTGCTAGTCAGTTGTTAATTGAGTTGTAGCTGTGCAGTATTTGTGAGTGTGTGGACATTTGAAATGTATTGCAGTATTTTTTTAAATTTATTTACGTGTGGTGAAGCAACGGAAGACCTTGAAGACTGTTGTTGTGTATATCACAGCATTTTTCTGCTGCAAGGGGTGTACAAAACGTGTTTTTGCTTGTAATAAAGAGCATTTAAATTTCTGCAAATAAGACTTTTAATTTTACGAACCCACGAAACCACAATATATAGATAAGAATATTGTGGACAAGCTATTCGTTTATAGCTTTTTATAAAGTGTTTAAAATTTTATATGGAGAAATAGGAATAATGTACAATCACTAAGTAAATACCGATTTTAGCTAAAATATTTGCGAATGCTGTTCCTTATTAAATTATTTTTGGAAACACCTGATTTGTAAGTTATTGTTAACACTTATTTCATTGGAGAAGGGGGTGCAGGGCCACTGATCTTTAGATGTCTAGTGTTTGAGAAGTGATACCATTGATTCTTGCGAGCTGTGCAATTATTAAATCCAGTCACACATTTGATTGGAGGCTCGAAACATTTCTCGGCCAGTCACAACAAGCTATCAACATAGCTCAAGTTTAATTGGAGCCCATTGCAGTTCCCACAGATTCTCCGGAAACATATCCGTCCGAAGGTCGACCTTCACTCCCCTGGTTCAAACACCTGCCGCCTAACTATTTTTATTCCTCGAACTTGCTCCACCAGAGCCGACTGCACGTTCGGGACACCCATTAAACCGTGTGTTAATGCGAGCAGCGGCATTGCATACGAAAAGGGATTCCAGATGGTCATGTCTGGTTCTGCATTATGCCATAAATAAGTCCTGTTAATTCTACTGGCGTGTTGAGCACTTCCTATGGCATGCAATGATCACCCAGAGATTCATATTCGGCTAAGGGTATAGAGAAAACCTCCAAAGTTAAGTCATATCGGACGATGAATGAAATGATGTTCAAATAAGTACAGGGTACATAGAGCTTAGAGTTACCAGACATTCATCTTTCAGGATAAGAGAAAACCTCCAACGTTAAGTCATATCGGACGATGAATGAAATGATGTTCAAATAAGTACAGGGTACATAGAGCTTAGAGTTACCAGACATTCATCTTTCAGGATAAGAGAAAACCTCCAACGTTAAGTCATATCGGACGATGAATGAAATGATGTTCAAATAAGTACAGGGTACATAGAGCTTAGAGTTACCAGACATTCATCTTTCAGGATAAGAGAAAACCTCCAACGTTAAGTCATATCGGACGATGAATGAAATGATGTTCAAATAAGTACAGGGTACATAGAGCTTAGAGTTACCAGACATTCATCTTTCAAGATAAGAGAAAACCTCCAAAGTTAAGTCATATCGGACGATGAATGAAATGATGTTCAAATGAGTACAGGGTACATAGAGCTTAGAGTTACCAGACATTCATCTTTCAGGATAAGGGAAAACCTCCAACGTTAAGTCATATCGGACGATGAATGAAATGATGTTCAAATGAGTACAGGGTACATAGAGCTTAGAGTTACCAGACATTCATCTTTCAGGATAAGAGAAAACCTCCAACGTTAAGTCATATCGGACGATGAATGAAATGATGTTCAAATGAGTACAGGGTACATAGAGCTTAGAGCTACCAGACATTCATCTTTCAGGATAAGAGAAAACCTCCAACGTTAAGTCATATCGGACGATGAATGAAATGATGTTCAAATGAGTACAGGGTACATAGAGTTTAGAGTTACCAGACATTCATCTTTCAGGATAAGAGAAAACCTCCAACGTTAAGTCATATCGGACGATGAATGAAATGATGTTCAAATGAGTACAGGGTACATAGAGCTTAGAGCTACCAGACATTCATCTTTCAGGATAAGAGAAAACCTCCAACGTTAAGTCATATCGGACGATGAATGAAATGATGTTCAAATGAGTACAGGGTACATAGAGTTTAGAGTTACCAGACATTCATCTTTCAGGATAAGAGAAAACCTCCAACGTTAAGTCATATCGGACGATGAATGAAATGATGTTCAAATGAGTACAGGCTACCTAGAACTTAGTGTTACCAGATATGCATCGTTCAATATAAGGGAAAACCTCGGTAAAACCTTATTCAGATTCGAACTCGGAACCTCTTGAACGTGAGGTAGACAGGCTAACGTCTATGCTACCGAGGCGGGCTAGACACTATATTAGTGTTTTATAAAGTAATATAGGTGCCCAAATTCCTGTATGAGTTGAATTATTATAAAGGAGGAACCTTAACACTGAAACCGTAGTATCCTTGAGGATACTGTTTGACAGTAAAGTGACCATGTTGTTAAAAACTTGCTACTATATTAGGGAATAGACCTAAAAGAAGTGAAGATATAAGAAAATAAGTATATATAATTTGACCGAAAAATTAAGTACAAATCTAGGCGGATGAACAATGTCCAGAGAATGAATACAAAGAGACTTCATTCAATTTAAAGAATCATAAACCATTAGGGAGAAGAAATATTGGAAGACCAAATAAAGGGTAGCGCAGGAACAAGATTGCAGATTGCTACTGACACAAATATCTAGTGCATGAAGAAGTAACCGAGAACTAGCGACATTAGACTTTTACGGTTTAACTGTGTATATTGGAATAATCTTATGTTATCTCTCTCCCTGCCCGTTATTTTGCAAAATGTCTTCAGCAAGGAATGTGTTCCTGAGATCAATCTCCAGATGAATACCACATATGATTGATGACCCAGCGTGCCCGTAAGTGCCGGAATTCGCCTCTGATGGATACGACTGGAACCAGTTCCTGGTATCGAACTCGTGACGGCACAGTAATTGAGATGTTCGCAAACCGGGCCCGTGCCTTTGACAAATGATTGTTTGGTCCGCCCCCCCAAAACAGACTGCTGTCGGCAAAATATATTGTTCCATTGTCTAATTTGCAAGCGAGCGGGCGTGGTTCTCTCCACCTCTTGTTGCAACAATACGTCGCAATATACGAGCTGCACAGTAGTCTCGCAACTGTCATCTTTCTGTTATATATTTGGTATATAACAAGTAAAGATGAAGGTGCCCCAAAATTCGGGGTAGAGTACCACACGTAAGACTTTGTGCTCAAATGCCACCCTTGGTAGTGAGTAACGCAGGAGAAACTGAATTACAACCAGATCTGGAATACAATGAGCACAAGAGTAGGGTCCCTAACGCTACCAGACTGAACACATCAAGCGTCGCCAAGCATGGCCACCACCAGGGGCCTGCTCAGAAAGGTGGTCACTTGTCCAGCCGAGCTACTTGGCAGATTACGTTATGACATCCTTGAGTAGACGGTAACTTCTGCACCTTCTGGGACCGATCGATCAACCGAGTAAGTTGTGAGAATGAGGACAGTCCAAGGTGTGCCATTCAGGCTTAACCACGAGGTGACGGGATTGGGAGCAGGGAGGGTGGTTTGCAACGGGAAGGGAGGTAGCATTAGTTCTCCTCAACGGCTGCAACTCCAGGTGCAACGGCCTCTACGCACCTCTGGTGAGTTTATGATTTTGAAAATGTAGGATTAATTTTGAATCCAAACATATCTTGGAGCTTAGCTTTAATAGCTGCAGATGCGAGTGTCTGGAAATTCAACTGTAAATGCCTTTATACTGTGCTCGAAACAAAGGGAACGTTTGGGTGGCCGTCAGTTGAGACCCTTCCTTCAGAACTCCTCGGGTCTTTCTCTACCAAATGCTAGCTGATATCACTCTTTCAGTACATTTTGGGTCATACAGTGATGATTCTTAAAGCAGCTATCTAAAGCAGGAGCCAAAGCTTGTCTTTGGTATTAAGAAGGCCATAAGAGCTAATCTGCTAATACAGAAGCTGGGTTAAGGCCCACAGTATCTCTAATCTGAAGTACTGTAATTCTGGATTTGAAAAGGAAGTAGTGGTGAGTCTAATAATTGAGCATGGAATCTTCAAGAAACATCTGCACATAATGTAGATTCAGAAAGGGTTCCTATAGTGTAGGATTTGTAATAAAAAAAGCAGAAACCACCACGTATGATGAGAAATAAGTAGATGGCAAATGATTCATGGGGTTGAGATCCCATAGCAATAGTATCCAATAAGCATTTAGTTATTCAGGGACTCTGAAAGGCTTTAATAAGTCAAGTACAACTAGGTGAGATTATCGAAAATATGTAATCAGCTTCTTTGCGAGCAAGATGGATCTTGTTTTGTCACCCACATTTTATCAACAAATCAGTCATATTCGTAGTTGCAAATTCTGATTCCGAATATAGAAACGTTGGCTGTCTCAACTGGGAATCGAATCCAGGACAATTTCTTTAGGGTGCACCTGGCCGGCTATGATATATAGCAAAAGAAGAGGTGCGAGGTAGGTGACATAAAACTGCAATATGATACCGAAGAAGAAGCGGTGTGGCAACAACGGTGCTGCGCGCGCGTGCTGGAATGTTGTTTTGGATGTGGCTAATGAGTCTGGTGACGAATCGCGAGCCTGGTGCCACTGTGGCTGCCAGAGCGCACGCGCCGAGAGGCCTATAACAATGACTACTTCTGTAAAAAAATGTCATGAAGTTAAGAAACCAAGCGATGGACGCCGGAAAAGCCTTTGACACGGTCTACAAAAAATTGCTTTGTGTTTCTGAAACATTTTATATAAAGACGGTCGAATATTTGCAATAATCTTCAGTAGAGGAATTGAAATGCAGTATTGTAAGAATGCACAGAGTTCTGAAAGCAAGTGTCACATTCACAAGGCATTTTCTGCACATTGTTTAAAATGTCATCGAAAAAAAGTTGCACTTGTTTTTTTAGGAAAAAACTAACGTTTTCCCACTTAAGACTGAGCGGAATTGGTCAGGAGGTTTTGTCCGTGGCTCACTTTGGGAGGTCTGAGCAGTTTTCAATCAGAAATTAGTTTGTTTTAATTATTAACCTCAAAATATAGTGTCCCTCATATATAATAAACCCATAGCGCAACGGCCATATAGAGTCAAAGCCTGCCAACCCGACTGCCGGCCTCACGCCCACATGCGCAAGGTAGAGGTGAGCGATCATCCAACATTGGACACTATAACTGCAGTATTCTCAAAATTTATTTTATGATTTTTGATAAAAAAAACTTAAATTATAGAAAAATGGATAACACCATAAAATTTAGTACATCCAAGCTAGTAAATATGACCTCTCAGTTCGCAAATTTTGCATTCTGTATTTATTTTAGAATGTATTTAACACTATTTTAAATATATATTTTGTGATTTTTGAGAAAAATTTACGTGATAGAGAAAAATGGAAAGCACTATTCAATTTAGTGTATCAAAGTTGGTCAATATGACCTCTCAGATCGCAAATTTTTCATTCTGTATTTATTTTATACGTAATGCACTTGTCTCTCTCTCTCTCGCTCTCTCTATCATTTGAGTAACTAACCAACCTGAAAACATGTTCTTAACTAAATACTGATTTATTGTCCTTCATTGCTCTATCTTGAGATAGCAATACAAATTCTGCAGTTCTAACTCTAACCCTTGTTTTCTTGAAATGGAATATGTACATCTTTTATATTATTTTATTACCATATTCTTTAGAGTAACACCAGCTGTTTTATACTCCATGGTATAATCAACTAAAAGTCAAAATCTAATTTGCAAGCATGTTTCCCATTGTAATTCTGTTCTAGTACAAGGACTACTCATGGTGAAAAGGTTATCAATCCGCTTGATAGAATTTTGAGATTACGCTATATACAACATTTCTCTTTTTATAATATTAATATAGATTTCTCCTGGACATTCACTTCGATCCTGGGATCGATAGCAAACAGGAGTAACAAACTGGAACTGTTAAATAAGTGAAATGAGTTCACTTATTAGAAAACTTCCAAGAAGTCCTCGCTGAAGGTTGACGCCCTAATTGCAGGATGTGAACGACCGTATTCTTACTCACTCTGTAGTGGCCGCCTTACATAACGCACTTCCTCATATCCTCTCATCGCCGACGTGGAAATAATGTGGCCTTTGTGCACGTGAGAACACATATACCCTCGCGCTCTTTGTTGTTCTGTGTTCAAGCAGGCCGTGTGCAATTAGCGGTGGCGTAGCTTTTCCGCAAAACCTTGCTCAGGTTTCAAGTAATCGAAGGATTCCAGATTTATTTACCCTTAAGAAATCCTGAAAACGTTCGCATTTGGCAAGAGCAAAAATAAAATTATCATCAGAAAACTTAATTATTCGAATTACTTATTGCTAATTTAAATTATCCTTTATTTTATTTTAATTTACGTCCTCCCAACGTTTTCCCTAACTCTAAGGTATCATGGGCTCATTTAAACATATTTCATTTATCGTCAATATGACTTAACATTGATTTTCCCTTACCCTGAAAGATGATGTCTGCTAACTCTAAGCTCTATGTACCCTGTACTCATTTGAACATCATTTCATTCATCGTCCGATATGACTTAACGTTGGCGGTTTTCCCTTATACTGAAAGATGAATGTCTGGTAACTCTATGCTCTATGTATCCTGTACTCATTCGAACATCATTTCATTCATCGTCCGATATGACAACGTTGGCAGTTTTCTCTTATCCTGAAAGATGAATTTCTGGTAACTCTAAGCTCTATGTACCCTGTACTCATTTGAACATCATTTCATTCAACGTCCAATATGACTTAACGTTTGGCGGTTTTCTCTTATCCTGAAAGATGAATGTCTGGTAACTCTAAGCTCTATGTACCCTGTACTCATTTGAACATCATTTCATTCATCGTGCGATATGACTTAACGTCGGAGGTTTTCCTTTATCCTGAAATATGAATGTCTGGTAACTCTACGCTCTATGTAGACTGTACTCATTTGAACATCATTTCATTCATCGTCAAATTGACCTAACGTTGGAGGTTTTCTTTTAACCTGAAAAATAAATGTCTGCTAACTCTAAGCTCTATGAACCTGGACTCTTTTGTACATCATTTCAATCGTCATCCGATATGACTTAACGTTGAAAGATGTAAACTTAAAGAAAAGAAGAAGAAGGAATGCAAAACTTTCTTGTCTAAATGCTAGTTTTGGATGATGAGAGAACCTCTGCCTATGTGAATTTTTGTGTCGAATGTATTACTTTATACAAAATAGGTACACAATAAAATAAACATTCGTTTCAACCATAGATGTATGGAGTAAGCCTTTCCAATCAGTTCCCATACTTCTCTAATTCTATCACTGTGGAGGTACTTAGAGATCAAACTGCATTAACGAAAAAATAAAATTCTATTTTTTCTTTTGGAACCAGAGATGGTTTAGGTGCTCTGTGTTTCTGTAGATTGCAATGTACTATCTCCCCAGTAGCTTAATCACAGAGAGGTGGTTGTGTACGAATGTGCAGGAACACAGCAGCTCTACCGTGAAGTGACCGAAATCTGAGGTAACCACGTGTAACAGTTGACTGCTCGTGCGGCTTTTTTTCTCTCCCCTGATCTTGTTTTACCACTTCCCATATTATACGCAACAGCTTCAGAAAGAAAAAGCGACAAAAAGGTGTTCTTTATTTCCAGTTTTTCTTCGTGCTTTATAAAGTGCTTATTACTTACCTTGTAAAGGCTGATAAGTTGATTCTGATGCACTTTCCCCGTTTTTTGTGGTCAGTTCTTGAACTCGATTCGTGTTTTGGAGCAATTTTTGCAAACGTTTGTTGTTTGGAGTCTCTTAAAGAGCAGAAATCAAAGCCGTAGCTTTGTACTTGTGGTCTTGTTATACCAACAAGAAACAACGTAGCGTCTGGACATGGTGTTACGGCTTTTACTCATAGTTGGCAAGCCTGGGGCGTGCTGAACTTGATTTCGCTGTGATGAGACCTGAATCTGTATCCTAGAAACGAAGCTTATGCCGCAGGGGAACATCCTACTTTTCACTTCTCTCATGGTCATTGCTATGACGTTATCAACTTTGGAATTCCACATCACTGGAGTTGGTGCATCATTTAATGTGAAGATTTAACTGGAAAAATACTTTTTAAAGAAGCCAGTGGTTGTATGAAGAGCGCGCGCGCGGGTTCAACGTGAAGTATAACTAAATTGTGAAATGGTGCTTTTATACCATATTTGGTATTTTATTCCAAGGTTGTGACAAACAGAAAATGTCATTCGCAATACACAGAGCTGCAACTTCCCTGACCTCACAATCACACACAGCTTGATCCCGTACAATAGTAGTTCACTGACATTCGCGCATACAGATTCGCGCATGTGACGACTGGACGTCTCGCCTATTGGAATCGCCGCCATTGCCAGGGAATTTATGGAAGTACGTCTACTCTACCTATTAATTTATACAGCAAAACTTCACCCAAAAGTTAGGTTAAACTTTACTACTCAATTGTATGGTGTGTTAAGGGTTATGCAGAATTCGTAGCATAAAATTGGACATCAAGGGAAATATCCAGTTAGAATAAGATCTTGTATTGGAAATAACCTGGAGCAAGTGGGAAAATCAAATCATTAGGATTGCAACGTCGACAGAGACTTAGAAGGTAAGTTAAATACTTTTCAACACATATGTGGGACTATAAGAAGTTTACACAACAAAACAAGGAAACAATGTAATGCCTAATCCCAACAATACAGAAGAAGATGACAATAGCATTAAAGACATACATATTTTGTCTGCAGTAATAACATGCATATGAAATCAAAGAGGAAATTCCAATAAATAAGATTATACCAAAAACTGAAACATTGTCAAGTTGTCTCTTCTTTCAAAGATAATTTAAATATTGTGTGTATAGAATTCTTAAGTTCTTGGCTTTCAACAAATTATCAAACTACAAAGGAATTTACAGAGTTGAGGAGTGATTTGTAACCTGGTAACATAGAAACAAATCAACAAAAATCTGTAAATCACTTTGTTTATTTTACTAACAAACATTCAACAAGTTTTTGGTATAATATTAGTTAAATGTCTTTTCGATCATTCTGTCATATTTGCAGCCTTTAAATATTAATACATTATGCTAGAATGCTCTGGGAATGAGGAGGCTTTCAGCTATTTCGAGGTTTACAAGCCTGTTTCAGTTGGTAATCAAGTTGAGACCTAGTTTATATGTTTACGCAGCCTGGTTACAGCATGCGTGGTACTACTGACGTATATTAACTGTTTCAATGGCACCCAAGTTGAAAATTATTCCATACTCCACCCAGTTTGTATGTAAGACTGCACGTAATAGCATTGCTAATGCGAGAAGAATAACATCTGTACTACTAACTCTCCCGAAATGACTGCAAGTCTTCACAAATTAAACGAAACCCAGGGATTCCTGATGTTATCTGATATTAATCGTATTTAATTTTTTTATTTTTCTAGTTCATAATATATGATAGGTTAAATTCGTCCGGTAGGGATTCTGCAGTGCGACCAATCTAGATCTATTGTACCTTTGTTCCCTGGGAGGAAGGATCAGATGAGAGAAGACAGAGGACGGCCGAGCCAAGTCACGAAAGTGCAGAGAGCAGGTCCTGAAACCGCCTGCCAGGTCGGTTCGAAGACTGGAGACCGTCACGCCAGAGGAGAAAATGTTTACCTAGATCATATCATCCTGCCATACACCGCCGAGACACCAGCCGACACTTCTGTCCTGAAAGAGAACACCAGGTGAGAGATAATGTGAAATGATAATGGAGATGAAATTGAGGGACAGGAAATTCGGGAAATATAATTAACTTACCCAGCATCCGCATGGCTATCCGGGAAATCCCCCGAAAAAGCCCATGGGCCAGGTAGGTCGGCTACGGGAATCGAACCCGGATCTCCCGAATGCAGACCACAGACGAAACCGCCTGCGCCATCCCACTTGCTTTCAATCAATAAATTATAAATTATTTGTACATTTATTTCCTCTATATTTATTGTTAAGGGTTTTCTGTTACTTGAAATAATACTTTCACCCCGAGGAGCAAAAGTTACCTTACAACAAAATTCAACCCAGTAGCCCAATACTATCCGACAAAATCCTTATTGCGGCAAAACCCTTAACGGGAGGGCACGCAGCAAAAACCTATAGGCTATATACAGCCTGCCAGCACAGGGCGGATGGGCGAACTGGCGGATTACTCGAAGTGACACTTTCTTATATAAACACTTAATATCTCGGGAACTATTGAAGATAATAATTAAATAAAACTCTGAAATAAAATCTAAATTCTTTTTGTGACTTACATACTTTGTTGTAAATAAGTTGATTAGTTGTATGTTTAAAAATGGTGCTTTATGCAGATTAACTTAAAGTAATTGAATAAAACAGTAAGAGAGAAATTCATGCGAGTGCAATGTATTAGATTTTCAGGGGACCCTGCTGTGCATGGTCCCTCTCTCCTCCCCTCTTCTCTCTCTCCACACACACACACACACACACACACACACACACACACACACACACACACACACACACACACACACACACACACAGACACACACACACACACACACACACACACACACACACACAAACACTATTATTGAACTGGAGTTTGTACTGTTTTGACCAATTTTCTATTTGCTTTAGATCTGTATTCGCATACATTTCTGCAACGTCCTTAGTTTTCCCTGCTGTTATCAGCACTAAATCATCTGCGAATGCTATTAATTTGCTCCATTTCGTGTATTCCAAACTAAGCAATGAATTATACAAGACGTTCCAAAGCCCAGGACCGCAACAGGACCCCTGGGGACAGCCTTTTGTCACTTCTTTTACTGCTCTGCTGTGATTGATGGAAAGTGTAGCTACTCTCTCTTTGAAGTAATTCTTGACCAAAAGATATAAATTTTTGGGGCATTTTAGGTTGCATAAGTTGAGGAGTATGCCTGTCCACCAGGCAGCGTCGAATGCTCCCTTCACATCCAGACTGGTAATTATAACACTATACTTCTGATCGAGATTTGCTTTTATGAAGTTTTTGAGAGCTAACGCGGCGTCTATGGTGCCTTTTTGTGGGATGAATCCGTACTGGTTTGTGTTTAGGAGATTGCTGGTGTGTATGTGATGATTTATCCTATCTATCGTCAGTTTCTCTAGCACTTTACCTCCAATTTTTAGTAGACTTATTGGTCCCAGGTTTGATTACAGGTACTATCTGCTATGTTTTCCATATTTTTGGAAAACAACCTTGATTTAAACATTTATTGTAAATGGAGGTGAGTAATAATGGGAAGCTCTGGAAGACTCTTAGTATAATATCTTTGGTTATGCCGTCTTCCCCTGGTGCCTTCTTTGGTTTGAACCTTTCAATTGCGTGAAGAATTAAAAATTGTATCATATAATGAGAACTTGTAACACTTGTAAAAATTGTAATTACTACAACTCGTTGTAATAAGTTTAAGGAATGCATGTAGTGTTACGATGTAACGGAGCATGCAGTGTAATAAATAAATTAAAAAAGAACAAACACACACACACACACACACACACACACACACACACACACACACACACACACACACACACACACACACACACCAGCATATTCTCTCTACCTACAAGCATGTTCCTGCTTCCCCTCCATCGAAATATACTTACAGTTGTTTTTAAAAGCGCCACATAAAAAATAAATAAATAAACTATTCTCCAAACGTAACACAGACTTCATGGACAAAATCTGTCAGAGCTTCCTAACTATGAAAAAGTCGCGATTGCTTCCGGAAACCTACAAAGCAAATACAGAAATATTGTGTATTGAATGAGCTCTCGGAACCGATCACTCGAGCATTAAGTAGCTACTGTCCAATTATCTGCAGCACCACGGACATTTGTGGGTAAATTTTGAAAATGTATCGAGAGCAAATAATGGCATATATTTTCTTGTTTTTCTTCCTTTTCCAGCACTCCATTACACGCTTCGCCACTGCACACACACACACACACACACACACACACACACACACACACACACACACACACACACACACACACACACACACATTGAAGGATTTCTTCTAATAAGGCATTTTTGAGTTTAGGGGAGCTTCAAAATATATATTATCGGTAAATTCTTTATATGAAATTGTTGGGTGGAATGCTACAGTACTTTCTATCTACCCTGTAGAAAAAGTAAATATGGTGAAATCTAATATGGAAGTTCTGGGTGACTGTAGTAGGTACGTGACAGAGAAATAAAACTACAATAGGAACCTTGCAAGTACAAATTACGTAATCAAGTTAAACGAACCTTTCACGATCGCGTGTCCTACAGATTTTAAATGGCCAAGCAGCTGTTTTGCTAATACACATATATCTAAATGTTTTCACGCATCAACACTCAGCTTATCACTTCATTACTGCTAATGGACAAAGCATGTAGCAACACAAAGCATATACTGATACAGTCTCATGTAAGTAATGAAAGCATTTCATTTTATAGTCCAAGCAGCAGTTTCTGGGGCAAGTTGCAATGTTCATCATAGTCGATTACTATGCTTAAAACAGCGAAAAAAATTGAAATAATTCTCACGTATAGTTGTCAGTTTTTAAAGTGAGTAAATTAAAATGATGAATTTAATAAAAGACATTAGGATATAATGCCTGAAACCTTTTAATATACAATATTTTAAATACAATAATTTCATGCATTTTTGACGGCTAAAGTCGTATGCAATTCTACAATGGATTCCTAAGAATAATATATACAATACATATTAATACGTAAAAAGGAAGCTAGCAACAGTGAAGCAACAAATGCTATATGAAATATAATAATTAGTCACACATTTCACTTATCTTTTAAGGAACTTTATGAAATTTCTACACAATTCAAGAGACTAGTTTCACACACATTCTTTGCATCGTCAGTCAATGTTTTCTTCGTTGTTATCGTTACAGCCGTTAGGTGTCGTATTAATCTTGTATTTATTACCAAACACTGAAAGTGAAAGAAACTTAAAGACAGAATCGATTGACGGTATTTCGAAATTCATCACGCAATTTCTATTTTTATAGATAAATATTTTCTCCCAAAGGTTCTAGTCCCACGTTGCCACCGTATTTCTACTTTTCTGATATTTTCTGTTTTAGAAGTCAGAGACCGTCTATAAATCCCACCTCACATTCCAAGAATTCCAAGCTATACCGGTGTCATCCTTAATTGATATGCCGATGTAAACAAAAGCACGTGTACGTGTGCGACATCATTGGCTGTTTAGTCATGTAACTCTGCGGATGAAAAATGTATTTCATATAGCATTTATAAAGGCTTTACATCTAACGCCAAATATATACAAAATCACATTATTACAAATGCAACAACCAAACAGTAATTAATTAGTATTTTATTTGATAAATGTAAGTGTAAGTTGTATGCATTAGCGTGTACGCTGCGCTTGCGCAGTTTAAAAGCAGCAGGAAACCGTTAAAAGGTGGTGAAAAACAAATTATATTGAACGTGGAAAGATAGAGTCAGACTGAAAAATTCAATGCCATAGCCGGGATTTGAACCACGGATCTTCTGGTTTCGTCCAGCCCCTCTAACCATTGAGCTACTATGGCCAACGAGCCGACATGACATTAAATTCTCCAATGACTCGCGTTTTTCCCGGTAAACCACTGGACGGCAACCAGAAGATCCATGGTTCAAATCCCGGCTATGACATTGAATTTTTCAGTCTGACTCTATCTTTCCATACTTTAGCCTACACACGGCCAGTGTGAAAGAACAATTAATTTCCATTAATTGACCTAATAGTGGTTAACTATAAAGCCCGGACCTTAAAGTACTTACAAGTAGTAAGTCGTTGTCTCATGTATTTATGAGAACTCCTAAGTCGTTTACCGGGAAAAACACGTTGGCCATAGTAGCTCAAGGGTTAGAGCAGCTGGACGCCATCCAGAAGATCCGTGGTTCAAATCCCGGCTATGGCATTGAATTTTTCAGTCTGACTCTATCTCTCCATACTTAAGCCTACACACGGCCAGTGTGAAAGAACAATTAATTTCCATATATTGAACGTGTTTTACAAGTTGTGTGAAAAATACCCGACTTAAGCAATTGAGAACGTCTTTAATTTGTTAACAGAAAAAAAACGGTGTTTCAGCGCCAAGTATCAATGCCGCTCAAAGGAAGTTGTAATAGCTTTCTACTTCAGGAAAACTTCGAAAAAGAAAGAAGCCAGTTGTGGAAGGAAAATATAACGATTTTGTATTCGTCACAACGTTCATAGCTTCTTTGAAACTAACGAGCCATCACAATTACAAAAGTGCTTCAAGCAGCAAACAATGATTCCGATTAGAGAGTTTTGAAAAACTTACCTAGTGTAACCGTACGAACTATTTCTAAGAATTTGCCTGAAAAGCAGCCATTGCTAATTATCGCTCTTAATGTCATCTTAACCCGAGTTATAATGTACTTCTAACGTATTGACAAAGCCTACAACCTCTTAGCGTTTAATATAACTTAACAAAATATTTATACTTAATTTTATTTTAGGATATAATTATTTCATTGACTATAATTACTGTATCACTGTTATAATACACTAGCTATACTACCATTCCACCTCTTTATTTTAAGCTACGATGATTATTTCCTTAACAATAAGTTAACATTTTAAGCACAGTTAAGAAATGTGTGTTTATTTATTCTTCTCCTCGTGGTTGCTACACAAATACCCGTGTAAAGTGCACATAACAGTGCTGCTTTACAGAGCTTGACCTCTGTGACCTGAAGAAGGCAGGATATAAATTGAAAGTCTCGTTTGTAGGCGTCTGAAAAGCCACGTTTTCTCACGCTGCTACCGTGAATTTGTTACAGTGGCGATTGTTGCGCGATATATTGGTCAAGTGAATTGGAACGTGACTTGGCTCAACCTTCCCTGTTTCTGAATCACTTTTCTACGGTCTGCTGTCCTGGAAACCCATTACCACTTTCTCTGGGTGTTTAATAACCCAATGGGATACACATGTGTTATTGGAATATTCTTGATGTGCCCCCTTGTGCCGTACAAGCCCTCCAATAGTCGGTGTGCACATAGAATGTGTCTAAAAGCTCAAGAAATACCCAGTGGACATAAGAGATATAAGACCGTAAATAACCAGATAAGTAACACAGTAACAATAAATCAAACCGTGAAGTAAAGCTCCACGTTACCCCCATCATTATTGGTCCGCCTCTGTAGCGTAGATCGTAGCGGGTCTGTCACACATTGAAGAGGTCCCGAGTTCGATACTCGGTCAGGGTGAGTTTTCTAGATGAACTTCCTTCTGAGGTTTTCCCTTATCCTGACATATGAATGTCTGATAACTCTAAGCTCTATGTACCCTGTACTCATTTGAACATCATTTCATTCATCGTCCGCTATGACTTAACGTTGGAGGTTTTCCCTTATCCTGAAAGATGAATGTCTGGTAACTCTAAGCTCTATGTACCCTGTACTCATTTGAACATCATTTCATTCATCGTCCTATATGACTTAACGTTGGAGGTTTTCCCTTATCCTGAAAGATGAATGTCTGGTAAGTCTAAGCTCTATGTACCCTGTACTCATTTGAACATCATTTCATTCATCGTCCTATATGACTTAACGTTGGAGGTTTTCCCTTATCCTGAAAGATGAATGTCTGGTAAGTCTAAGCTCTATATATCCTGTACTCATTTGAACATCATTTCATTCATCGTCCTATATGACTTAACGTTGGAGGTTTTCCCTTATCCTGAAAGATGAATGTCTGGTAAGTCTAAGCTCTATGTACCCTGTACTCATTTGAACATCATTTCATTCATCGTCCGATATGACTTAACGTTGGAGGTTTCTCTTATCCTGAAAGGTGAATGCCTGGTAACTCTAAGCTCTATGTACCCTGTACTCATTTGAACATTATTTCATTCATCGTCCGATATGACTTAACGTTGGAGGTTTTCCCTTAACCTGAAAGATGAATGCTAATTAAGCTCTATGGACCCAGGGCTCATTTAAGCATCATTTCAGTCCCATATGACTTAACGTTGGAGAACGTAAATTAAAAAAAGAATACTTTCTTGCCATAGTCATAAAAATGACATAAAATTTGAAACCCATTAAATACCATCCGCTTTTTCAAACATTTGACCGTCGAATAAGCCATCTAACGCAAAATCACCTAAAACATTTATCTCAAAATTCAGAGTACACACATTCTATCCTGTCCCCTTTTATGCTTCCATATGAAGTCTAAAGCGATAAATATTAGCAGAACTACATTGCAGAGATGGCAGTTGTGTAGACGAAAACCAACCTATTTCACTGGAAGATTACTTTTTGTAACAGCTTTCGAGGTCGGAAACTCAAACAGTTCCTTCGAGGAACACATGTCGAGAGTAAGCCCCTAATTTCCATGCAGTGACGCCCTCTTTGAACCCTTCTCACAATAGGAATGATGCAGATGAAGTTAAGAGATGTGTTTCTAGGAAGGTAAAGCTAGGTCGAGGTTTTTGACTTTACACCAAGGTGACCTTCGCTGCACCAAGTTGCTCTGATCCAGATGAACTGTCCGTCCTCCAACTTTAAGTCATATCGGACAATGAATGAAATGATGTTCAAATGAGTACAGAGTACATAGAGCTTAGAGTTATCAGATATTCATCTTTCAGGATAAGGGAAAACCTCCAACGTTAAGTCATATCGACCGATGAATAAAATGATGTTCAAATGAGTACAGAGTACATAGAGCTTAGAGTTACCAGACATTCATCTTTCAGGATAAGAGAAAACTTCCAACGTTAAGTCATATCGGACGATGAATGAAATGATGTTCAAATGAGTACAGGGTACAGAGCTTAGAGTTACCAGACATTCATCTTTCAGGATAAGAGAAAACTTCCAACGTTAAGTCATATCGGACGATGAATGAAATGATGTTCAAATGAGTACAGCGTACATAGAGCTTAGAGTTACCAGACATTCATCTTTCAGGATAAGAGAAAACCTCCAACGTTAAGTGATATTGGACGATGAATGAAATGATCTTCAAATGAGTACAGCGTACATAGAGCTTAGAGTTACCAGACATTCATCTTTCAGGATAAGAGAAAACCTCCAACGTTAAGTCATATCGGAAGATGAATGGAATGATGTTGAAATGAGTACAGGGTACATAGAGCTTAGAGTTACCAGACATTCATCTTTCAGGATAATGGAAAACCTCCAACGTTAAGTCATATCGGACGATGAATGAAATGATGTTCAAATGAGTACAGGGTTCATAGAGCTTAGAGTTACCAGACATTCATCTCTCAGGATAAGAGAAAACTTCCAACGTTAAGTCATATCGGACGATGAATGGAATGATGTTGAAATGAGTACAGGGTACATAGAGCTTAGAGTTACCAGACATTCATCTTTCAGGATAAGAGAGAACCTCCAACGTTAAGTCATATCGAACGATGAATGAAATGATGTTGAAATGAGTACAGGGTACATAGAGCTTAGAGTTACCAGACATTCATCTTTCAGGATAATGGAAAACCTCCAACGTTAAGTCATATCGGACGATGAATGGAATGATGTTGAAATGAGTACAGGGTACATAGAGTTTAGAGCTACCAGACATTCATCTTTCAGGATAAGGGAAAATCTTCAACGTTAAGTCATATCGGACGATGAATGGAATGATGTTGAAATGAGTACAGGGTACATAGAGTTTAGAGCTACCAGACATTCATCTTTCAGGATAATGAAAAACCTCCAACGTTAAGTCATATCGGACGATGAATGGAATGATGTTGAAATGAGTACAGGGTACATAGAGTTTAGAGCTACCAGACATTCATCTTTCAGGATAATGGAAAACCTCCAACGTTAAGTCATATCGGACGATGAATGGAATGATGTTGAAATGAGTACAGGGTACATAGAGTTTAGAGCTACCAGACATTCATCTTTCAGGATAATGGAAAACCTCCAACGTTAAGTCATATCGGACGATGAATGGAATGATGTTGAAATGAGTACAGGGTACATAGAGTTTAGAGCTACCAGACATTCATCTTTCAGGATAAGGGAAAATCTTCAACGTTAAGTCATATCGGACGATTAATGGAATGATGTTGAAATGAGTACAGGGTACATAGAGCTTAGAGCTACCAGACATTCATCTCTCAGGATAAGAGAGAACCTCCAACGTTAAGTCATATCGAACGATGAATGGAATGATGTTGAAATGAGTACAGGGTACATAGAGCTTAGAGCTACCAGACATTCATCTCTCAGGATAAGAGAAAACTTCCAACGTTAAGTCATATCGGACGATTAATGGAATGATGTTGAAATGAGTACAGGGTACATAGAGCTTAGAGTTACCAGACATTCATCTCTCAGGATAAGAGAGAACCTCCAACGTTAAGTCATATCGAACGATGAATGGAATGATGTTGAAATGAGTACAGGGTACATAGAGCTTAGAGTTACCAGACATTCATCTCTCAGGATAAGGGAAAATCTTCAACGTTAAGTCATATCGGACGATGAATGAAATGATGTTGAAATGAGTACAGGGTACATAGAGCTTAGAGTTACCAGACATTCATCTCTCAGGATAAGGGAAAATCTTCAACGTTAAGTCATATCGAACGATGAATGGAATGATGTTGAAATGAGTACAGGGTACATAGAGCTTAGAGCTATCAGACATTTGACTTTCAGGATAAGGGTAAACCTCCAACGTTAAGTCATATCGGACGATGAATGAAATGATGTTCAAATGAGTACAGGGTACATAGAGCTTAGAGCTATCAGACATTTGACTTTCAGGATAAGGGTAAACCTCCAACGTTAAGTCATATCGGACGATGTATTAGTTAAACTATTATAAAGAAAACTCTAAGTTATCAATAGGAAATATTTTGGAGGATTGTAGCTTTTGGACAATTTCTGGAATACCTTAGATTGCTTTGCAGGTTTACGAGCGGGGGGGGGGGGGGGCTATCTTTTGAAGTGACATAGAAAACTAATTTGCTGTCCTCTGCCTGTTGTCAAGGAATCCTGTGTTGATCCCCAATTGAGGGTTTGAAGCTTTTCTACAATTGAGATTATTCCTTATCCTACATAATATGTGTGTATCTAATGCATATAACCCAAGGTAAAACGGAAATTCTAATAAGTCTATATGAGTTAACTCCATTGCTGACAGGGAGTATATTCCGAAAGCCGATATAGCCAGATAAATGCGGAAATAATTGAAATATAATAGTAATTAATTTCATTATTATTGCTGTTATTATTATTTATATTATTATAATAAATTGCTGATTGGTTCATGTGTAGCTGCAATTATAAATAAGTAATAAAAGATATTTCAATATGTAAGTCCACTTCCTCAAAATTGTGTCGCTTTGATATTTCTGCATTCAACTAAAACGTACATCTGCGGCAGAAATGTAGTATTCTCGGATGCCTCACTGCCATAGCCAGCACCAGTCTTCCTTCGCCATCATAAGATATTCATCAGTTCAAGCATTAATTTCCACGGGCTTGACAGCTTCTTAGAAGAGCAACCTCAGTGAAATGCACCTGAACAAAGGAAAAACTCGTGACCATCATATTAAAAGCTGGGTTCTGTTTAACACTGATAAACACGGTGTGCATCTATTTTGGTTTCCATGGCAACCCGAGCGATAAATCTGGACTCACGTACCTACATCCTCAAGAAACGTTCACTCCTGAAATACAAATGAATATTTGTATAAAAGTTTAAAAGGGATGCCCATGAATTCGTATGGGATATATGTCCTTTGACATCAGTTTTTATTAGGGATGGGAACTCGATACTTGCATGGTATCGACATGCAACGATACTTAAGTAAATTCACTCGATACTTTTTCGATACTTCGGTGATGATTCTGTAATTTTTATTTTATTTTAAAATCACAAAACATTATTGCCGCAAGTGGAATATTGCAAAGCCCGAGAAATTGCCAGGAATGTGGTATCTGTACAGTAACATTATACAAGAAAATAATCGTGTGTCAACTGTCAGTTAACAGTTCCCAAGAAGAAATCACTACATATCTCACCTCCTCTTTCTAGTACACTGCATTACTGCAAAATAAATTCAACATTTCCAAAAATAAAAGCATTAGCCGCTAAATATTTGTGTATTCCACCTGCAACAGTTTTCTCTGAAAGACTATTTAGCACAGCAGAACTCATATGTGACAGAAAAAGAAGTAGACTTGATCCCGAAACAGTGAACATGCTAGTATTTTTGGCCAATGACTTATAAAAGTGGACTGTTTTGCTTTTAAATGTCTAATGTAGAGTGTAAAAATAAGAACACTGATGGTTTTAAGTTTTGTCTCATTAAATATGTAGAACCTATTTAATTTTATTGGCGTCACACAGTTCTACCAACATTCTATTTTGTATTGAAACTAGAAGTAGAGATAACGGGATCGAGTATCGAAGTATCGGGTATCGTGGAAATGTCATATATCGGTATCGAGGAAAAACTGGTATCGCGCCATCTCTATCTTTTATACTCTTTGTCAGTTATTTTTGCATAGCTTCTGTAAACTATCCTTAAAGAACTCGCTAGACGAATGCTGAATGGTTTCTCTAATCTACTTTTTCCATTTTCATCATTGTCAGGTTGGGTTATCAATGCAGTGGTGCCGGCAGATGGTACACATGCTTGCGCTGTATAAACCTTTCCAGGCCCTGCTTGAGACAGCTGCGTGCCGAGACCGCTAGGGTCGTTTCCTTGCTTTTTTGTCTGTTGCCTATATGTAGAAATGTAAGGGACTGTGACTCTGCACTGCCTCCGCCTTCTGCCGGCATGTGGTCTCCCTTCGCCCTTGTAGGAGTAGTAGCCCACAATATATCCGTACCGGCTCGCACTGATCCAACAAGTGAATAACGACAGCGCTTAAGATGAACAAGTATAGCTATTTTAAGGGGGGACGTACGAGAAAATGTTAAAAAAATCTAATTCTTTTTTATTGTTTTGTAAAATAGTATATAGTATTAGCTACCAAACACCAAAATATTATGACTGTACGTGGTCTGTATGTACCTTTAAAAAATTAAATGCCCTAGTGTTGCATAGTAACAACACACAGTCTTCCATCAGCTGTCTTGGAATCTATAAAGCCCACCTACCAATTCTTAGCACATCTAGATCTAAACAAATGTCTCTATGGAGAGACACAAAACCCAAATGAAAGCCTCAACAGTGTGATATGGAAAAGGTGTCCCAAAACATCATTTGTGTCTTCCATAGTGGTGAAAATTGCTACATTTGATGCTGCTATAGTGTTTAATGATGGGAATGTTGGCAGAAAGAAAGTTATGCACCAGTTTGGGTATCAACCTGGTGTGTTTATGGAAACAATTTTGCAGAGTATCGACAACATTCGCATCGCTGGTGCAGAAACAGCTATGAAATTAATGCAGAAAGAAGCAAGACAGAAGAGGAATTTATTTTAAATTGCCTTTCCCCGTATCTTGCATTTTCTACAACTTCAACCCATTTTTCTCTCAAACTACTTCATCTACAGTGATGACATTTAGCACACAGCTTTCTTATGCCACAATGAACATTTTGTTGGTTCTAGAATTTAAGATTAAGCTCCAGATGGAATGTGATGATACAAAATATATGAAATTATTTTAATTTTTAAAGGATGCATATGATTAACATTTTTTTAAATTCTATACAGCTTCAATAAGAAATCTAAATCCAAAAAATTCATTTTTAGTGTGTTTTAAAATAACATACCGAATTTCAGAAAGATAGCATATGTGAACTTTGAAAAAAATGGGCTTAAAGTTTGTAAATATCTCTGCATATAGAACAAATATGTATAATTAGTTATAAAATTATGAAAAAACTTGTGCGTATTAAATTTATTATCTTAAATGAGTATATTAAGTTTCAGTTCTCTAACTTGAAAACTTTGGATGTTATGGCTATTTATGTAAGACCGTGAATATTTGCATACGTCCCCCATTAATTATTAAAATTTAAAGGAACTTGTACCTCTAAAAAGTATATTTTAAGTGAAATGGGTGTTCTGAAGATTTCTCATCTCTGGACTTTTAGAAAGCCTCTTGCCGCCATTTTTTAGAGTAGGCACACAAGTGCAAACTTGTTTCTAAAAATTGTTTTCTTACAGGAGCTCAAAATATATGAAATAGCGTTATCAAACTTTTGGATGCATGTAATTGTTTCTGTATCTTCTAAACTCATGATGGAAAAAGCTGCAAGCACAAATTTAACAATATTCTGAAAATTGGTTGGCAATTCTGCCATTATGACCAGAAATGTCACAACTATGATGAAGGTGAGGTTACCATCAGCACACTGAGAGTACGTTTCGCTTAGCATAATCTTGGGGAGTTGCAAGAATTTTTTTCCCCTGGCAACGTCACGTTAATGGCATTAATTCATCTTTAGATAATGAGAAGGTGTCATAAATTACACGCGTCGCTTACTTTAAGTATCCAAGTTTTTTTCTGAATATAATCAACGTACAAACCTGCTTCTAGCCTTCATTTTCATGTGACATAACTGCAACAAATTCTTAATCATATTTTTTAACATTGGACAGATATCTTTCACAATCACTGAACTTTTAAGATTCTTGTAAACCTTAGAGAAAAATTTAAAATCTCATCTAATTTCTAAGCTTCTATTTAAGCCTAAGATCAGGTAGTTTAATGAAAAGACACTGCAGTTATCTTAGGTTGTATCTACAATTGTTTTAATGTATGTAATTAAAGGGTCATTTTGAAAATTAAATCATATTGAAACGTAACTATAAGGTCCCTGAACGTGATTATATATTACGATATGACCTTTTAATTAATTTATCCAACACTCTGCCGAAAAGTTGTACTTTAGTAATATAAATTAACGTACTAAATTAATACTTTAATATTAAGTTTGGATAAAATTTCACCATAACCTTTGTATCAATAAAATAAATCACTAGGCCTACATTTCAAGTATAAATAAGTGGATCAATTGCCGTAAGTTGTTATTCAAACTATAGCAACAACTAAAACAAATGACTAGCCAACATCGATTCTCTCAATAGGTATTACTTGACCCGGCGAACTTCCTTCTGCCAATAAAAGTTGTCTGAACTTATCTATATAAATAAAACAAATTGGGATTAATGGAAGTTAATTGTTCTTTCACACTGGCCGTGTGTAGGCTAAAGTATGGAAACATAGAGTCAGACTGAAAAATGCAATGCCATAGCCGGGATTTTAACCACTGATCTTCTGGTTTCCGTCCAGCCACTCTAACCCTTGAGCTACTATGGCCAACGTGTCGACATGACATTAAATTCTGTAACTGACTCGTGTTTTTTTCCAGTAAACCACTTAGGAGTTCTCATAAACACATGAGACAACTACCTTAATGGCGACTTACTATGCTGTAAGTACTGTAAGGCCCGGACTTTATAGTTAGAACCACTATTAGGTACAAGTAATGGAAATTAATTGTTATTTCACACTAGCCATGTGTAGGATAAAGTATGGAAAGATAGAGTCAGACTGAAAAATTCAATGCCATAGCCAGGATTTGAACCACGGATCTTCTGGTTGCCGTTCAGCCTGACTCTATCTTTCCAAAATTGGGATTAGTTATTTATTCTGCAAATGGGGCGAAGTTTAAATACAGTTACAATTAAGTTGATCAATTTAAAGGCTTCTGGTAAACAATATTTTTTGTATCTTTCGTGGTGCGTAAATATGTAAAGACGATGGTTTTCGAATGCGCGAACACACGACGTACTACATGGCAAAGCGAGAAGACGTATCGGAAAAAATTCGCAACACACAGATGTTTACCTCAGCTTATCGCACATACACGGCGACATGAGTGTATGTATAGTCTGTTCAGATGTAGTCATGTCTTCTGGACAGCAATGTGTCATATATCGGCAGGTGCGAGTAAACATATATAGACACACGCAGCTTCCAATCGCTCTATTTGTGTTTCGTAACTTACTTTAGATCAACTTACTAATATTTCACTCTTCTAATCGACCAGATAAGAGACGATCGCAGTGCTGGTCACCTGAAGGCTCTGTCGAGTAATATAATTGTCTATGAGAGAAACAGTGAAATTCCAAGTTGATTCCGCAAACTTCCGACGACTGCCCTTGCGATTTATTTATGGTCATCGCTAAGACCAAACGCACGGGAAATTGTAGACACTTAAAACCAAAAGGTATATTCGTTGGAATCATTGGAGTACGTGGGATCAAGATATCCTCTCCTTTGTACTTTCCCTTGATGGTTGTTGCCTCCGTGACGTTATTCATTGGCGTTTTCACAGTTCCACTGCGCAGTCGTGGTTGGTTAATGTTACGCAACATGATCACAACTGACCCTAATGAATTTAGAAGCTCTGTGCAATAGTTGATTTCGTCATCCTGGTTTATAAGTATGTCAACTGATTTGTACAAAAACAACTTCCCCGTGAGAAACAGATATTCTAGAACGCAATTCTGACATACCAACACGACTATTAGCATTACCTGGATCTCACTGCTCATCGGCGCGATCAGCACGTGATGTAGCTCGTCGCACATTCGACTGACGACCTAAGTCAGTTCGTCTTCTCCTTGGCATAGTAAAACAGTTTCCGCTAACTTCACAAAGTCACAAAGGAAATCAATTAATTGTATCAATTTAACTCAACATTCACGAATTCACAAACACAAACCATAAAGAAAGTATCCAAGGATTCACCAATATTTGACAATTGTCTGTGGTCAAATATATGAAATTAATGAAATTTATTAATGCATTAATTAATGAAATTAATGCATTCGGAAGGTCCAGTTTCGATTACTGTGCCAGGCGAATGCTGGGTAGGTTAATTGCATCCTCCGAATTTCCTATCCCGCCATTTCATCTCCATTATCATTTCACATCATCTCTTATCTGGTGGTCTCTTTCAGGGTAGAAGTGTCGGTGGGTGTCTCGGCGTTGCATGCAGGATGATCGCTCCTCGTTTCAGGTCGTTTCAGGAGCACACTAGGGTGGGTTGATGGTTGTCCTGGCCTGCCGGGGAGTTTCCAACTGGTAAAGTGTAGGGACCTTGCCCTCTGCACTACCGTGGCTCCTTGGGACGGCACCCTCTGTCTCCTCTACCGTCATCCTTCCTCTTGGGGGCATATATAGCTACATCACAGACTGTAACAGCTGCTCACTTTTTCCCTGGGAAGGGTATACTTGCAAGTGACTTTCTTGCTTATCGGTTCAACACGCCAGGTAATAAACTAAAACCAGGGAGAGAAATTAAGGTATCCTTTATGAACATATGAAGACCTATCTCACATTCTTTTAAATTCCTGAATAGTTTAAATAAGACATTTATTACTCATCAATACTTATTCGCTTGTTGCGTAATACTTGATCCTTAAGCTGCAGAAAAGTCAGTCGTTTCAACTTTGTCTGTTCTTGAAACAAAAGAAAAACCGCCCCTTCTCGTTTAAAAAAATCAAAATGAACTAAGACAAAGTAGAAAGTGAGATAGTGTATTATCTGATAATTTTCTTGCAAAATAAGGCCTCATAACCAACAACGTGCACAAAGAATCGTTCAGTTTTTTTAAATTAATTCCAGCATGATATCATTTATAAGGCTTACCTCATGGTGTCAGTATTAACACCGGAGAAAATAAAAGAACCACGAGATTGCAATCAGTTCAATTGTTTACAATTATCAACGGCTGGCAATGCAGTCACCACGACACTAATTGTGTGCTGTCAGGGTGGCAACAATAGGGATCCGGGTCGTAGACCCTCCCTCCCAGTCCTGCCAATTCACTGGTAGACCGTTCACAACCGTTTACTAACTCAGAATCTACCACAACCATCTCTGGAGGTCGTAGGTTGACTTTGGTGCAGGTCAGTGTCTTGCAGTTTTCTAGGGCACATTGGATTATTATATACAGTGTGCTAACAAATCACCGACCACTTTGCTTTACCTTTGAGTACACACGTGTTTCAGTTATTTTATTTAAGCATTCTGCTTACAGGCAAGTTTACTTTGTTACATCGATCTAACCAATAAAATATTTGTGTATTATTAATTTATACTTCATATGATGTTATAATATTTATAATATAAACATTAATGCAATATTCCACAATAAGTTGAATTAAAAATAATAATAATAATAATAATAATAATAATAATAATAATAATAATAATAATAATAATAATAATAATAATAATAATAATAATAATAATAATAATAATAATAATAATAATAATAATAATAATAATAATAATAATAATAATAATAATAATAATAATAATAATAATAATAATAATAATAATAATAATAATAATAATAATAATAATAATAATAATAATAATAATAATAATAATAATAATAATAATAATAATAATAATAATAATAATAATAAACAATATCTCCACCCACCTGTGTAGCATAGGTAGTAACGTGTCTGCCTCACATTTAAGAAGTCGAAAAGGAAGGCGGAAAAATTTTTCGTTCCAGAAAAATATGAAGTATTGGATTTTTGTGTAATAAGTTTCTGTCCACCTCTTAAGACTTACCAGTTATGCAAAAATTAGATAGAATTTCGGAGGCTGTTAAAAAGAGATAAACCGTTCATTTATCATGAAAATATGTTACACAACGTTTTAATCAAAATCATCAGCGCTATTTTTGACCGAATACAACCATTAGAATAATTTTTCATGTGGGCAGTAGTTGATAGTAAAAGGATCACCTGGTAAAACTTCACGTCGCCTTAGAAGACGGAGAGTGTAAGTACCAAATGTGGAATTGAACTAAATTTTCCTTTTTGACTTAGACTGTTCACAGGTCCACATACATTTTGCTTGATACATTATTTCCCCCAATTACTATACTTAAATATAGATAAAACGGGAGCAAACGGGCAAGAACATCTGAGATGAGCACTACCTTAACGGTGCCGTCCTTAGTTTATGTGGCGATATAAACAAGCCACACAGAGCGGCTATTCCCTTCAATAACAGTCGCCGGCGGAGTAATACATTTTTCCGCTTTGTTTACATCGCCACATACAGCAAGCACGGCGCCGGTATAAAGCAATGCCAGTAAGAATTGATTCATGTAAACAAATTGGTTTCCGCAGTAAAGCCAGATCCTACATTACAATAAAGCGTAAGCTCTCCAGAAGCCGGAACAGGTCAATAAGCCTAATCTTTGTTGTAAATAAACATGATAAAATATATGAGAAAAATATACACACAACTCATGCCCTGCGGAGCATCGCAAACGCATGATCGTTGATTTAGTTGTACCTCCGGCTCGAATGGACACGTACAAAGATCCCTGTCATTATCTCGAGCAGAAGTTGGTATCCCTGAAGGTGATAATGAAGGTAGATCGAGAGGTATGTGTAAATGTTAGCTTTGCCAGTATCATTGTTAGCACCTCCTACAGCAGGCAGCGTATAATTTGGCTCTATACCTGACTGGCGCGTGACTCATCACCAAACTTTCCCCTGCACTGCCTAATCGCAACTGGCTACTGTTGATGTACCAGCAACTTAATGTACTTACGGATTGTCTTACAAAAGTTAAGGAATTCAATATGTTGCATTTACAAACATTTATATACTCACTGCCATACACACGAACTAGGCATACAGTGGAATATATTTTGTTTATGTTTTATTTTACATTCTCCAACGTTAAGTGATATAGGACGATGAATGAAATGATGTTCAAATGAGTACAGGATACATAGAGCTTAGAGTTACCAGATATTCATCTTTTAGGATAAGAGAAAACCTCCAACGTTAAGTCATATCGGACGATGAATGAAATGATGTCCAAATGAGTACAGGGTACATAGAGCTTAGAGTTACCAAACATTCATCTTTCAGGATAAGGGAAAACCTCCAACGTTAAGTCGTATGGGACGATGAATGAAATGATGTTCAAATGAGTACAGGGTACATAGAGCTTAGAGTTACCAGACATTCATCTTTCAGGATAAGAGAAAATCTCCAACATTAAGTCATATCGGACGATGAATGAAATGATGTTCAAATGAGTACAGGGTACATAGAGCTTAGAGTTACTGCACGTTCATCTTTCAGGATAAGGAAAACCCCTTGTTCAGATAATTCGCCCTTACCAAGATTCGAACTCAGTGATAATGCTGTCTTAATGTAAACAAGAACCACGTCATTAGTAAATGCTACGAACCTAATAGCATTTTTGAAAAATAAGTCTGAAGGTTACCAGCGGGAAAAAAAAAATCTAAAATTCTAAGTAAAATGTAAATCGACACCGTAAATCATGGAACCAATAATTCAATTCCTATTACCTCCGCTCAAGGAATAACTATTTCAAACTGTAGTGATTGCGCAATCAACAATTCATTTTTCTCGAAAGATGAGTAAGTTTGGAAAAAGTGCAACCTATTAATTACAGTTTTATTGCTTATTTTCATCGTTTTATTATTTGCAGTGCCTCCTTATGTAGAATGGCGTTTTCTAAACTACTTGTTGTCAGAACTGATGATAAATGAATATCGCAACCCGATAAATATCATGACAATGAGAAAACTAAAACAATAACAATGATCTATAATCAGGACTGTCTAAAAATAGTGTAGTGTAGTGTAGTTGCGAAAATTTTCAAATAAGAAAAAAATAATATTACCTAATTGATTACAGCGCTAAATACAGACTAAGAAAAATGGCGTCCACACCAGTTGAGCAGACGTACGTAGGCAGAAATAGATGTTCCGATGTTTTGTTGATTCGCTAGCAGTTGTTTACCATACATGAGTCAATGAAACGATATATTCTATATCAGACATGCGTTCTAGGAATTTTAATGTTACCTTTCGGGCAATATCGATACATGAAAGGGTAGAGCCAGACTGAAAAATTCAACGCCATACCCGGGATTTGAACCACGGATCTTCTGGTTGCCGTCCAGCCGCTCTAATCCTTGAGCTACCATGGCCAACGTGCTAACATGACATTAAATTCTCCAACTGACTCGTATAAATTTAATGTCATGTTGGCACGTTGGCCATAGTAGCTCAATGATTTAGAGCGGCTTAACGGAGACCAGAAGATCCGTGGTTCAAGTCCCGGCTATGGCATTGAATTCTTTAGTCTGGCTCTAACCTTTCATAGTGCGTCCTACACACGGCTAGTGTGAAAGAACAATTAATTTCCAATATCGATACATTTTATCGATTATTATTAGGGAGGGTACTCGATAATTGAGATACCTCGATACTCAAGACGGTATCGACATCGAACGATACATCAATACGAATGTCAGGTAACTCTAAGCTCTGTGGACCCTGGGATCATTTGAGCATCATTTCACCCATTCCATTCATCGTCCGATATGACTTAATGTTGTAGGACGTAAATTACAAATAACAAACGATACATTAGAAAATTCGCTCGGAACTTTTTCCATACATGGGTGGTGATTCCCCAATTTTTATTTTATTTTAAAATCACATATTATTGCTGTAAGTAGAACATTGCACAACCCGAGAAACTGCCAGGAATGTGTTACCTGTACAGTAATTATACAGTAATTCCCTAATTATTATTCATATCAAAGATAAAAGGGTATCGATTCAAATCAAAGAATATACAATGTTGTCAACACAAAACAGATTAAACCAACCATAAATTGAAAGGTGGCGATTTCAACTGTGATCGTGTAGTACGATCGACACGAGAAATTAATCATGTAAAAAGACACCACAAACTGAAAACGTCTAATCAACCAAGTAGATTTATTAAATATGTGCAAATACAAAGCGGGTAACTGCCACGTGATTGGACTTCAAAACAAAGTTGGTAACAATACATATATATTTCATTGTACCAGTGTATAAAATGCTTTTCAGAATCACCATATTTATCATAATGATATTATCTCTATGAGTACGGGCCCAAATGACCTTGTTGTCGACGGGCCCTAAAACACCACACACTCACTCACTCACTCTCTATGAGTACAACTGCAAGAGATTATCTTTCCTTTTTCTTTCGCTTCTTTCTTATTGTTGTACCGAGCACTCTGCGGTAACGAATGACGCATTTAGTAGGTTCCGAGTTCAATACCCATTAACTCCTACACTGACCTTGGTTACTTTGTGGTTTTCTCGGTAGGCAGGCGAACGTTAGGGTGGTTTCACTGTGTTACGACTTCCTCTCTTTCTCTCTCTTTCTGATCCATTCTCACATTTCATAAGTGCTTTCAGATTTCTCGGTGTGAGGCTGTGCCAAATAACTGACCCAGATTCTTACTGACTTTAGATATCTGTTGAATCCATGTTAACAGGTAGCCCATTCTCGAGCATATTTTTGTAATCCATAACTGCTCTATATATTTAAAGGTGTTGGTTTTAACTTTGCTACAACCTTGTTGTATATATTGCAGAGTTTTTATCAATTACCGTTTCTTTAATGGGACATTCATAAGCATTTCTAAAGCCATAAATAAAAAAATCGACCTATTGATTCAAACAACACTTTCAGCCAACTGTTTCACCACCATTACATTATCTCCATTTTTTCTTTTAAATTTACTCCTCCAGCATTGTCATATCGGACGATGAATGAAATAATGCTCAAATGAGTCTAGGGTACATGGAGCTTAGAGTTACCAGACATTCATCTTTCAGGATAAGAGAACCTCCAACGTTAAGTCATATTGGACGATGAATGAAATGATGTTCAAATGAGTACAGGGTACACAAAGCTTAGAGTTACAAAACATTCATCTTTCAGGATACGTGAAAACATCCAACGTTAAGTCATATCGGACGATGAATGAAATGATGCTCAAATGAGTACAGGGTACATAGAGCTTAGAGTTACTAGACATTCATCTTTCAGGATAAGGGAAACCCTCCAACGTTAAGTCATATCGGACGATGAATGAAATGATGTTCAAATGAGTACAGGGTACATAGAGCTTAGAGTTACCAGACATTCATCTTTCAGGATAAGAGAAAACATCCAACGTTAAGTCATATCGGACGATGAATGAAATGATGTTCAAATGAGTACAGGGTACATAGAGCTTAGAGTTACCAGACAGCCATCTTTCAGGATAAGAGAAAACCTCCAACGTTAAGTCATATCGGACGATGAATGTAATGATGCTCAAATGAGTACAGGGTACATAGAGCTTAGAGTTACCAGACAGCCATCTTTCAGGATAAGGGAAAACCTCCAACGTTAAGTCATATCGGACGATGAATGAAATGATGTTCAAATGAGTACAGGGTACATAGAGCTTAGAGTTACCAGTCATTCATCCTTTACGATGCTCCCAGGTGGGACATCCCGGGAAGGAAGGATGAGGTGAGAGGAGACAGAGGGCGGCCTTGGCAGTAGAGGGCAGGGTCGCTACATTTTACGTAGAGGGAAACTTCCCCCTACAGCCAGGACAATAGACATCCTTGTGGTTCGGAAACAGTGCTCCCAAGAGAACTGAGTTCGGAGACCGGCAACCGTCATACCGCAGGAGGAAGTGTTTACCAGGAGCATATCATCCTGCCATGAAACGCCGAGACACCCGCCGACACTTCTAACCAGAAATGTGAGAGGGTAGTGTTTAACGCCCACGTTTACATGTGGCACCGCAGGCGGTGACACTGATGATGTATAAGATGAAGATGGAGCATTGGTGCAATGAGATGGTGGGGGAAACCGCAGATCCTGGGGAAAAAACCCGCCCCAGCGCCGTGTTGTCCACCGCAAATCTTACTTTGCGGTCGCCTGGCATGGAACCAGGGTCACCATGGTGAGAGTTGAACGGTTTAACCACTCAACCACGGCGCGGCCTACCTTGAAAGGGGCCACAAGATGAGAAATGGTATGTAATGATAAAGGAGATGAAATGGAGGGACAGGAAGTTCAGAAGATGTAATTAACCTACCCAGCATTCGCCTGGATATCCGGGAAAACCTCCAATAAAAACCCATGGGACAGGTAGGTCGGCCACGGTAGTCGAACCTGGGGCTCCGGAGTGCGGGCCACGGATGAAACTGCCTGAGCTATCCTGTTCGGTTAAGCCCGGAGAGACTATAATGTAAAATATAAATTATTTATAAAACACTTTTAAAAATACCACAAGTATCTGGGAGGCTGTTGCTGCAAAAACACTTGGAATTAAGAACTTTTAGACTATGCTGTCTAGAAGTGCTGTCTTCCGCAGACAAAAGAGCAACATTTTGGGTGTATTCACCTCAGTCGTACCAAACTCCTGTATCCGCACGAGGAGAGGCGAACAAAAGATTGTCGTCGCAGTCCGGAAACTTGTCAAGTCCAGGAAGATAAGACGAGACGGGTTTCTGGCAAAGTTCCTAACATTCCAATTAGAGCAGTGTCAAGCGATATCGTGACTTTGTCCCACACCTAGATCCACAGAAAATAGGTCTCAAACACCACACCTGAGTTACGTTTGTGTTTCTAAAACCAGTCTGCCAACAGGCGTGGTTCATAAACATTTTATTTTTGTCATTAATTCTGAATTGCAAGGGCGATAAACTACGCAGACATTTCGTGTGTATACATCCCAAAAGGATTGTAATTTGCATACACTTATGTTACATATGAAATCTACACACTAATAAATTATAGCTATAACATGTAAAATACTCGGCGCAGTTCTGTGTATATCCTTTCTACACAAAAACTTATGGGATACACTCAGACGATTTTCCCTTATCTGCATATTACTTTGATCGCTGCATTGAATCATCTGTGGAGTATGAAGTATGAAGCTTTTTGAACAGATGTTAGTAACTTATGACCAACATTGACGCATGATAATTAATCAAAACGGCACACCAACTTTTGGGGAACGGAAGCTCCTTTTGTAGTGGGTGCAGCGTAATGTACGACGCAAGCTGAAAGCTGATGAAAGGAAAATGTAAATAAATTGTCACCAAATGGAGTTTTGTGAATGGTTTATGCAAATGGTAAACGTGAATGAGAAATTTGTGATGAAGATTATGTGGAACTTAAATAGGATCAATCGAAGGACTGCTCCAAAAGATGAAATAAAATCGATGCTATATATTTCATAAAGATGGAACAATACCAGCTTTTTTCGATACTTCGATACTCGATACTGTCATTTCTACTTGTAGTTTCAACACAAAATAGAATTTTGGTAGAACTGTGTAATGGCCAATAAAATTAAATAGGTACACATATTTAATGAAACAAACCTTAAAACCATCAGTTTTCTTATTTTTTAACTCTACATTAGACATTTATAAGCTAGACAGTCCACTTTTATAAGTTTTTGTAAAAAAAATACTAGCATTTTCACTGTTTCGGGGTCAAGTCTACTTCTTTTTCTGTCACATATGGGTCCTGCTGTACTAAATAGTGTCGTGAATGGCGGCGACGCGCACAAGCAGATATTGCAGGGCGGAGATAAAGAGCCTGCCAAAACAGATAAAGATAGCGTGGAGATAAAAGGTTTGCCACAGATAAAGTTAGGCGTCTGCAACGTTCCTGTTTCGTCTGCTGCTGTCTTACAGAACATTCGATTATCTTCTGGAACCATGAAGAGGTATATAAGAAAGCCGCGGCTCACCAAGGGACAGTCGCAAACGGAGTCGTAACGAGAGTCGTAATGAGAGTTGTAATTGAAACTGGTGTGTTTTGAAAGTGAGCTCTTTGTTGTGATCAACGACCTTGGAAGATTGTAGTTGTGTATGTAACGTAATTCTGCTACTGTAAGGGTTGACCAAAGTGTATTTCTAAGGAAATAAAAAAACATTTTGAATTTATGCAACTTGGACTTTTAATTCTATGAACCCACAAAGGCACAATAGTATTTCAGAGAAAACTGCTGCACGTGGAATACACAAACATTTTTTTTTTTTTTTTTTTTTTGTTCTGGAAATGTTGAATTAGTTTTGCAGTAATGCAGTGTACTAGAAAGAGGAGGTGAGATATGTAGTGATGTCTTCTTGGGAAATGTTAACTGACAGTTGACACACGATTATTTTCTTGTATCATGTTACTGTACAGATACCACATTCCTTGTAGTTTCTCGGGCTTTGTACTGTTCTACTTGTGGCAATAATATTTTGTGATTTTAAAATGAAATAAAATCGCAGAATCAGCACCGAAGTACCTATCGAAAAAGTACTGAGTGAATTTCCAGAAGTATAGTTCGACATCGATATCATGCAAGTATTGTAAGTACTGTATGCCCACGACAAGAAGGCTAGAGAGAATGAAGGACAGTGGAGCTTGAACTGTTTATCTGCTCCGGTAACAGATCTGTTTACTAGGAAAGGAATGTATGAGAGTACATATGAGTCACCCATGCTGCCAGATCTAATGTTTGTTGCAGTAAACGCAGTGATAGGTATTATGTATGGGTGAGTTATGTGACAACACCTGAGTATTTTAAAGAACCTTGTCATACTGGGAAGGTGAGCATAAACACCGTTGGGACAGCAAACGTGATTACGCTACACATTCCTCTATGCTGCCTTCTTGTCTTGGGTCTACAGTATCGAGGACCCATCGATAGTTGTAATAAAGATTCAGTATTTCAAGGAGAATTTGAGGTTTTGAACATGACTGTGTAGATGCAGATTTGAAGGGTTGTATGTTGGCACAGATGTATTTCTACGTAAGCGAATTCTTATGTTGGAGTTACAAATTTCTTTTTGTGTAAATGTTATATTTTAACAAAGCATGGCAAATATATGCGCAAATAAGTAGGCATTCTTGTTACATTATATTAGTATTTTCCTTTCCGAAACATTCCTTGCATACTGCAGAGCTTTGGTACAAATACACAAATGTTTTCGAATGTTTTGCCTAGTTTTGCGTTCACTGCGAGCGATTTCAAGCAATTGGCAATTAAATGCACTAGAGGGGTAATAAATCGCCCCATGAAAGAGTACATAAATCAAGACAAGGGAAACTGGTAAAACCAACCTGTTGCATGCACCAACCCAAACCTGGGCCTCCTGAAACATGTTCTCTAACAATATAACTTTGCCAGATCTTTTCTTAGAACAATTTGATGACGAAATCATGTATTTACTCTGATCAGGTTTAATTTCTCTGTTGCTATTTCCTCTTTTAATCAGTCCACATCGGTACACTGCAAGGATATGTATAAAAGACAAAACAGATCTAAGTTATTCTGTGTATTAAGTTCTTTTCATTCTCATTGAAATAAAAACATCCAATTAACGTTACAGATTGTGTGAGCATATTTTTAACTAAAACAATGTAGGTATAAGTTTTTTTTTAAATTCATTGATACCAGAAAAATAATTTCAGATATAAATTTTTATGTAAACAAATGAAAAGGAAGTTCTCAATGTTTAGATCAGATTTAAGAAATGGAAAATTGACTCATAAGACAACAATCTTGTTTATCGTAAACCTCTCGCCACATGGGTTTTGAGTTTTGATATTATCAGAGAGAGTGATGGGCAAAAGTTAAAGATTATGAACATTATGAAGTTTGGAAGAACATTCTCATAAGTTGTTCCTAACGGAGGCGAGGAAATATGGCCAATGCATCTATTACAGCAAGAAAAACACACGAAAATATATATGGCGTTCGGATTATTGTGGAATAGTTCGGATTATTGCGAAATAGTTACTAAGAATAACGAATTCTGATCTCGAATAAAAAGGAACACACACACATAAACACAAAGAGAGAGAGAGAGAGAGAGAGAGAGAGAGAGAGAGAGAGAGAGAGAGAGAGAGAGAGAGAGAGAGAGAGAGAGAGAGAGAGAGAGAGAGAGAGAGAGAGAGAGAGAGAGAGAGAGAGAGAGAGAGAGAGAGAGAGAGAGAGAGAGAGAGAGAGAGAGAGAGAGAGAGAGAGAGAGGTGTCGTTGAAGTCATCCTTCTCCGGGGACAAAGAGCCTTCGACCTTCTGCCATTCCATTGACTCTGTCCCGTACTGACGTTATGATGATTTTATAATAATACACGGTGGTTAGATGGTGTTTCTATATGAAGTGTCACAAGTTGTAGGATGAAAGAATATGTTGATATGTTGTTAATTATAGGAAACCACTGAGGTTATGATGGGCCTAAGGTGTGTCCGGGACGCTTATAGCTTTCCCCGGGATCAATGTGAGGAACAAGTCAATAAAGCTGAATGACTGAACCTACCCTAGCTCAATAAATTTAAACATTAGTTTCCTATTTTTCCGCATGGTGCACCGTAGTCAAAACAAATGTAACCATCCTCGCGCCAAGACATAACTAAAACACAGTAAAAGATTTGCCAAACGGCTCTAGGTATGCTACATCAGATTGAATGAATTAATGGTGGTGGGGGTTGTGGTCGCTGATGGTGGTGGCGGCTGCAGCGGTGGTGAGAATGAAACAAGTGACATCACATATACCCAGCATTAAACCCCTAGACGAAACCTCCTAAACTAGTTGAAGTCGACACAATTTGCAATCTTATAAGGAAATAAATAACAACAGCTCTTGTGGACCTACCAACCTGGCGGCGATCTCGGCACGATCATTAAGATGACAAGGTGAAATGAAGTAATTTTCCCCGGTCGGAATGTTGGTTTTTCTGACCTACCTATCTTAGCTCGGTGAGAATCGGTCCTACAAATGAGCATGCTTGATCCTATACACATTTCCTGTTTGGGAAACACAACACCCCGCTGCGATTCATTCACCAAGTGCTCCGAGCCCGGTTCAGGCACAAGCAGTTTTGAAGCCTTAGAGTGACACTGGATGAACATTCTGGTCATGCCTCATGACATACTCCGATGCGTCAGAAAGATTGAAGTAGCGACGTGTTGACAACGTGAAGAACTTTTGGCACCTCTTTGAGGCAAAGGCGAAGATTGTCACAGGAGAGGTAGATCCGATAAAACCAATCTGGATATAAATGAACATGGTGTCCGTCATTACCAAAATCGCATAGACATCTACAGCATCTCTGTCCTGTGGGACGAAAGAGCAGTATTCTTGGAGCATCACGTTAACTAGATGGAAGTTTAACAGCAGTCCTCATATTCAGATCTCATTTCTGACCATAAATCAAAGTTCCATTTCTCTTCTATTGGAGCAGGAGATCAAAAGATCTACATTTTGAATGTTTTCCAAACCAAAGTGGTAAGATTTAGGTGCAGTCGCTATTAGACAGCGCCTACCAATATTACTGCAACCGTCCATCTAATTTTGTGTAAAATAATCCTGAAATTTTTTCTCACTCTTCACAGCTGGCAAAAACCCAAAAGATTAACTAAAATTAGGTTTCGAACATTTAGTTCGCAAAATTCCTTTCACAGTTATTTCATTTGTAACGCTGCACTTTGTTTGCATTTTCAGGAGAAAGCCATCTGACCATTTGCATAATCATTAACGTTATTTGCAAAAGTAGGTAGATATTTCGCAACTCCCTGCGCCCAAAGCTCCAACCTGATCCTCGTTATGAGTCAATAGGTATTTTAGTGAATGTAACATCAATCAAAGCACTTCAATAGAGACTATCACGCGATCTTAAATGCGCCATCTCTAAAGATAAACATGATGCAACATAACCTCCTTGGATTAAAACATCCACCACTCACCATTAAGGAGTAAATATTGCTGTAATGTCCCGTTCATGTTCCTTAGTTGTCCTTACGCAGGAAGTTGTTCATGGTCCGCTGGTGAATGCACCTGAAAATATAAAGGATATTTATTTCAAGTCTGTCAATCCAGATTTAATTTAATTTAAAAAAAAAAAAAAAAAAAACGTATGTACTAATGTCACTGCATAATTTTACTGTACAAGTACCACTTTCCTTGCAGTTTCTCGTGCTTTGTAATGTTCCTCTTGCGACAGTAATATTTTGTAATTTTAAAATAAAAATTGCAGAATCACACCGAAGTATCGAAAAAGCACCGAGCGAATTTTCTGAAGTATCGTTCGATGTGGATACCATGCAACTATCGAGGTATCGCAAGTATCCCATGAAGCCGTTAACACTTGTTACATTAAATGCTGCGGAGTTGTAAAGTGATATTTTCTGATAGAACAAAATCTTAACCTTTTTCTAAAGAAACAAAAGCCCAGTTTCCTGAAATTCTAATCAGTCGGCTTGTAACTTGCTGAATATAGGACTGTGTAGTGTCATACTTGAGCGCTAAGTTCCTTGGTTTGACTACAAGTGTCTGAATCTTGTGCGGAACGTATTCAAAATTAAAGAATTACCCGGGTGACGCAATAAAAGAAGAAGAAAACGATTTTCACTTACCTAATCGAAGACCAAAATTGAAAACCGTGAACAAAAGAGAGTAAAAGATGACGAAGCAATTCATCTTGAAAGATTCGTCGAGCCAGCATCGCCAATTTTTATGTGGTAAAGTTGTCCATCATGAGTGTTACAAAACATCCATTGTGCGGACTAAATTAATAATGGCAGGAACGAAATTAGTTTTTATTCATTTGTTTCCTTTTCTGCCTGACGTTGCTTGAGAAAATATTTGGGATAAAAAGTTCATCTATGGAACAAGAAATGGTGACAAGTTTAACTTTTCTTTCGAAGTTACACAGTAGGGGAACACTCATAAGTTCAGAAGTGATAGTTTTCTAGAGTCGAATGAGGTGATATTTAAACTCCGCCCCCTCGTGTGGTATAAGTAACTTTTTGACAGAATTCGAAGGTAGTTCTCGATATTTTTTTTTAAATTTACGTTCTCCAACGTTTAGTAATATTGGACTATGAATGAAATGGTGAAATGTTGCTCAAATTAGTCCAGGGTACATAGAGCTTAGAGCTAACAGATATTAATTTTTCAGGATAATAACAAAAAACCTTGGAAAAAAACCTTCCAGATGACCCATTCTGACCGATCGAGTGGCATGGCTCAGGTGGTTTCGAGGATGCCCGGATTCGATTCTAGTGGCCGATCTACCTGACCTACCTGGGTTTTCCGGGTCGCCAGGCGAATGCTGTGTAGGTTAACTATATCCCATGAATTTTCTGACCCTCCATTTCATCTCGATTATCATTTCACATCATCTCATCTGGTGGTCTCTTGCAGGGTAGAATTGTCGGCGGGTGTTTTGGCGTTGCATGGCAGGATGATCGCTCCTGGTAAACACTTTCTCCTCCATTAGGATGTCTCCGGATCAGCCTGGTGGGCTGTTTCAGGACCACGAAGGGTAGGATATCGGGGAGCTTGTAGGAATCCTGTCCTCTGCATTCTCGTAGCTCACTGGGACGGCTGCCCTCTGTCACCTCTCATTTTTCCTTCCTCCCGGGGGTACTCCACTTGGGGAACTAGCTAATACTTAAATTTGTCCTTATTTTTTCGTTAGGCTATCCTAACTTGTTATATCCTTTAGGAGCTAAAATCTCAATTCTGCTTCCTGAAGTTATTTATCTTAAGCTTTAAGCCCCCATTTTCACGGACATGACTTTACGAATCTTAAGTTAAATCCCTTACCTTAAAAACAATTTATAAAAAGTGTAACGTGGAACGCGTTCAATTATTCAGGGTGGTAATGTCGATGCTTATGCTGGAGTACCCGTAGCCACTAACCCACATTTCAAAATGTAATGCAATTTCGTTTTACTATAGGGAGGGTGTGATCCCGAACATCCTATCTCCTTTGGGCATATTATTTAGGGGGAAGTAGAACAACCCTGCGTGATCCAACTCCTGAACGTAAACCTAAATACTGTATATTGACAACACGTATTCATCAAACGGATATTTTGTAACTACTTATTTTAAAAAATCTGCCCCTTTGACGAATCTTTTAACTAAAGCAGACATTATTCTTTTGGAATATCTACAGATTACACATCTAGAATATTAAGGAACAGCTGACTGTCGCGTTGAAGTTTTATCTTTGAGTTTTGTCTGCACTGCCCTGTGCTTAACGTATTTGACTTGCTATTATCAGGTCCGGAAAAGCAAATATTTGGCGTTTCTCTTCCTTATTATTATCGTTGTGAAAGACTCAGAGATAATAATGTCGGAGAAACACCTTGCCCAGAGACCACCGCCCATGTCGATGTAAATCTATCGGTTTACGTCTTCCAAAATCAGGCAGATCATGACTTGCATAACCCCAGGGCTTTGAACCGAGGTATATGATGCAGAGAGACATAAAGATATTGTGAAGATTCAACTGAAGCATGACGATGTTGAAAGCATTTGTCAAGAGCTACTACAACAACGTAACTTTCAGCTGTCTAGCGGATCTAGACTTCAGGAATGCACTGGACAGACTTGGGTGCTTCATCATAAGCAAACAGGCACTTACACGTATTAAACCGTTTGCAGCTCACTCGGAATGCACCTAACTTGTTCATTAATGGTGTTTTATGTGACTTATACTCTACCCGACCTTAAAGTTTGTCAACACTACGTCGTAGCACAGCTTTTAGAGCGAGCGAAACATAGAAACGTGAGTGGAAATGGTTCTTTACTACATTGCATATATTACCGCTTATTTCATACAATAATTATTATTATCACCCAATTGTCCCGCATATATAGCTGTTTTCCACAACAAGAAACTGATAACACTTTCTAACTACCCTAATTAACATTATACTTTACGAACCAATCCTGCTCATTAGAGAAATAAAAAGTTGCAAACTTTATCCATTATCTGCATTGGCATATATTCATTGATAATTGTTGCAATCAAAGGCATGAATCACAAATCCTTAATGGCCTCCGAGATCCCCACATTTGAACACCAGTTGATTTGTTTTTCCCTGGGGCTATCTGACGGATCGAGTCTTTGCTACATCTCCTGAATATCTGAACCAGCCGTTGAACTCCATACTCCAAGAAATGAGATTCACCCCGTCAATGCTTTAGGCTGTGGTTCATAACTTAATTTTTCAAAAGAGTAAGAATATGTCTACAACGTTGAATCATTTTCAAAATTTATGCAAGTTCTTTGAAACTGTTCCAGAATTTGAAGGAATTTTTGTGTTCTTGATTAAAAATATAGTTTACTATTTTGAAAGTGATTTATTTTATCTTCTCTACTTGTTACTCTGAAATTAAGTAACATTAGTGCTTCAGAAAATTTCAAAATATGACGAACCTCAAGTTTCGAATCCTTTTTTTTTCCAGTTTGTTACCTATCACAAAATACTAGTTACCACGTTTTCATTAACATTTTGACACCATATTCTTTGCAGGCGTCACCTCTGACACCGTTTCCAATTTCTCAGTCTGCTGTTAACTGCTCTAGTGGTGAGCTACGAGATTTATGCCTGAGTTGACAAAACATATTAAGACAAGTACATTTATTGGTGTCTAGATATTTGAAGGTATAGAATTAAACTATTTCAATATCTTAGCCTGAGAACTGTATCTGTTCGAAGTATAAATATCTATTAAGTTCTGGCGTATCAGTACTTTATAACTGTTCCAAAATAACAATTAGAAGCGTAAGTCGCTGAAATGCTTTTCGGAGAACTCTCTTCAGACCCTATATCATGAGCAACTGTCAAAACATCTTATTTCCAAAATAGGAGGTTCAAAAAAGGCGAAGGACGATAGATATTTTTGGGCTTAAATGTCCTTAGCATTGCTTCCTTTGGAAGGGAAGTAAAGCTGGTGGTATCGTATAGATTTATGGCACTTAAAAGAACTTCGAGTCTGATAACGGAGAACATGAACATAATTAAGCAAAGTTTTTGACAAATTGTAACATTTCATCTGTATCTGAAACGCTACAGTCACTCTGTGAACCTTTCTGAACGTCTTGAACCTTGATCTAATTTCTTGTCAAGTGAATTCACCGAACTCATACTTACGTTAGCTATACTGACTTACAACCAATTGCCTTCTCCTCAATACCGAAGTTGCTGATGACTTGTGAGTTAACTCTCGCTTCTTAGATTTTAACCTACGCAAATTATTATTTATTAACCACTTTGTAAAATTATTGTCACTGGTCAAATATTCCGGTATCAATCTGAAGGATCGCTGACGTCATAGCCTCTCCAATATGCTGGATAATGGACCAGAATTATAATAAACAGTTAGTGGATGCTGCAGAAAGTGGTATTCCTTACTTCTTAGAGGGGTTGAGCACGGTTCGATAGCCCCAGACGCTTAACATTGTGAAGAGATGATGCAACTTGTTCACACATAATAACGGTCAGATGTCTACAAGCCGTGTATCGTATCACGCCGTTTAATTTAGTCTGTATTGAAGTGTAATGAGGTTCTTTTGCCGTAGCAAGATAACGGATCCTCAGGACAGGGCGATACATCAATAACTTCACTGTCGCTAGTCAGTGTGTTTGTTTATTTTAATCTACGCTCGCAATTGCCAGAATCTTAATAGCGCCAACAGTGTACCAGAATTTCGTCCCGCAGGAGTTGTTTTAAATACCGTTCAATTTACTGACATTGGGCAGTCGCTTTAGCCCACTAAAAGATATCGGGTTTGGGTTGAACTTGCGATCACCACGCCAGCCCCTAACCAACCGAGCCACCCGGATGGACATTCTATAAGTCGATTGCATACCTACTTCATATTTTACTTAAGGTTTCCCCCAAAACTGCAACATGATTTTTAAGAAATCCCCAACCCAATAATATTTCGAAATTTTGTATTTTCTCTGAAATGCTCTACCATATGTTTAAGATTAAAAAATCTGTACCTTGGATTTTCGAAATAGTCTGAGAACTTAGCACGCCACTATAACGTGGAGCTAGCGTGTCTGCCTCCCGTTCAAGAGGTCCTGAGTTCGAACTTCGGTCAGAATGAGTCATCTAGATAAGGCGTTTTCCAGGGTTTTCCCTTATCCTGAAACGCGAATGTCTGGCAACTCTAAGCTCTATGGACCCTGTACTCATTTGAACATCATTTCATTTATCGTCCGATATGACTTAACGTTGGGGATTTCCCTTATCGTGAAAGATGGATGTCTGGTAACTCTAAGCTATATGTACCCTGTACTCATTTGAACATCATTTCATTCATCGTCCGATATGACTTAACGTTGGAGGTTTTCCCTTATCCTGAAAGATGAATGTCTGGTAACCCTAAACTCTATGTACCCTGTACTCATTTGAACATCATTTCATTCATCGTCCGATATGACTTAACTTCGAAGGTTTTCCAACACGAATTTGGACAAAAATTTATAGAAGTGGACTGTTTTGCTTTTAAATGTCTAGTGTAGAGTTTAAAAATATGAACACTAATGGTTTTAAGTTTACTGTCACTAATATATGCACCTAGTTAATTTTATTGTAATTAGATAGTTGTCCCAACATACTATTTTCAGTTGAAATAAGAAATAGAAATCGAGGATTATCGACTATCGAAGTATCGGGTATCGTGTAATATATCGTGTTATCGGTATCGAGAATGCAGTATCGAAAAACTGGTATCGACCCATCCCTAAAATATACGTACTTTTGTTTCTATTGAGTCGTCTGAAAACAATATTCCATATTCCACGACAGAGTTAAAATACGCACAATACACTGATTTAAGTGTATCTAAGGTAACGTTACGTGATCTGAACACATAATGTCCTGAGAATAGTATTTTTTTTAGTCAACCCTTTACCCAATCCAGGGATTCACACGGAGCCGAGTAACGGATCTTATCTTTACGTTAATTAACGCATGAAAGAAAATTCGTCAAATTGATTCCGGGGTTGCGAACAAAGGATTGTGGATTGACCTTGAGAACGAAATGACACTCCTGCAGCGGTGACCAGCATGCGGAAGTTTTTCCTTCCCCAATTTGGAATGTTACTCTCAATGAACGACAAGGTTTTTGTCACGGTAGCTTCCTTTGTTTGCACGTACTGGCGTGAAATTAGATTTTTACTTAATTGAATGGATCGCTTTTTCCTCTCTAAATTGTCACCCCATTCATAAATTTCGCAGCTCGTGACCACAAAACGGGATCTTCTTAAAGGCTGAATACACATCACGTAATCTCGAGACCACACAGGATACAGTGGCAAAAATACACAAGTAGTTCCGGGTACAACATAGAAGCTCCTGCTAACATTTGTTCTATTATATGCTGAAGTTTGTTTAACACTTTTGCGCTCCTCTGTCTATTTTTTACCAGCGCATACTAGAAATTATAATCGTAATACATTTCCCATAGTAACAACTCTAAAATACAAAATCATCGAAAAAGTTTGCAGCAGTTTCAAAAAACCATAGCTCAGGAAGAATTTGAGATATAACAACGAGTATTGTTTTGTGAAATTCACCAAATCAAAAAGTTTTTTTTTTTTCGTACTATGTGAGCTCTGTTGGTTTCCTGCAAACATCCAGCCGATGGTTGATTTCGGTCCAGCAGCGCTGGTTCATCCCAGGCGTGATTGTTGCAACAACATCAATGATTCTGTGGCCTAGAAGTTACAGATCTCTGAAAGGGTTACTTCACACTATACTTTTTACGTATTCCCATAAAAGGATAGAGGGGTGTCAAGTCGAGGCTTCTAGGAGATCCTACTAATCTGCCGATCAGGGAATCGTGCATGCAGAGCGTCTCAAACTGGTAGGAAAAAGTGTGGAGGTGCACCATCTTGTTGAAATAGTGTTAATTTAATTTCTTCTTCAATTCGGTAGGCTTGCAGGAGAACACACTTCTCTAGCATGTCTAAGTGGTTAAGTTTAGTTTATTTATACTTAAACATAAAGTACTTTCAAACCAATCACAGTTTTCCAATTCTATTCTAAATACTATCTTGTCAGATGCCTATTTTATGGGCTAGTAGTGGTATTGGCTCCTTTATTATAGCCCATATGGGACATTGACCTAATATTCCGTTGTGTCTTTCATTTCTCTGCTTTCTTAACTTCATTACCCTTATCATCCATTTTTCTTTGATTTTGTCTGCATATTTCCCCACCTCCCTTATTCCTTTCTCACCTTTTAACGTAAGCATTTATGTTGCTAGTGAATAAGTCCCTTTATTATCCCAATTGTTATCCCATATTACGTTCCTCCAGTTTTCTATTTCCTTACATTCCACTACATAAAGTTATAGGCTTATTTTATTTCCACATAAAATAGTCCTTTGGTGAACCCCCTCTCAATATGGCTCCTGTCCTAAACCCTCCATCTCATATGTATCACATAGGTTTATCTCCATTCCCCTTCCACAATCTCTCTTCATTCTCAGGTATACATTTAGAGATTTCCTACTTATCAGGATTCCCCATGTCATTTGTCTATCAATGTCCTCTACTCTGAACTTAACCATTGTCCAAAAACCCTTTACATTTCTCTCTCCCTCCACTCATATATCCCATATCCCTATTCTATCCACTTTCTCTCTAGCTCCGACCACCAGCTATCCTAACATGCTGAGTTCTTCTGTTGGCATGTCCTGTGACAGTCTTGTCAATAAGAAACAAAGGACTAAAAAACTGATCATGCATCAAACAAGTTTACTTTTGGAGAACCTCTGTCATTCTCAAAAATTTCATTGGGTGGTTCAGATCCCCAAATTCTACAATTGTGTCGGTTGACACCACCACTGGCATAAAATGTAGTTTCATCTGTGAGGATTATACGTTTTAAAAAACTACATCGTCAACTTCGTTAAGCATGTCATTTCGAACTCAACACGCCTTGGTCGATTCGTAAGTTTAATATGAGATCTGAGCTGAATTTTGGAAGCGTGAAGATGTAACCCCTTGTGTAACACACTTTGAACTGTTGATTTAGGTATTTCAAGTAACATAGAAAAAATCTCGACGAGTTCCCGATTAGTTTGCAGGTCAAATTACTAATTTAAGTCTATTGCAATCGGATAATGATTTTGTGAAACTACTGCAACCTTTTCCGATGAACCGACTTCACAATTTAGTATTTCAAAGCTTTCCAAAAGGATAATACAGAAAGGTTCCAAAGATAGTACACACAGTTGAATTTCTAAATTTTTCATTTAGAAACATATGCTCTTGGACATTATATCTACACCAATAGAAGCTCTCAACTTTCACTATATAGCTTTAATTTGGACATTTAAATATGGCGACGCAGACCTAAAGGTAAAGGGATTCGGCGTATGTAAGAAACCATCCCAGCCTGTCGACCAGGGAAAACCACGTAAAATCTCAAGGTCAGCATGGCCTACCTGAGGGAAAATTAGCCCTAGACGTCTAAAATACGATCCTCAGTCTACAACAGGGCCTTTATTTGGAATGTCATACCTCCAGTATTAGCTGTAAATTAAAGAAGTGAAGCCTCTCATTATACATTTTATTTTACTTATATTATTTACTTTCTTCCTTTGCTGTGTATTCTAACCTGCACAGTTTATACATCTGCGGCTGTTTATGTAACAATCGAATGTGGAGACGAGCAAATGCAGCAAAAAGGAACCGGTTCTTCGAGGTTCCAAGAAAGTGTTACGGAACCTAAACTCTAGCAGAAAAAAATAAATAAATAAACAGCAGCTTGCTATAAATTTGGAAGAGTGCAATCGTAAACCAATCCTCTTCTGCAAAAAAGAAGAAGATGAAGAAGAAAAAAGGAGGGAAGAAAAACTTGAGTCGGCGAGTAGCTTGCAATTCGGGAGCTTCTTAACATTTGTTGTGTTAACAGTGGCGGATTTGTAGGCTTTCGATTGTTAGCGCTGCGGCAGTGTTGCTGTCTTGAGTAAGAGAGGAGCCGTGTTCGAAAACTGGCATCGGCAAGGGAAAGCCGGTAGCAGAAAGTACTCCGCCTTTTAAGGACGCTGGGTGGCGGAAAGGTAGTTTTTGACCGCCGAATTCAATTTAAAGTATCTCAACAAGTGTTTAACAAATGGAATGAATCTTTGGCACTGAATACAACAATCCTTATCACACCTAGCTGATGTAAACTTACTCCTGTGTGTTATGCTATATATATCAAAGCCCACTTCGGTAGCGTAGATGGGTGTGTCTCCCTCACGTCCAAGAAGTCCTAAGTTCGAATCTCGGTGAGAGTAAGTTATCCGGAAATGTTTTTTCCGAGATTTTCTCTTACGCTAAGTGGTGAATGTCTGTTAACTCTAAGCTCTATGGACTCATTTAAGCATCATTTCATCCATTTCATTCATGTCTAAAATGACTGAAGGTTGGTAAAGTTAAACAAAAATACACACACATCATAAACAAAATTAACTTTTTGTTAAATTATCACTTATGGAAGTGTTCAGCTACATGTCAGCATTATATATATGAACTCCCAGTGGTTTACCGGAAATATACAAGTCAGTTGGAGAATTTAATGCCATGCTGGCATGTTGCCATGGTAGCTCAATGGTTAAGATCAACCGGATGGAGACCGGGAGATCTATGGTTCAAATCCCGGCTATGCCATTGAATTTTTCATTGTGACTATCTATGCAGCTGGTGTGGAAGAACAATTTATTTCCTTAACTATATATATATATATATATTTTAGAGACATGTTTAAACAAAAAATAGAAACATTTTCCACATAAACAGTAGTTCGGGGTGAAATTCCTTGGAAGCCTTCGTGTCGCTTTTCTTTAAATTTATTTAGACCGCCCAAAAACTGTTTCCAATAAAATTTTAGTATCTACTTTTTAGGTGGAATGCAATACCCTCTCTACCTATCGTGAATGGGGTAGAGAAAGCTACTGTACTGTAGTGCATTTCGGAGGATCGATCCGAGCAAAAGGTTCGGCCAAGTGCAATAAAAGAGCATGCTAATTAATTATGTATGAGCCTCAGCTTGACTGTGTGCAGATTATGTTCGTCTTTATGACATAAATCACGAGTAGAATAATTGACAGGTTTTGTGCGCGCATTTTGCTGGAAACAGACGTAAATGTGCAGTAAATTGCAGGGTATGTTGCCAGATGATAATCTTTACTTGGACGGGCGAGGCACCAAAGATGTCAGTTTGATCCGTAAAGTTACTCCACTCATAAGATCCTGTGGGAACCGCACGGCGTCTCAACTTATCTTCTTTTTGTAAGTGTTAAACCTCCTGCCAACCACGGAGGACTATCCAGACCAGACATCCATTTTACTTCAAACTGGTTAATGTCTCAGAAACTCCAGACTTCACAGTAGTAAAGCGGAACCATTATTTACTTCAAGTGGGGAAGATACTCTCCACCTCCTTCTTCTCTTGGTATAGAACATGCTCTTATTTATGGTCCTCTATCCCCTATGCCATTTTAGACTTCGGGTGGGCGATCCACAAATATGGATCAAAGAGAGAAAGCCAGGGATGGGTGTTCAGCCCAGTCCCCGGAATGAGAGTGAGGGAAAATGAACGGAATGAGGGCAAAGTGCTTCAAAGGAAAGACGATAAGCGAGCAATTAGTGGAATGATGAAGAGGGAAACTGGAGATACCGGAGGAAACCTGCTCCTGCGCCGTCTTGTCCACCAATAATCTCACCTTGCCGTCGCCTGCAATCGAACCCGGGTAGTCTTGGTGAGAGCCGAGCGGTCCGCCACGGTGCGGACCGGAAGATATTCTGATCGGCTAACATAAGTTATGTTTGTCTCGATTCTTACTGGCTGCAAGCGGAGTAGCAACGAACTCTCCGCCCGCCTCTGTAGACTGGTGGTAGCATGTCGGCCTCATGTTCAAGAGGTCCCGAGTTTGAATCTCGGTCAGGGTGAGTTATCAGGATAAATCATTTTTCCAAAGTGTTCGCTAATCTTGAAAAATGAATGTCTGGAAACTCTAAACTCTATGTACCCTGTACTCATTTGAACCTAATTTCATTCATCGTCCGATATGACTTAACGTTGGAGGTTTTTCTCTTATCCTAAAAGATGAATGTCTGGTAACTCTAAGCTCTATGTACCCTGTCCTCATTTGAACATCATTTCTTTCATCGCCCGATATGACTTAACGTTGGAGGTTTTCCCTTATCCTGAAAGATGAATGTCTGGTAACTCTAAGCTCTATGTATCCTGTACTCATTTGAACATCATTTCATTCATCGTCTGATATGACTTTACGTTGGAAGTTTTCTCTTATCCTGAAAGATGAATGTCTCGTTACTCTAAGCTCTATGTACCCTGGACTCATTTGAACATCATTTCATTCATCGTCCGATATGACTTAACGTTGGAGGTTTTCCCTTATCCTGAAAGATGGTAACTCTAAGCTCTATGTACCCTGTACTCATTTGAACATCATTTCATTCATCGTCCGATATGACTTAACGTTGGAGGTTTTCTCTTATCCTGAAAGATGAATGTCTGGTAACTCTAAGCTCTATGTACCCTGTACTCATTTGAACATCATTTCATTCATCGTCCGATATGACTTAACGTTGGAGGTTTTCTCTTATCCTGAAAGATGAATGTCTGGTAACTCTAAGCTCTAAGTACCCTGGACTCATTTGAGCATCATTTCATTCATCGTTCGATATGAATTAACTTTCAAGGACGTAATTAAAAACGAACTGTACTCCAACCAATGACGTTCTGATGTATCGAGCGGGATGGCTCAGGTGGTTTCGTAGTGGACCGTATTTGGCCGGTCCGGGTTCGATTCCTGTGGCTGGCCTACCTGATCATGGTTTTTATCGGGTGTTTTGCCGGGTTGCCAGGCGAATGCTGAGTAGGTTAACTGCATCCCCCAAATTTCCTGTCCCACCATTTCATCTCCATTACCATTTCATATCATTTCTCATCTGGTGGACGGGGCAGAAGTGTCGACGGGTGTCTTGGCGTTGCATGGCACGATGATATGCTCCTGGTAAACGCGTTCGTTCTCCATTGGTATAGTCTCCAGTCTCTGAGCTGGCCTAGTAGGCCGTTTTAGGAACGCGGTAAGAGGGATGCCGGCTGTATAAGACTGGCGGGAGTTTTCCGAGTTGTGGCATGGAGGTCTCCGGTCTCCGAGCTGTCTGGGGAATTGTTTCGGGGCCACGTTAGGAAGAACGGCAGTTGTAGTGTTCCCACTTCACTGTCGTGACTCCTTGGCTTCGGCCACCTTCTATCTTCTCTCGCCTCATCCTTCCTCCCGGGGATGCCCCTAATTGGAACAGGTACAAAAGACGTCTGGTTGACGTGCCGAAACTCTTCTGTAAAGTTCTATCATATCGTAACCTACTATATTTTATACTATTTTAATCAAAATATCAGAGATGAAAATCAAAGATATCGAGAACTTTTTCATGTAAACAATATTTAGGTGAGGGGATCTCCTGAAAATTAAAGTATATTAAATGAAGGTATATACAAACTTAAGTATTTATGGAACATTTCTTTACGAGTTATGCTATTCCACAGTCATATCTCTGTCTAAAATTACTTTTTGTACATTCAGGAGTCGTAAAAAATATATCCAATTTGTAACTAGGGTACAATTCCTGCTTTAGTTACTTGATGCGATGGGAAGCTCTCAAAGTTGCCCCTGAATTTTAAATCGCCAAGGATAGGCGTGCGAGCAAGAAGATAGATACTGTTCTTATCCAGCGTTGATCTCTCCGACAGATGTCACTCCGCACAACTTGACAGACTGACACTCCTAACAAATGAGCACTCTCGTCTAGTATAACACCGTCTCACACACTTGTACTTCGTATTTCTCTCCTGGCATCATATCCAGATTTACTTAAGCCTTACAGTAACGACTTCTTCCCACCGACTTGTTGGTTTTTAAGACTGTTATCATGATTAAGAAACATGCAGAGCACTTATTTTATTTTTAGTAACGTAAATTATACTGGAGCTTATTTTAGGAGAAGTTTAAAAGCTCTTTTCTGTCTGTGTTAACTAAATTCATGACCCACTATCTCAGGTACATTTAAGATATCAGACTGTAATTTTTGCGCTATATATAGGAATGCCTTCTACGACATAATTTATCAAAATTTTGATTGAAGTTATTTGCAATTACTTTTAAAACGTAAATAACCAATTTTACTCACACCAAAGTAATTCTAAAAGACACTTAGAGATTGCTTTTATTATTCTAGAATTTAATTAAATAATCTTCAGCAGCTTGGATTATGTATACCACAAAACATCCACAGAAAAATAAAAAATGAAGGGATGAAACAGAAATATATTTGCAAAGAAAAAAACTACATAGCTGGGGCATCCAGAGTTGTTAATATTTAACTGTAGTACCAACTTGAAGAAGAAAATCTCCACTAAAATTCTGGCTTAAGTTATCCTGAATCCAAAAAATAATTTTAGGACCATTGTGTAAGATAACACACGTGCTTGCGAACAGTGGAAATTAAAACTGAAATAGAAGCTTACCATTTAAGATAAGTATTTTCCGGGGATGCCACACGATCTTTTTCAAGAAAATTTCTTCATCCCATAGCAACATGAAAATGTTGAGTTATGTTTTCTCAAAAGTGACTCAAAAGTATGTTTAAGATCTTTTCTCTACAAATTAAATGAATGCCTTGAATTCTCTGGGGCTGCCTTTCGAGCCGTGTTCAATCTGAATGGATTTAGTTTAACTAATAAGTCGTAATATACAAAACCTTAATAGACCATAAAATGTACAACACATTAAAGCTCTTAATTTATTTAGAGTTACCAGACATTCATCTTTCAGGATAAGGGAAAACCTCCAACGTTAAGTCATATCGGACGATGAATGAAATGATGTTCAAATAAGTACAGGGTACATAGAGCTTAGAGTTACCAGACATTCGTCTTTCAGGATAAGGGAAAACCTCCAACGTTAAGTCATATCGGACGATGAATGAAACGATGTTCAAATGAGTACAGAGTACATAAAGCTTAGAGTTACCAGACATTCATCTTTCAGGATAAGAGAAAACCTCCAACGTTAAGTCATATCGGGCGATGAATGAAATGATGTTCAAATGAGTACAGGGTACATAGAGCTTAGAGTTACCAGACATTCATCTTTCAGGATAAGAGAAAACCTCCAACGTTAAGTCATATCGGACGATGAATGAAATGATGTTCAATTGAGTCTAGGGTACCCAGAGCATAGAGTGACATACATCCCTCTTTCAGGATAAGTCACCCTGTCCAGAATTCGGTTTTAGGGCTTCTTTAACGTGAAGCAGACACGCTGCCATTTACGCTACAGAGGTGATAGAGGTGGACCTGTAAGTAGGTGTAATTACTCTGAGACAATCCATATGACTTCTCTAAGGAGAAGAAGTTTTACCTCTTTGCCATTAGATCTGCAATATGTTAGTTGGCCATAATGATCCAAAAATCCATTTGATGGCCCGACCGGTTCTGATATGCAATACATTGGGGTTTGCTTTTATATGCTTAGAAGCCAAAAGAAGTGGTATGTAGCCTCTGGAGCAATTAGTATTAATTATTTCATTATTGTTTAGCTCAAATTTATTACAGTAAATGAGTTTACGGATAAATCATCGTTTCATTTGACACATTAGAAAACATCTGGTTAAGTAGCCGACGAACCATTTGCTGAGGCAACGCAGCTTTCGGTTAATGAACCCGGACCAACATGAAAATAATTAATGAACAAGAAGCTAGGCTGTAGTTGGTCGTTTATTGGCAGAAATGCATTCAGAAACGTCAGTGCATTGTTTGTGTCGTCGTGGAGATCCAGGTCCCTTAAGTTTGGGGATAAAGCTTTATGATAATGTTTCCTTTCCATAAGTAGAAATGGTCATTATTTTAATTTATATTAAAGGGTGATATCAAAGGAATTCCTGTTCTTCAAATACGAGAGTAGTTGTTCTTATGACAATAGTAATATTCCGTTATTCATTTCCATGTATAGAGTCTGCGATGGATATGCATGCCTACCCTCGAAGAGCTTTATACTCTTTGAACATGAATAACATGAATTCCCCAGAATTCCAGATGATGTATTGTTGACATTTTAAATAGGTTCCACATTAGAACGTTATCAGTGGTGTTTTGAATAGATTTTAACAATAAAAGTATTACAAATATAAACTTGAAAGAGTGTAAATCCCTTTGTGTGAATGTGTTTGAAATAGCTGAAATTAAAATCTGAGGACTTCCTAAACATATTTCGAAATCCCTGCTATAGTAAAAACTAATTTTATTTAAGCATAAAATAGTTTTAGTTATAGTAAAACTCTTTTTGGTTACCTTCCCATTCCTCTCTCTCTCTCTCTCTCTCTCTCTCTCTCTCTCTCTCTCTCTCTCTCTCTCTCTCTCTCTCTCTCTCTCTCTCTCTCTCTCTCTCTGTCTGTCTTTTGCTTTCCGTGGTGTACATCATTTAATAAATATTCAAAATATATGTATTCTTATTCGTCAATTTAGCATTTCAAGTTAATTATGCATTTTTCAAATCCTTAATAACATATATTAATAGTTATGTAAGACTTGAAGCTTTCGCAACAAGCGTTATTGATTAAGGATTCACGGCTGATCGGCTACTCAAATGTATATAAGTCGAAGTATCCACCATTGAGTGCACAATTATAAAAATACTAGTGCAAATACTAGTATGTGCTTGTTTGGATTAAGAAAATTCGCTGAAGAAATTTGCCTTTCGTACTTCTTTCATAATGATCTTATGCGTTTTTTAAATTTGTACTTTTGCGGTTTATATACATATACTATGGGTCATCTAAACGGTATTATTCGAAAAGTGCAGTACCTTTATAAGAAGCGATATGAAGGTTTCACTCTTTTTTCTTCGAATGAGTCCATATAGGAGTACACAAAGTACTTACAGACGTTTCTATGAATCCAAAGTTCTCTCATTCTTTGGCTGCGGACTTTCTTTCTCTCGTCTGTCCACGTTGTTCGGTTTGTCCTCTTGGTCAACTTGTCACTTATGCACCTTCATTCTAAAGACGCCCCTGTCTAGGATATCGTCTTGAGTGATTCCTGCCCATTTTTAATCATGTTTTACTTCACCAATTCATTTCATAGTGTATACATGTGCTTGACTTCTATTTTGGTAAAATTCCATAATATTTTTTTGTAAGCCTAGTCGTTTAATACGCCTCCAACATTATAACCCTCGTTTCCTAATATCATTATGGATGTCTGTATACTTTTTAATTTCCTTTTTACTTTTAAGTCTGTACTTTTCAGCTAGTATGACTTGTAGAGCTAAAAGATTTCTAATAATTTTAGTTCTTCTTTTTCTATATTTTAGATATCTGCTTCTCTGTTCAAAACTAATGTTTCTGCTACACATAGGCACTGTGGTTTGATTACAGTGTTATAGTGTCTTCATTTTGTATATTCAGACAATATATTTTGAGTAAACCGATACGCTATTTCCATTTTTTGGTGGGGGCACCTGCTTTTGTTTGCTTTAGTTTCGATTCCATTTCTGAATTATTTCCCTTAGGTCTTTAAACTGTAAAACTCGTTTAATTTTTCCATGCTTGGTTTCCATGTATATTTATGCTTGTTTATTGCACGAAATATATTCAGTTTTTTAGAAAGATATCTGAAGACCAACTTTCTCTGCAGTTTCTTTTAATAATTCAATCTGTTTTAGAGCTGTTATGATGTCACGAGTTAAAATTGCTAGATCACCTGCATACGCTAGGCAATCTATCTTTGATTTCCCTCTCCCTAATATAATTGGTTGATTAATCAATTTAAGAGTAATGGAGAAATACCATATCTATTTATTATTGTTATTATTATCATCATCATATGCCATAAAGAGAATAGAATTTAGTTTAATAGCCACCTTACAGCGAGAGCTGATATGAGATTTGATTACTTTCAAAATGTAGCGTTGCAATCAGTTTTGACGATGTTAGACGAAGAAATATGATACAGAGAGATTTCGACAGCAGCCTTTGGGATGATAACACGAACGGTGGTGCAGGGTTCACCAGTAGACAAAGTATTTGTATACATGAAGTTCTTAGAGTTGGCTATGGAAGGAACCCAGTAACTGCAGATAGGATTTCGAGACGTAGGAAGTAGTCTGCTGGTTAACAATGAACTTGGACAAGAGACGGGCCCTTGAGCTGGACCAACAGGGTCACCAACCTCTGAATGATGGATGTTCCCTCAGGTTTATTATACCAACGAAACACATGATTCAATCAAAAGGTCTCGTACATTGTGTTGAGAGTTTTTGTTTTCTTCACGGTGACTAATTGCTTTCTTGTCAGTGGAGGCTGGTTTCCTGTACCACATCACCGCGTCATGTAGAAAACAATAAGCTCCTTGATGGCATATTCTTTTTGTATCTGCTTTTACTATTATTGTTTATAAATCAGATCCACAAACCAGCAATTACTGCCTATTCCCAATTTTCATTACAACCCGGCTTTTCCTGTTTTTATCACTCCGTAGCATTTGTCTAGTATTCCAAACAAAGAAACAGTATAAAAGTTTTACTTCTGACGTTGCTGTCGATACAGATGTTATCCAGTACAGAAATTAGTACGAAACATATAGTACAGATCGTTATTTCATTTTAAATTCAAAGTAAAACGCATTTGCGGCGTGACTGGCACGACGTTGGCGCGTGTTGCACATCACGAACATAAATAGAAAACAAAACAACTATTAGGAGTGCTTCCCATGGTTACAGACAAATGAGAAAATGTTGCCTAGACGTAGATGGCTCGAAACGTATGTCAAACACGTTTTTTGAATTACCTTGTTTTCGTCTAACACGATTGTCAAGTTTCGCCAAGGAGTTTATTAGCAGTAGTCAGGGGGCCTTGGAATAAGACATCTTCTGTGTGGTCCCCCAACCAATACCTAAGTTATATTTAGTATTTTATAACATAGTGTTATGTAATCAAACATAGTTTGTGGTGGGGTTGCCTATATAACGTTCGTGTCGTATTTCTGAAAGGTGCTTTAATATTCACGCATGCTTTTTACTTGATTTTATTTCATGAATTTATTCAAGGAACATATATTGTAAATAAACTTTTGGTATCAACATTTTAGGTGGAATGCAACACTTCTGCATGGTGTTTACATTGTAAAGTAAAACATTTAAGGGACTTGCGAGGTAAGTCGATGTTTATTAGCGAGTGAAAATGTAACGCCCGATGTGTTAGCGCTGAATGATAAAGATCAAACCTCGTTAGTCCCAGGCATAACTTTATCCGTTACCTAAGAATATCAAGTCGAATTAGGAATTATAAAAATATTACAAATTGTTTTACAAAAGATTTAGAATCGGTGTATTTACAAGTGTAAGATGATATTTGAGGCCTTGAATAGCGAATAATGGTAACTATGGTGATACAAAAATAACAAATGAACTGTATGTCAAAATGAGTGATTCAGACGACCAAAGTTTTATACCTGAAGACATTCCAGAAGAAGCTCAATAGCTGATCTTAGTTTGCTGTCACAAAAGTCATCTGCAATTTAAGATAAAGAATGTTTTAAGAAATGGTGCAGTTCAAAAAGTGTTACAAATATTTGCGAAGAAGTGATTTTAGCAGATAACTAAAGAAAAATTGAACATTGGACTAAGCCAATTACGAGGTAATCGATAGTCAAATGTCTTTGACACCATATTAGAGTAGGCATTCTTGCTTTTGTCTCGCAAATGTTTACTTCATTCGTCTACTTGACCTACTATATTGACTATGGTAGAGATAATTCGACTCTTTGCAGAGATTATTCATGTCTAACAGTAAAAGGCCTACTTTTTAGTAACAAAAGTATCGCGTAATGATGTGTTTTTTCTTATATGGCGAATAAAAAATCCTTGCTTTCGGTCATTGGAGATAGAATGCATAAACATTAAGTTTTATTATTATTATTATTATTATTATTATTATTATTATTATTATTATTATTATTATTATTATTATTATTATTATTATTATTATTATTATTATTATTATTATTATTATTATTATTATTATTATTATTATTATTATTATTATTATTATTATTATTATTATTATTATTATTATTATTATTATTATTATTATTATTATTATTATTATTATTATTATTATTATTATTATTATTATTATTATTATTATTATTATTATTATTATTATTATTATTATTATTATTATTATTATTATTATCATCATCATCATCATCATCCTACGTCGTCAACACTTTAAAGGCATTTTAACGGATGACATTAATTTTAACAAATAATCATTTCTTCTACACTAGCCGTGTGCAGGCTAAGGTTTGAATGAATAGAGCCAGACTGAAAACTTCAATGCATAGCCGGGATATGAACCACGGATCTCCCACTCTCCGTGCGATTGCTCTAAACCACTGAGCTACTATGGCCAACATGCCGACATTACATTAAATTCTCCGACTGACTCATATGTTTTCCCGTAGACCACTAGAGGTTCTCACATGCTATGAGACGCAACTTACTATGCTGTAAGTACTTAAGTCCCGGACTTCATAATTAAACCACTATGTTATTCAGGTAAATTGATGAAAATGATAATTTCTTCTACACTAGCCGTGTGTAGGCTAAGGTTTCAATAAATAGAGCCAGACTGAAAAGTTCAATGCCATACCCGGGATTTGAACCGTGCGATTGCTCTAAACCACTGAGCTACTATGACCAACATGCCGACATGACATTTAAATTCTCCAACTGACTCGTATCCCGGCTACGGCTTTGAATTTTTCAGTCTGGCTCTATTCATTCAAATTTTAACAAAGTTTAAAATTCCTTTATTTTCAAATGTGTTTCTAAGTTACAGGGAACTAAACATTTTTGTCTGTCCAAAAATGTAGTAGAATGACTTTTAAGCCTTTCTTATCTGCCGAAACACAACAGATGACTCGAAAGCAGAAGGCAATGGAACTCCTACATTTAGCGTAGGAAGATTTACGTCTACCAGTTGGGTCTGTGCTCAAGGTGAACGTAATCTGCTCCATTACATGTTCCCTGCTGTCATTTACGGCACAAAACATTCCCACATAAAGCGCATAATCGATAGTCGAGAGGGGAATTGCAATATCACGAAAGCGTTACGAGCTGCCGTCGATTAAACGGTCGATAATCTTCCACTAAGCGCTCCATTCTGTACAGCGCTCTGGCTTCTTTATTCTGTTTGGGCTAAGTTTGATCATATTTGTTGGCTAGACTGTATTTGGTACTCTGTTTGTTGGTATAACTAATGAACGGCGCCTAGAGCGAGATTAACGTAGTATGCAGCGAGAATACGAATGAACAAATGGTATATTTCCTGTTTTTATTTTGCTGTTGTTTTTTTCACAATAGATAACATACTAGCACATACAGAGAAAACTTTGGCTTTCTTGACTACCTTTATTCATTTCTCGCTTTATCTTCCTAAACATACTCCGAACATTTCTTGTTGTTTATGTATTCTATCAACATCTTTTTCATTTACACTAACAGCCTGCTTCATCAGAAAAAAGAGTTCTTCCATTTCCTTTTTGGCCTTCCTGGACTATTCTTCCTTCTGGTATTCCATCTATGGCCTTACGCACTAATCTCTCAGGTCCCATTCAGTCCACATGGTGATTCCATTCCTTCTTTCTCTTGTCTACCCGCTCTGTTGCAGGTTGCAGTTTACAAACGTCTTTACACGCTACATTAGTTACTCTATCCCATCTGTTTTTCCCCTGGATTTTTCGTAATATATTAGTTTCGGTTACATTGAAAATTTGTTTTGTTATTGTGGTTTCAGATCTGATTTATGCAGCATAATTCATTATTGGTCTTACAACTGTTTTACGGATCATGATTATTGATTCTCTTCTCAGATATCTATTCTTCCAAAGAAAGACATCCTGAGACCGTAGTAGCCTTGCTCACTTCCTCTTTCAAAAATCCAAAATCCAACACTACTTATTTTTACACCTAGGTAGTTAAAAGCCATAATGTGTAGTGTTATACATATGTTCTTTTAATTGCAATTTACATCTCAATGGCATTTGTTTATAGTTGAAACCTTTGTATTTAATGGATTAATACTTATTCCACAACTAAAAGAGAAATGATGTAACAACCTTTCTAAATTAACCTCTGTGTTACTTATTAAGATGACATCATTTGCATTCGCAACTAAATTCATTTGTTCTGTGTCTAAGGTATATCCGTGCATTCTTCTCACCTGCTTGGTTATATTTTCCATTAAAATGTTAAAAAGTCGAGGGCTAAGAGATTCCCTTGTCTAATTCCTTTATTTATTTATTGGTATTTCCTTTTCAAGTGAGTCTCCTATTTTACGTTCTGGCTTATTTCCATTATATATGTCCTCTGTCAATAAAATTGTCCTGCCAACATTTTAGTTGTAATAATTTGCTTCTGTTATTTGTCTCATTTTCCTTCCCATTTACAGCCCGCCTCTGTAGCGTAGATGGTAGCGTGTCTGCCTCACGTTCAAGAGGTTCCGAGTACAAATCCTGGACAGGGTGAGTTATCTGGATAAGGGTTTTCTTCAGAGCTTTCCCTTATTCTGAAATATGAATGTCGGGTAACTCTGAGTTCTATGTACGCTGTTCTCATCGGAGCGTCAGTTAAAATTGGAGGACGTAAATTAAAAATGATGGGGTAAAGGATTGAATAATTCGTATGTTCCCAAGGACATAACACACCTTTCCTCCCTTATCTTATCTAAAACCTTTTTAAAAACAATGCTCCAGAGTATCCAAACTAGATCTTCACTCTCAAATTTACTGCAATAATCCACGTACTTTTCTCTCCCCCAATCTCTTTTAATTCTTCTGCATAATTTAAGAGAACTCTTACCTTAAAAACAGCACAAATCCCTTGTCTTTCTATATTTCCAGGTAGTTTCCTACTTCTTTGTAAAATCCCACTCTATTTTGAGCTCACATATTCCAGAACTACCAAACTGTAATTTCTTGCAGAATTTACTGTATTGCGCCTGACCAACGTTAAAACCTCGTTTTGTTGATTCGCTAGCAGTAATTCAGTGAATGTAATGATTATATTTATTATCTGGATTTTTGGTGGAAATTCCAGATTAACCTTCTGACAACTTCTAGATTTTTGTCCGAATCCTTGAATTCAGTTCAATCCATGTTGGTATCTGCCACTATGTCAGCAATTGTCCCAGTCATAGATAAAAGAATGACGATTTACATAGAAGAATATAGAAGGCTATCAACACAAGGAACATTACGATGAATTGAAGTGTGATGTTTGAATTGTCAACAGATAATGCGACAACAATGAAGAATGAATCATGTAGAAAGATAAATAAAGTGTAAAAACTAATCAAATCAAGATTAGGCATGTTTAAACACAAAGGGTAATCATCATGTGATGGGAGTAAAACCTCAGTTGGTAACAATGGAGGACATGGTATCGCACTTGTGTCTTTTGTTAAAGGTTGTAATTTTGGTTCCAACTGTATAAATATGCTATAAATTTTTACTTTAGGACGATAAAAAGTTGAAACGCCACTGGTATCGAACCCTGGACCGGCACCATCTAGGCACGATGCGCACGATCGTGCTGCCATCCTTGGACTGATTTGTTTGCTAGGCATCATCACGTGACTGTAACGGTCGCAATATTGATATCTGGATATCTTGCACGTATTTGTTCGGGCTGCAGTCCAAATGTTAATGACCTATGCCATCATATGCCGGTGCAGGTGAAAGACGTGCAAGTTCATAAGAAAGTATATACGGAGGGAGCATATGTTTCTTAAGGTGAACAACCAGTGAGGTCAATGTTGGCGACCTTGCTACTTGAACCACCATGTGCAACACCTGTTAGTAAATGATCGATTTTATTTTGGGGTATGCACTATTTCTATTACTCACTTTAATTGAAAATACAGATTTTTCAGAATAAGGAAGGAATAACGGACCAAGTAAATTATTTTTAAAACAAATCCTTGTTCATGGCAAAGTAAAACTTATTAAAGGAAAATTTTATCAAAAAGAAGTATTTGTGAGTTTGATATATTTCATCACTTCGTGTTTGTTTTTGAGTTAGTTCAGACACATGTATGTATACTCACAAACGAAACTTATCAAACCTTTTTAAGGAAGTTTAAAAATTTATAATTCCATACAAAATCCCTATATCAATGTTTTGTATAGAACAGCATAATTCCTTCCCTCTGTACAGTAGGTGGTAGCGTATCTGCTTCACATTCAAGACGTCCCGATTTCGAATCGATCACGGTGAGCTACCGTATACGGTTTTTTCCTTGGTTTTCCCTTATCCTAAAAGATGAATGTCGAGTAAATCTAGGCTCCATGTACCCTAGACTCATTTCAACATCATTTCACTGACTGTCCCATATGACTTAACGTTGGAGGAAGCAAAAAAAGAAAAAGAAAAGAAAGAAACTTAGCAGCGAAAACTGAGGGAGATAAATCCGCGCCAATCTCGCATTCCAGAGGTCCCGGGGTTTGATTCCAGCAAAGCGCCTACTTTAACCTTGTTTTTTTTTTTTTTTTTTTATTATTCTTCTTTTCCAAAGTGGTTTTCTCTAATCAGTTGAGGAACGGTAGAGTGGTTTGTCATCTCTCATAATTTGCTCTCCATTTTTTGCTCTTCATTCCATTTCCTTCAAACGTTTACACGTTTTTCCAGAGTTCGCGACATACGACGATGCCGGACAAATCGCGTGGATGCCTGCTCAAGGGAAACAATACTTCTCCGTGGGCTACTTGGTGGACAGGTCGTCCACCGCTCTCCGAAACGCGGGGGAAATAAGCCAATGACAAACAGTGGATTCACACCCACTACACCATTTCCAGAGCGACGATGTTCTAGGAATGAATGCAAATGACAATGCTGAATTTATTCCAGGTCCTTTACGCATTTACTACTCCAAATTCAAAATATCTGACTACCATAACGAAGTAAACTTCGAAAACTATTCCAAATGGGTACAAAATCAACTGATATCTCCATTACCGCAGAGAAGCATTGCTGCCATTAACAATGCTCCGTATCACAATAAAAAAAAAACAATAAAATTTCCTCTAGCAACAAAGTAGTAATATGTATAATACGAGTGAATTAGTAGGTATTTTATCCACGAGTGGAAGGTTTGTTAACTTCCACAAGTGTATAACTAAGTCTTGGTTCACTTGTATGATACAATGTTTTGATACTCCGGTTGTCAGAACCGCAGGGCGGATTAACAGCGCTCCCCGATGCAGGATTACACTCGCCTTGGTTGGGTTATACCAATCCCAAAACACTGGAAGCAAGTTGCTCCAATACCGCCAACTCAACATCCGGAGAACCAGGTAATTTGCAAAGTGATTTATGTTGTGGCTAATCACTCTATGATGGTAGTATGCAATTGCTTACGTGTTTGTTTTTTTACGGTTTTGACGCTATCCTCGTCATTTTTTGATCTTGCCTCTGCCCTTAGATTGAGAAAATTGGTTCATCGGCAGCGCTACACTTAATAACAGCCACATCGTGATATACTTTGTACCCTTCCTTTTCATTTAGGCAACCGATGTACAGTTTAATAGAATAATGCTTCTAAATCCCAGAAGTTGATTTGGACGGTTGAAATCTTGCTAGGAATTCCCAACTTTGATAATGACTCGATCTTTAGTAATTTCCTAGTATTTATTTTTGGCTTCCAAAGCAAGTCATCCCAATTTTAACCAAAGCCATCACTGCTTCATTCTGCAGTTCTCATGGAATGGAAGTGAGGTCATTTGTGAGCAAACAACTTCTGGCTATTATAAGTATAACACACTAAAATGTGCAGGAAACAAACCAAGATAATGCAAAAATACGCAGTATTATGTGAATATTTTATAGTTATTGTTAATTTGCAATAACTAGATAAAAGGAACTGAATAAGATATATTTGCTAATGCATTCTTGTTCACAAGAAGCAGGGGACCCGCCTCTGTGGCGTAGTTGGTAGTGTGTCTGCCTCACGTTCAACAGGTCCCGAGTTAGAATCTCGGCAAGGATAAGTTATCTGGATAGGGTATTTTCCAGGATTTTCCCTTATAATGAAAGATGAATGTCTGGTAACTATAAGCTCTATGGATCTTAGACTCATTTGAGCATCATTTTATTCATGTTTGATATGACAAACTGTCTTCTAGAAAACGTGTTTCCTTGAACATAATCTGCTTATTCAAATTAAGGTCCTCCAACGTTAAGTCATATCAGACGATGAATGAAATAATGTTCAAATGAGAACAGGGTATTTCAAGATAAAGGAAAACCTTGGGAGAAAAAAGAAAACTTATCCAGATAACTCGCCCTGACAAAGATCCGTTTAACGTGAAACAGACACTCTACCACCCAGAACAGAGGCGGGCACAAAAATGAAATGTGTAATGTTTAACGCCCGCTTTTACTGCATACGGCACCGCAGGCGATGACACTGATGATACACTGATGGAGCACTGGTGGAAAGAGATGGCGGGGGAAACCGGAGATCCCGAAGAAAACCCGCCCCAGCGCCGTGTTGTCCACCACAAATCTCACTTTGCGGTCACCTGGGATCGAACCCGGGCCTCCTTGGTGAGAGCCAAGCGTTCTAACCACTGAGCCACGGCGCGACCCAGGCGGGCACATAATCCACTGGAAGGCTTTTAGGTCACACCTATAGAAACCTTTTTCAACTATTGTACTTCTATTTTATGAAAAAAATTAAGTATTGCAGATTGTGTCTTGAAATAGGTAACATGAATTTAAGAGGAGTATAATTCCTTTCACTTGCCTTAATAAACATAAAGGGTTGTAATTATCGCTGCTAGCTTTCACTTAGCCACCACCCCTATATAAAAATATATAAAGTCTGTGTACGGGAATGCAACCCACAGCCATTTTGCTCGATCGAATTCAAACTAGAAAGATTGGGATAATCAAGTTTGACCGTAATTTAAGAATAATTGAAAAAATTAATACTAAATCAAGGCAAAAACTAGAACAATATAATATTAATAATAATTTAAACACTACTAAAAAACTAGTATACTACTAATGGTTAACAATAATATAGTAGTAATAATCTACTACTAATCTGTGTTGGGAGGGTGAAGGTGCCTACGGCATCTACTAGCCGTAGATGGCTACTAGGAGTAGTCTTTTGTTGCTTTAGAGGGACTCAAATATCAGGGTAGTGTTTTGTTATTGTCGATTCGTCTCTTGGTGTATTTGAGAGATTCTCTCATTTAATATACTACGTAATCCTGTACGAAACATTTGGTGTACGTATGTTATGTTAATAAATAAAGAAAACCGTTAACAAAACGCAATACGTCAGTAAGTATCCTCCAAAATGGATTCATAGTTCAGCAATGGCGGAAACAATCAAGTTTTCTCAGGGTATTGCAGGCTCTAGTGCACGATTCCTTAAATTGGTGCCACAATTTAGGGTGGTCTTCTCACCGGCTGCATTTCCGGGATGGACGTATTTGGGAAGCGCGTCTGTCAGATGTTTCAAGGACGGATGGATGCCTGGTAACGTGCACTTGAAACTCATTTTCAATGGCTCGAAGCTGGTTGTTTCTCACGGAGTCGGAATAACATTTACATAAATTTATAGTATACACATTCCGTTGCCAACTGTAACGACCATGATCGTACTCCAAATTGCGGAATGGCTGCGTGAGTTATCGAGATGTACAGAGAGGGGTTCTGGCCGCGAGTGTAACGCTCGAAGGTTGGTCGTGCCGTATCGATATCCGCGGTAGTTACGTATTCATGTGATGGCGCTGTGTGGGTGGCGGACAAAACACTTGCTACACCGTGCAATTTGATGCGTTCTCTTCCGGTAGTGCTAAACGCAAACGTGATATATAATTATTTCTAAGGATACGATACAAAGATCCTTTTCTTACAAAACTCTCCCTATTCCAAAATACTCCTTACATGAAAAATCCTTCCAAAAATTGCTCTTCTGAAAAATTATTGTACGTATTTTTATTTAAAAAGCACATTTTTACATACAGGTTCATCGAAAGAGATTGCAGCAATGTCATAAAATCACATGTCCCGTTGTAATTGAGATAAATTAATAATTTGACCTGCAAACTAACAGTGAACTCATCCAGTTTATTTTCTAGTGCTCAGATATCACATTAAACCTACGGAACGACAAAAGCACGTTTACTTCGCACATGACAATCTTAAGAAAACTGACAATGAAGGAAGTGTAATCTTCACAGATGAGGCTACGTTCCATGTCAATGGTTGATATAATTGTAGAATTTAGGGATATGAACCACCCAATGGAATTTTTTAGTATAACACAGGTTCCCCAAAAGTAAATGTGTGGTGCGGTTTGATGCACGATGAGGTCATTGATCCTTTGTTTCTTACTGAGAAGACTATACAGGACATGTTTACTTAGACTTGCTAGAACAGTATGTTTTAGCGCAAGAAGACCAAACTGAAGAAGAAAATAACGTAACGTTATTATTTCAACAAGATTACGCGCCCCCACAATTTTCTCCACCAGTTCGAGACGCTCTGCATGTAAGATTCCCTGATCGGTGGATTGGTAGGGACGGTCCTATTCACTGGCCTCCTAGAAGCCCCAACTTGACACTTCTAGACTTTTATGAGGATACGTAAAAACATCGTGTACAGTAATCCCATCAGAGATTTAAGGCTGTTACAACAATCACGAATGAGATGATGCAACGCTGTTGGGCCAAAATCGACTATCGGCTGCATGTTTGCAGAGCATAACAACATTCTAAGGTACAAGCTGAGTTGGTGAATTTAATGAAAACAATCGTTTTAATATCTCAAATGACTCCCCGCATGGAAGGGGATCCGTCTCCTTCAGCTGATGTGGTGCGTGCGATGCAGACCCCTAACACTCGCAATACCTCTGACGTTACCACAAGAACCTCGAGCCGAACATTCGAGCCCCTCCCGTCGGGGAGTTGTTCGGATAGAGTTGGACTCGAGGGGGCAGTGTGTTCCCGTTACCCGTGGGAGATCGGATACTTCCGCCCATGCTTCGGACGCCCGGAGGGGGCAGAGGGTTGCCTAAGAAGTCCCATGTACTAGCCTGCATAGCTAGTAGAAGATGTGCTAGATCACCAGGCGGCACCACCGAGGTTATTCGGTAGTCTTCCCTGCGGGGTTGACGCGCGTAAGTGGCGTATCCACTTCCACCCGTCTTGAGGTGGGGGGCTTTTTAGACTCAAGGTATCGCCCCAAGGAAAAAGCCCCGGATTTTTCCATCGCTCCCGTGTTGATAGAGGCCGGAATATTTGGATTTTCGTGTAGACCTCGCACTGAAAAAAATGAAAACTCAAATAACTTCCTGAGTTATTTTTTTTTAAATTGCTGCAAACTTTTTCGATGGCACCGGTCCCATATACGGGACTTAATATCAGCACCCTTTAGGGCTAGAATCGATCCCGCTCCCATTCCGTGGCAGAGAAGGAAAGCACAACGCTGCAGCCCACTACGCCACGGCGCATGGCGACATATCCATTAAATGGATCAATTTTCTACTGCAGCAGTGTTGAATATGGAATACAGATCACTCCCTTCTTTTGTTCAGTAGAATAGCATGTGATGTTCAGTATTTATTTACCTTTAAGTAAATTACTACATTCATATGACTCTGCAGTAGTGTGAATTACTCTGATACAGGAGGTCCATTGTTCAAACCCCAGTGGTGGTAATAGGGTTTGACTCCTTGAATTTGAAGTGGGGGCAATAACCCCACCTCGTGCACCGCCTCCAGTGGGTGATGTGTTTATATAGCTGGAATGTGCACCTCGTGACTGCCGCATTAGCATGGAGTACAGCACTTGCACTCCCACCCACAATGCATCACTTCTATTGTCCCACAGACATCAAGGTGAAATGATTAAACGCTTACTCCACTTGACTGACAAACTTCGAACTGTGTGTAGTGATACACCTGCATTTTGATTAAACCTGGTGCAAACTTCCCTCTGAACAGGCTTACTCAGGGTTACACGAAACCAAATATTTATGACACAACTCTTTAACATATGTTTTCCTATACTATTTTTAGACAGCATTAAAGATTAAATTATGTCTGAAAATTACGAGTAAAATAGCAGGTGTATATACCTTTCTCAAGAATGAATGCAGAGGCCAACAGTAGAAATTTGCGTTAACACAAACAACTAAGTAGTATTTCGTCAACATTCCCAGTACCGTTCGGCAATACCGCAAAATGCATGCACCACAGCTCGAAGTCATATGCTCACAAAGTAGAAAATTAATATTCAGTGTTACAGTTTTGTAAAGAAGAGAAACATAAGGGTCTAATTATTTTGTTAAATAATGCTACAGCCACAGCAGTGGAGGAAAGTGAATGAACTGTGCATAATTACTGAAAGAGGTTCAAAATTCAAAGCGTATGGGAGACAAATTTTGAACATCGCCCACATCCAAAAAGGTTCAAACTCGATGAGCTTGAAAAATGTTATGAATAAACTACAATGCTTCCTAATACACTTTGTTTATCTGGTTAAAATTGTCCAAATCCTCTGTGCTGGTTTTGCTATGTTTCCGTCATATCCTCAGCCAGCACACTGACCAACCATTTGGTTACTTCGGGAAGTTGACGGATAGCTTGCTATCGTGCTGCTATCTACTAGAGCCAACACAAATTTACTGACCGAATCTATTGACGGTATTCCAAAATTCATTCACGCGATATTTATTTTTCAAAATAAATATTTTTTTCCCAAACCAATACATCTATCACTCCATTCAATTGTTTTAATAATGCAGCTTCTCGATTTATTTCATTATTAAATGACCAAAAATGATCTGTCACCGCTGATCGATTATCAATCTGTTTATATTAATATTTCTGAAATGTTACTAAATGTTTCTAAATTACATTTGGTCCTAAAAATGTAAATCTTTTCGCACTCTAAAAAGTTAACTTCATAAGTGCCAGAAGACATGTAGGAGCTAGATCTACAAAGGCTGGATCCCAAACATCATTTTGATGTTTTTTACTGTAGAAATATAAAATTTGTATTATACACATTTTAATATAACTTCCAATTGACATTTATGCTCACACATAAAACCTGAAACACTCTACTCTGTTTTTAAACTAAATGAAATAAATAAATGTTTTATTCCTATATGTAAAATCAAATAAAAATGGAAATTAACTTAGTAGTGGGTGATTAAACCCTCTGCTTCTGTTACTGCCCTCATTCTGCGGGACATGGATGAGACCAAATGTCGAGTGAAATTTTCACGAGAGGATACTTCGCATTATATGCCAGCGCCAATCATAACAAATGAATAAGCCCGAGTGTTCACATAACCAGTATTAAGGCAATTTTCTAATAACGTTGCATTTATTTTGAAAGCGACAAGAATATGTTATTTGCTTTCTTATAAATGCATATATTTAAAATATTATTATTTATCTTCTGCAAGAAAAACATAAGGCATTGCTACAATAATAGAAAGAAACATGCACATCAAGGATTCGAACTCAGTTTGGTTCACTTACGAGATACATGCGTTTTACCGTTCGACTACCATGCATACGGTCAAATCGCAAATCATCTACCTATCTATCTCATAACTTTGATATGAAGACAGAATGATTTTAAAGCGTATATTGTGAACGCAGCGTCATCGAATGCTTCCGTTGTTCCCGAATCGAACTTTGTTTCTGTAGCTGCTCAATTGTGTCTATAGCTGTATGTTGATGCAGTATGTTTGCTTGAAAGCTAGTTAAGGCAATTGGAGATAAGTTATAAAATAGTTACGGCATGTAAACAAAGACACATCAGCCCAGGTCATCGAACACGCCAAGGCGTCACCCGCGTCATGCTCCCTGCACCGTCATGCCGAGTAGCCCAGAAGCAAATTTAGGACGACTGTGTCTGTTACGGTCTTCATGCCAACATTTCCTTATAAAATATTCTGAAGCCATTAACGAATAACCAGAGATGCTGTGCCTGTATTTAATCTGGAACACACTGTGGTTATTCATTATTCATGACGTGGCTAAAATTACTGATATATTGCACTGGAATAAAACCTCGATGAAGAATAAAACAAAATCTTAATGTTGTGTAGTATTTATGTGCTTTTATTTACTCATTCTTCTACAAAATTATTTCTTTACCCAAATAAACTTTCAGTTCACATTTATGTATGTCTATTGCATGATATAGTAAGTGAAGACTTTAGATACTTCATACCTTTCGAATAATCACGAGAAAATTAAATTCAAATAAATAAAAAAAGAATAACTGCTTCAACATCTCATTTTTATGTAGTAATATTTTGTCTATCTCTTAGAGTTAAGCAGTTATACTAAAGCCATTTAGAACGAAGAGGACTTCTGCGGACATTCACAGAAAATTGAAGATATATATTTTTCTCGGTACTTGATTATCGATAACGATAAGCGATATTTTCCACGATATCGATACTTCGATACTCGATACCGTCATTTCTACTTCTCGTTTCAATAGAATGTTGGGAAATTGTGTAACGCCAATAAAATTAAATAGTTGTACATATTTAATTAGAAAAAAAAATTAAAATCATTAGTGTTCTTATTTTTAAACTCTACATTAGACATTTAAAAGCAAAACAGTCCACTTTTATAAGTTTTTGTTCAAAAATACTGGCATTTTCACTCTTTCGGGTCAAGTATACTTCTTTTTCTGTCACATATGAGTCTTGCTGTACTAAATAGTCTTTCAGAGAAAACTGTTGCAGGTGGAATACACAAATATTTAGTTCTGGAAATGTTGAAGTGATTTCTTCTTGGGAACTGTTAACTGACAGTTGACACACGATTATTTTCTTGTATAATGTTACTGTACAGTTACCACATTCCTGACAATTCCTCGGCTTTGCAATGTTCTACTTGCGACACTAATATTTTGTGACTTTAAAATAAAATAAAATTGCAGAATCACCACCGAAGTATCGAAAAAGTATCGAGGGATTTTCTGAAGTGTAGCTCGATGTCGATACTATGCAAGCATTGTATCAAGGTATCGGAAATATAGAGGACCAATTCCTAATACTTAATTTATCATGATGACACCTTAAATATCTGATAATATCTTAAATATTAGTTAAAACCATTAAAAGCATATCCCATGGGACTGGAGGATTTTCTTAAATATCTTCGTGCCAGATCTTTGGAAGTTACTGAACGTAAATGTGAAGTCTATTATCTATCGAACATTTTGTTTTTGTGGTACACTATTTAGACTCGCACAAACCTCAAATCATGCGAAAATACGATATCGATGTCTACTAGATATGTGGTAGATAGCGAAAGTAAACAGGAGCAACACTATTTGTTTTCTAGATTCTACAAACCACTTCACAAAGGCGTGTTGTGGAGCATTATTTACGAGATCGTAAATTTTGAAAGGATAAACACGTAAATACTGAGTAATATAAACTGATAGTGTGACAGTTTCAAGTGAGTGGAATCAAACCGAAGGCCAAGGCGTGTAGAATACAAAGAAGGTAGCTATTTTAATAACATGTTATTGCAGTATTATATAAGGCAAAGGCCACTCACCATTACAAATAGAGCAACACGACGTGATTGTTGTCTTAATAAACGCGTTCACAATGCTTGACAAGGATGATTGAGTTCAAGAGGAAGGAAAGTTCAGGAAAAATGCTTATGGAACATGTTAAGGGAACCAGAAGGTTATGCACAATTAGAAAATATGTCTCAGATAACATCCACAAAAACATTACAGGAAAATATGACTCGCGACAAAATAGTTCAAGAAATAAATATAGCAACATGGCAACCTATGGGAGAGGAATATCATTTAGGAGATCGTCGGAGGGAAATGTTAAGTCCAGGAGAAATTGAAGAGATAGATTACCAGACTTAAGAAGACCACGACCGATGAATAGCAGACGCCAGTTATGGATATCGGAATGAAGAGCAGAAGCCACGGAAAGAAGGAGAATCCCAGGAGAGCCAGAGAAGGTATATGGAGAGAATCAGAGCGGATTATCATTGTGTAGAAGAGGAAAGATGATAACCGGGATATCTACTGATGCCAGTCCCTCCAGGAGATGGATACTAGTAGGAGGAAGCTTTGGATACCAATTGTAGAAGGGAAATTTCAAATTGTAGGAAACAGTCTTTCGTAGTTTATTATAGTAATTAAAGCTGGTAGTTACGTAGAGTTGAACTATATTGTTGGAGTAGGCGTGAAGTAGAAGAAACACTGTTTTTAGATTAGATGAGTAGATCTGTAAGGTTACTGGAATTCAGTAACCTATAGGCCCAGTTAGTTAAGGTAGCAAGTAGATTACATCCGTAAAATTGTAAACCACTTTACGTAATTTGATTCGAAAAATGATTAAAGGTAAAAATGAAGTTTGCCTCATATATGTTGCAGAAACCGGGCATATTAGATAAGCAAATCATATAGAAAGTTCAAGAGCTTCTGAGTTCAAATCTGGGTCAGGGTGAGCTAATTGGATAAAGATTTTTCCGGGGTTTACCTTTATCCTGAAATATGAAAGAAATAGGTGACAAATCGTCGTTGAGATATGTAGTGATTTCTTCTTGGGAATTGTTAACTGACAGTTGACACACGAGTATTTTCTTGTATAATGTTACTGTACAGCTACCACATACCTGGCAATTTCTCCGAATTTGCAATATTCTACTTGCGATAGTAATATTTTGGGATTTTAAAATAAAATAAAAATTGCAGAATCACTACCGAAATATCGAAAAAGTATAGAGTGAATTTTCTGAAGTATCATTCGATGTGATACCATGCAATTATATCAAAATATCACAAATATCGAGGGCCATTCCTAGTGAATATGTACTAAAAATTTGAATGAAATAATTCAAATAAAATTATAGGAAATTCAGTTCAAAAGTTTTCTATATCACTATGTAATAATCTCATAAAACATACAGAGAACAAATTTAATACAGGGCACATACGAGAACGATATGAATACTGCAATATGATGCACTACTGGAATTCTGTCAAAACTTGCTAAATATATTGGAATTTTGAACCTTCATGGCCTGGTAACGGTCACGTGGAAATTACACCTCCATCTTTTTCCATAAAATCTGTTATTCTCTCCTAACAAGGAAGTACTGTGTTAGAAGAGAGCAAAGGTCTGAACTGCAGCGATCTGAACCACACCAAGCGGCGGCAACACCTTCCACGATCACCTACCTGTGTGTTTTCCAAAACAGACGCAAACACACTTCGCTTTGTTTGAACACACATGCGCCCCGGGTGCAATGGCCTCCACGAGCACGAGGGCGATGATGTTTGAACTTGCAGCACAGACGGGAGGGAACGTTTCCATTAACCTTTTGACTTTGGTGATTGGGTTTGCCCGGCTATAGATCATTATAAGCCCACTTTAATGACCCGTCTGGTCCCTGGAATTGAGAAAATTACATAATGAGGAGGGCCTCATTGTTAGCCAGGCTGGACTTCACGAGCTAAGTGCCGCCACGAGGTATCTATTTCTTGTATCCGATATTTATTACTTTCTCTGTCAACTATCCGAAAAATCCGATATCGAGATTCTGGCTGCTACCGAAATTACTGATGTGTAGGATTAATAATTACCGAACTGGGTGGAGCTGTAACTTACAAGGGAACTATCACTATGCTCACACCTGTACGTGCTTGAGTTTTATGGCATCATCTCTGCTCTGTGTGGGGCTAGAGGCACCCGAAAATGTGTGCAGAATACGCAGGAACATATAGGTGTAATAACACAGCATTGTACGGGAGGGACTGTTCACCCCTGACGGACAGTGGTCTACACATGGTGTACGTAAGGAGTACAGAGCTGACGAGGGATATCCAGCAGCTACTTGTATACGGCACTTTCCGGGCTTCAGTTTTGGGCACTGTGATCCTACTCCGCAGTACATGGTTTATATGCAGAGACATATAGCGTAGGTGCGTAGCGGTGTGAGTACAGTGATAGTTCCCTTATCAAGGACTCAAGTATTCGACCACTGTTGATGTAGGTTTCCCCTTGTCACTAGACGTGCGGTAGTGAATTCCCTACTCCATGGATTATCTTTTCTTTTCACTCCCTTGACATCTTTTAGGTTCCGACGGGTACCTGCGCTCTGTAGAAGTTTCTTCCCTGGAATTTGCTGCCTAGGTTGCTTCGTCACTCTCTCCCTGAGTGGTGGTGAGAAGTTTCGGTAGTGCTCCGGGTGACAACTTCTGTGCACTTCGCTGGCTCCGCCCTCTTCCACCTTCACCTGATCCCTTTCTCTGGAGGCCGCGCCGTGGCTCAGTGGTTAGACCGCTTGGCTCTCACCAAGGCGGCCCGGGTTCGATCTCCGGGACCTCCGGTTTCCCCCGCCATCTCATTCCACCGGTGCTCCATCTTTATCTCATGCATCAGTGTCACCGCCTGCGGTGCCGTATGTAGTAAAAGCGGGCGTTAAACACTACACATTTCTCTGGGTGGGTAGAAACCAGCAATATATTACTGGCTGTTGGAGGTGCCCCCTTTCGCTCCGGTCTCAAAATTAATCATGTTATAAGGAAATGATAAGGAGAAAAATTGTTGTAATCAATAATTCCTGTATAATCAGTGCATAAATACAGTGTTTAGCAAGAAAATTTCCATCAAAAGAAAATGAATTAGATAAGCAAGGGTAGCTATAACAACTGAGGGTTCCAGCGAACACAAATCCATTGGCTCAAGGTTCAGCTATTTGGACTTCAAAACCGTAATGTTAGAAAGTCAGTTGTCGTACACATATGTTCCATTGTAAGTTCTTATCTTATTGCTAACTCCATACAATTTTCATATGAACTTATTCGTATGGAGCACCTCCACGGCTGTCGAGAAGCAAAGGAATTTGAGTATCAAGGACCCATCTCTAATTATTTTAGTAGTATTTGGTAAAATGAAGACTATTGGTTAAAAATAATAGTATTTGAAATTTTCGCATGTTGATTCTCTTAAGCGTTTCTGAATTATAAAAATGCCTTAGTTTAATATTATTTAATAACTATGTGACCAAAAAAGGTATAGTAATACAATTATATGTAAATAAATTACTGGATCGTTCCGGTGAGCATTTTTCCATTGTCTAATGATAGCGTATAGGCTTTGTAGGGTTTTCAAAACAGGAAGGTTAAGAAAGTCGCACGTTTCACATCCTTCTACGAATACAAGTATCCGTGAAACTTCAATCTTCTTAAACTAAAGCATAAAACACATTTGCTACAAACTTTCTTGCCTTATGCTACCCATTAAGATCCTTTGGGTGTGATCAGTAGGACAGAGGCACAGTAGGTGACTACAAGACATTGAGAAGCTAGAGGACTGAAGAAAGAAGTCTAGCTCGCAAGGAAAGTGATGCTGTTAAAAATTACACGGTCATTTTCCTTGCCGTATATCAGGTAGGAGAGACGGGAAACGAAGCCAGGCCATTTCCGCGACAATGGCATGTTAGCTGGTCGCCCACGCAACTTAGACCATCTCGTGATTCGATCTCGTGACACGTTACGTGTAAACTGTTGCTCGGCCTTTGTTGTCGGCCATATGGTTACGTTTTCGCCTTTAGAGGCTCTGTTACAACGGTAAAGGACCCAGATGTGTTGCGACACTTACTGGGAAAAGATAAAACGCCCATCATCTGCAGAGTTTTTGCTGTCAGGGGAGTATGGCGGATCCTCAGTGGACGAAATATTGCATCTGAGTATGGCACTCAGTGCCAAATAGCATGATCGGTCTAATGTGCTGCATTCATATGAGCTACAAAAATGACACATTCGCTATATACCTAAGAGCAATGTCACACGTAAACCATAGGAAACGCTAAACATTATCCTTTGTTCTGGATTTGAATTTTGAAATAAAGTTTCTTCAAGTGGTAAGTTTCTATTCCTTTATTCTCGTAGTCAATTTCAAGGAACAAGGATATTCAAAAACATCTTACAATAATACCGAATCCTTAAAAGTTTTTTTTTTTTTTTTTTAATTTACGTCCTCTAACTTAAGTCATATTTGATGATGAATGAAATGATGTTCAAATGCGTGCAGGGTAATTAGAACTTACAGTTCCTAGATATTAATATTTCAGGATAAGGGAAACCCCCAACGTTAAGTCATATCGGACGATGAATGAAATGATGTTCAAATGAATCCAGGGTACATAGAGCTTAGGGTTAGCAGACATACATCTTTCAGAGTAAGGGAAAACCTCCAACGTTAAGACATATCAGACGATGAATGAAATGTTATGAGTACAGGGTACATAGAGCTTAGAGTTACCAGACATTTATCTTTCAGGATAAGGGAAAACCTCCAACGTTAAGTCATATCGGACGATGAATGAAATGATGTTCAAATGAGTACAGGGTACATAGAGCTTAGAGTTACCAGACATTCATCTTTCAGGATAAGGGAAAACCTCCAACATTTAGTCATATCGGACGATGAATGAAATGATGTTCAAATGAGTACAGGGTACATAGAGCTTAGAGTTACCAGACATTAATCTTTCAGAAATGGAGAAAACCTCCAACATTTAGTCATATCGGACGATGAATGAAATGATGTTCAAATGAGCACAGGGTACATAGAGCTTAGAGTTACCAGACATTAATCTTTCAGAAATGGAGAAAACCTTATCGCTTTTACCAAGATTCGAGCTCGGGACCTCTTCAACGTCAGGCATACACGCTAACACCTACGCTACAGAGGCAGCCGTCCTTAAGATTTACGCAGTCATCCAGAATTGCCTTCAGGGGCTATTCCCACACGCCCCTTCCCAACATGAAATCTACACATCGAATTTTTGTGTGGAATTCTAGTGGTAAACGTGTAGTACTCCGAGTAATACTTGTTGGATATATAAATGTTAAAGTAGTTATGAAAATATGCTAATTGTTAGAGAAAGTGATAGGATTATTTTAAAAAATACATTACCTTTTTTTTCTGCAAAAAACACGTGCAGCAAGAACTACCTGACGAGATTCAGTGTACTTACAAAACATGCTCCTAAATCAAATCTAAAGCCTATAAACGCTTGAGAGCAATACAAAAAGAATGTTAGCATATTGAACGTTGAGTTCCCTTCTCGTGCTAAACTCATTACCATAAATCATTGGCGTCTCTAATGTCATTAACTCTCGTATACCCAGCATCCGCCGTCATGCCATTTGTGAACGTTATGGCAGCAATAAACTGCGAACGCATAATGGAAATATGTTTTTCCACCCCTTGCGCGTCTGCAGAGCATAAAGAAAGCCTTCGCCGATTTTCATAGCCTTAAAGATGTACGAAGCTATCAGCTTCACTTGCAATCAATGATTTATACACGCTTTATGTCACAGCTTAAACAAAATACACAAAAAGCTGACGTATTTCACTATAGATAGTCAAGTGTTTTAAGCACTAAACACTAAATACTGGCTTTAAATATCATATTCTTTGTATAAGACCACAAGAAACTGTTAAAACCAACAAGACTAGAAAATATGGTACAAATTGAACCATTAACCGATACAGTAAAATCATGTTGTTTAGCATAGTAAATGATTTTTTTACAGACGATAAATTGCTGTTCTTTGTAACTAGGCACATTTACTCGAATTCTCTTGTCAGTGGGCGAATTCAATGTACTCGTCCCACCTGCTTGGGATCAGGTTGGAAGAGAAACTTTCATAAAGTGTGTGTGTGTGTGTGTGTGTGTGTGTGTGTGTGTGTGTGTGTGTGTGTGTGTGTGTGTGTGTGTGTGTGTGTGTGTGTGTGTGTTTGTGTGTGTGTGTGACTTAACAGAAAATAAGATTGAAGAAGAAGAAAAAATAAGTGTGGAAGACGATTTTATAGACATGTTTAAAAATATCGATGGCTGTTCCAATGTTGATGAACGAGACATTGACAATGATTATAGACCGATTACAGAGTAGACATTATTGCATCATACAGTGTTACTGAAACTGAAGAGTAGTCAGATTCAGTGTTGGTGAACCAGCTGTGGCACGCGTAAGCAGTAGAAAACATAGAGGTGTTTGCTTTATTTCGAGCGTCAAGCAAAACATTGTCAAATGAACTTCCAATGCTAAGGCGGATGTGAGATCGTCTGATCTAAATTTTGTTCCTGCGAGCCATGTTTGGGAACAGAGAATGTGGGTGTGTGGCAGCAATTCATGCAGTTTGGCGGCGGCAAGCCCCGAAGAATGTGTTGAGGCATTATTGTGGTGATAAGGTACTTTCTTCTTCGTTATTCGAGGCCGTAACTCCAACTTCTTGTTGAATTTGGCCAATAAGTCATTGTAGTATGTTCCAGGAATTGTTTTTCCGTTTTCCAAGAAGTCGATTAGTATGACATCCTTCGCATCCCCCAAAAATTCACCTTGATCTTTTTTCCGGCCGATGGGAAGTCTTTGTCTTCTTTGGAGCAGATTCTCCGGGAAAAAACCCATTGTTTTGATTATTGCTTAGTTTCCGGAGTGTAATGATGAATCCAGGTCTGATCGACAGTGACAACTCGATGCAAAAACTCTTCAGATCACGTTTAAACAGCTGAAAATTTGGAAACCGCATCCACTTGTCCACTGTGAGCAAACGCGGCAGCCATCAGGCCGGCAGCTTTTTCATCTCCAACTTATTGTGCAAAATACGAATTGGATTCCCGTCGATAAACCTATGACCTCAGCCACTTCACCAACTTTCGCTCGACAAAAGCGAAAATCATATCGTGGACATTTTCAGTGAGTTCCTCGGTAACCACACCTGGGCGGTCCTCGTCGGAAACGTATGTTCGACCAAGTCTAAATTCTTTATACTAATATATAACCGTAGTCATAGAAGGCGAAAAGCCTCCACAAATGACATCCAATTTCGCATTTACCTCCTCGCAAATTTTCCCATCTAAAAGTTAAAAAGCGAATCGTTAAATGACATTGCATTTTTTTCCATTTTAGCAAAAACACCAGGAACAACTTATTGAAATGTCTGTAAAATCCCAACTAATCTATGAATCAGCAGAAAATTTCCCTTAACAACATGTGACAAATGAAAGTACATGTTGATAACACAAACTTCCCTTAGCAACACCATATATTTTCAAACACGGATACTTTGAACCTCCCTCGTATGCTGTGATAGGGCGGGTGGTCGAAGTCGTTAAGGCATGGAATCGTGAACTGGAGACCCACGATTCAAATCTGATCAATTCTCGTAACTGACAAATGCCCGGGAGGTACTCTAAACTTGAGTCTGGAACATTTTCTTCCAACATTTTTATATATCTAGTGTCTACAGTCTGTGATAAAAAATAAACATTAAACATTACTAAAAAAAATACCTCTCCTTAAAGAGAGCAGTTTCTTCCCCTTTTGTCCAAACTTATCCATAACTGGAAAGGTTAGCGATCCCGCTGCACATCTGCCACCTTCAGACCTGGCCACACATCACGATCCATCCATTCCAGCCGAGGGACAGTAGATTCATCCTTCGTTGCGGTATCGAAAACGTAGCTACTTCTCCAGAGTTTAGAGATTTCTATAACCACTGAATGCACAATTTCTAACTACCTACATTACTATAAAAAAATATTAAAACCTTAGGCACAATTGGATATTTTCTAATTTTCTCTGCGGTGATTATAGCAATTACCCGTTTCTGCCATCGTCGTCGTCGTTATAAAAATAACAGCAATTATTGTTAATCACGAGAAACATTACCTAGTTTTTGTTTCGAACTTTTCTAGTCATCTGCAATTTTCCTCACAATATGCTTCAAGTTTCCCATGGAGGAGCACGCCACGTGGCGGACAAATAAGAAAACAAAAGCGGCACGACGATCGTATTCACGTTATGGGTGGCCATGAAGGTGAATCAATTTTATAGGTCGTAAGGCTACGAATATGCTGTTACGTATATCTAATTTATGTGACTGCAAGGACACCCTCATATGACTTTCTCTGCTCTTATACAAATGTTTGTTCCTCTATCTACTTCATGTTAATGGAGGTAAGCTTTTGTACCCTTATAAATAGAATGGGAATAGTAGAATATAGTAGACTTTAACAGATAGATAAATAAATTTGCTAATATTGGTAGTGTTTTGTCTTTGTTTATATTAGTGTTATATCCAGTGATACATTTGTGGTTATAATATTTATTAAAATATTCTGATGATGGGAGAGATGTACGCTCCCGAAACGTCGACTTCTAATCGTCTTTTCTCCTGGCTTGTTTGCCGAAAAGATCTCGAACATATTTGTCGCCAGGAAAGCTTCAGGTCTTATTTTAGGAGTTCTTTCATTTGTCATAAAAACTTCTTAAGCATACTCTACTCGTTTCAAACCCTTTGGAACGGTATTTAAGAATATAATATTTTTATAAAAAACTTTTCAGTGTAAAGGGCGATTACAGCGGTGCATCCTTGAGTATATGCTTTGTATAGTTTGAGGTGAAATAGAGGTTTGGAACGTTTCAGTGTAATGCAATTCGTTATGAACTTTATAGCTGGTAAACTATAACAGATAGAAAAAAACTAACTGCACAAAAAACATAAGGCTTTTTAAAATGCCCAATTTATTTTAAATAACTATAGCAGTCATATAATTTTGAGTCGAACTAATACTCAATGCTCCACTTATTGCTAGTATTTACCTAGAACGTGTTTCGTCAGGAGCTTCTTAACATCATCAGCTGTTGTCGACTAATGGACGTTGGTTTGGTGAACTCCTTGGAGGTGACAGGTGTGTCTCTGTCGGTATCTTGATGAACTTGAAGTTTGGGTTTTCATCAAAGGTAGTGTCGAAATTAAACAATTTTCTTTCATATTTCTTTATGAAGATTTTTTCCCACGTGGTTAATGCGGCTTGACCTTGGACACTTTTTAATAAGTGGATTTCTCGTTCTAGATCATGATTCTCCTTCCAAAAATGGTACGCTACCGCTAATTTATCTATTTCTTTGTTCCTGATGCTCCTAAAATGCTCTTTAAGCCTAATGTTCAAGTTCCTTTTTGTTTTTCCAATCTAAAAGTTGTCACAGCCTTTGCAGTTTATCCGGTACACACCTGATTTTTTGTCTGTGGGTATCCCCTTTGTATTATGTGATTTCAAAAAGTGTTGTACACTGAATTTGTTCTATGGGGCCAAAGTAATATTGTGTTCTTTTAAGACTTTTTGGAAAAGGTATGTAGCTCTGGGATGATATGTAAATTTTCTGTATGAAGTTTCATTGCTGATTGGGGAAAGAGCAGTTACTTGTTTGCATCTTTGTTGTCTTTTGAATTTATCAATTTTCTTTTTGACCAATTCAGCACTGAATCCATTGTATTCTGCAATGTAAATGATATTATTGTACTCTTTGATATATTCCATCTTGTTTAAAGGTATATAACCAGCCTGTAAATTAAACTGTTGATAACAAAAAGGAACTTGAACTTTAAGCTTAAAGAGCATTTTAGGAACATCGGGAACAAAGAAATAGATAAATTGGCGGTAGCACACTATTTTTGGAAGGAGAATCACGATATAGAACGAGAAATCCACTTATTAAAAGTGTCCAAGGTGCAGCTGCATTAACCACGAGGGAAAAAATCTTCATAAATATGAAAGAAAATTGTTTAATTTCGACGCTACCTTTGAAGAAAACCCAAACTTCAAGTTCATCAAGATACCGACAGAGATGCACCTATCGCCTCCAAGGAGTTCACCAAACCAACGTCCATTAGTCGACAACAGCTGATGATGTTAGGAAGATCCTAACGAAACGCGTTCTAGGTAAATACTAGCAATAAGTGGAGCATTGGGTATTAGTTCGACTCAAAATTATATTAATTTTGTGCTTCATTGTATCATAGTCCTTATATATTGGAACTATTGCAGTATCTATTTCCGAGATGTATGTTATATATTATTAGTTTGAATTTTTGATTACTTTACTATTTTAAAGGCTGGCGCTATGTTTCTCGCAACATCATGGAAAGGCAGGGCAATTTTTAGGTCAATCTTTAGCGACTTGGTTAATACACATTTGACTATCGGTTGTATAGTGCGATCCATGTATACCTGAACCATTTCAATAGGCCATAACTTTTGAACCAATAATAGCACACACGTGCAACTTTGAGAGAATATAATACACAATTGGAAGATTACATTATACTATTTACACCTCAGAGAAAATGTTGGAAGTGTCCTCCACCAGCATCTATACATGTTTGTACTCGTCTCACCATATTCTCTGAAGTTTTACGGAGAGTATCCTCGCCAATGTTACTTATTTCGGTTCGAATGGATTCCTTAAGAACATCAATTGTCGGTGGCCTATTTAACGCCCAAGGTGTTAGCGTCGAGCATGGTAAACATCAAACCTCGCTAGTCCTATATGTAATTTTATCCGTTACCTAAGAAAAAAAAAAGACTTGAATTATGAATTATAAAACTATTAAATATTGTTTTTAGAATCGATGTTTTTACTAGGTGTAAGATGATACTGGAGGCTTTGAATAGCGAAGAATCATAACTATGGTGATACAAAAATAACAAATGATAAACTGTATGTCAAAATGAGTGATTCAGACGACCAAAGTTTTATACCTGAAGAAAATCGAGAAGAAGCTCAATTGCTGATCTTAGTTTGCTGTCACAAAAGTCGTCTGTAATTTATGACAAAAGAATATTTATTTCATAAAAATGGTGCAGTTCAAAAAGTGTTAAGAATATTTACGAGGAAGTGATTTTAGCATAAGAAAAATTGAACATCGGATAAGCCATGTACGAGGTAATCGATAGTCAAATGTCTTTGACACTATATTAGAGTAGGCGTTCGTGTTTTGTCTCGCAAATGTTAACTTTATTCTTCTGTTTGACCTGCTATATTGACTCTGGTAGAGATAATTCGACCCTTTGCAGAGATTATTCATGTCTAACAGTAAAAGACCTACTTTCAGTAACAAAAGTATCGCGTAATGATGAGTTTTTCTTATGGTGACGGATAGTGGGTGGAGAAAGTAATGTGACCGTAACATCAAGTGAAGATTGCCAGAAATTAATAATAATATTGGAATGCGAGTGGAGGTCAAGTTTAAGGTGACCGACCCATCAGGTGAAGTCAGCGAGCGATCTATTGCCGATACCATCACACGGCAGGCAGCTAGGTGTATCGTTGGGAGAAGATACCATCTTCTGAGAGCTCTGGATCATGTCGTGATGACCCCTGACCCCCTCCTCCCGCAAGCCCTTGTCACACAGCGCAGTGGCGTACACACAGCAACTTGTAACACAGATATCGACGTCATGGCTTAACTCTCTCAGTGACGAGCTATCCAAAGATTTTTTTAACTTCTTTGGTCAAATGCAGGGCTTTGGATTGAAAAACAGTTTATAGTGCTATTGCTTGCTGAACTGCAGAGTTTCTTGGCGTAGAATTTTATCAATTTTACCATTAAACACATTGCGAAAGACTTTTAAATGTTAAAGTATTAGGTTTGAGTTATAGTAGAAGTAAACTTTTCCCCTATCCTGAACCATTATCCTGGTAACTCTAAGGTCTATGGACCCTGGATTCATTTGAGCATCATTTCAGACACCTTTGCAGCCTGAGAATGGGACGTAGAATAAACAATGCATTCAAAAACTCAATTGTTTACCTTTGGGAGCTCCAGAAATTACCAATGTTATCCTCCAATACATGGTCAGCACTAAGCATAACAGAATATATACCCTTACACTTCTTAAGTGAGATGTACTAATTCACAAATGAATAACAAAATGTTATAAAATATTTTTTATTCCTGAAAACGAACAGCGTACATCCAGCTCAGAATTAAAATGGTGATATTGTTTAAATCATCTTCGAGCTTTCGTGGCATTCCAAGACACACTAGTTGCGTTGGATGCTAATTTAATGACATCCTTAATAGCAAGAGTAGTATAACGCTCACAAGGAAAAAAAAAAGAAAATACTTAGCACGTTCAAAACACTTCTGCACCATTTTTAAGGGCTTTGCCACTTCCATGTTTAATTACGAGTCAATAACACTTAGCCAAGTAAACAAGACTACATTAGCACGACCGTACCTCGTCCAATAAAGAGCGCGGGAATATCAATGTTTCCACAACCGTAGGGGCTAACTATTGAGGTTATGAACCAAAACCGCTAAGAAAATACTATCATTATTCACCGTCTTCAATATTTGAAATACATAATCGGCGATAATGTATGCAGTACAGTAACAAACAATTAAACACGCCTAAAATAGATAACTTATATGCCGGAAGCTTTAAAAAACGGAAAAGAAATTTCGGAATTGAGCTATTTCCCATGTAAAATTACGCTCTAAGACGGAAAACTGCCTAAAGTGGAAACGGAAACATCTTTGGGAACCGTTTGCGTAAATAAACTGATTAAAACAGATAACTTTATGTAACATGAGTTACAACGTACGTATTTTAAAAATTGCAATAATTTTGAGGTCAACTGCGCTTGCATCGAAGCTCCATGAACCATAAAGTCAAACTGTAATCCTTTGAGGGAAAGAGAAAACAAACCATTAGCTCTCAACTCTCTTCCAACACACATGGTAAGGGTAAAACTGTTTTACGGTGTGTTCATCCAGATTCGTTGTAACAAGTGATCAAGTACGATTGGAAGAAAACTGTGAAATTTTCTGATTTTTAAAAAAGTATGTACATAAATTCTTTAAAATGAGTTCTAAACATAAGTCATTATCGCTGGAGGAAAAATTTGAGGCTACTGAAGAACAAGAAAAGAACAAGCGTCCAGCTAAAGAATTGTGTTGTTTAACGTGAAGAAAACTCAGATTTAAGAGATTTTAAAAAATTAAAAATTAAAGACGGGTTACTAAAGGGAGTAGAAGGACATGTGAAACATCACAAAATCTACAGAGTACGACGAGCTAAATCGCGCTGTGCTGGAGTGGTTCGTTAGTGCGCGCGCTAAAGGAATTCCATTTCTGGACTATTAAAGACAATTTCAAATATTGCCATAACATTGTTTTGAATTGTTTGTTTGGTAAAGTAAATGATGTTGATATGCAGACAATTACAGATTGGAAAGGGATAAAGATAAACTGGGCGATAAACTATAATTGTCGTATGTAAGCTGAAAATATAGTACATAATACATACCAGCCTATTATTATTTACATTTCATTATATATTATTCCTTCACTGTAAACCTGTGCAACTATTTCGTAATTTCTATGTATTCAAACAGAACCCGATATAAGATGGAAACCTGTGTAAACGGAAAATAAACGACGGATCGATTGCATTCCGTTTTAGAGAGGTTTTACTGTATTTTCATTCGCTTGAAAGGCGTGCATTTATTTAACCCAGTTCTCTTTCTTGGGTGGATGCAGTATATACCTAGGTACAGTCACATTCTTGAAAGTTAGGTAGGTGCGTGGTTTTCCTGCAAGTAAGTACAACTAATCTAAGACTTTATTTTGAATAGTTCTTCTCTCTTAGGATGTACTCACTTCAGCATTTGAACTTAACCACATAAAACATTTTCCCTCTGTGTTTGTTTTAATCAATATTAGCAGACTTGGAGTGTTTGATCCCAAGTAGTACGGTAGCACGCCACTGATCAAACAAAACAACGTCGTCTTTCATTGTTTACATTATCGTGTGTATGCGTTTCAGAAGGCTTAGAACCGAACAGAACAGAAAACTCTCGACAGGCCATTGAACTTTCCGTTTTCCATCAGAAATGCATTATTCACAAGTTTATCAAGATCCAAACCATGGAAACATTCAAATGTTGCTTTCTGAAGTCATACTGTAGCCCGTCATTTGTTATTTCTGTGTTTACCCGTCTAAGGACGGACGTTTCTCTGATAGCGTACAGTGTTGATGTGAAATATTTCATTAAAGTAATAATCTTGAAATTCAGCAATAAGAACATGTTTAAGACACGAAACTACAGATATAACATAATTTATTTTACTATTCACCCTGTAACAGTTGTTTTTGTTTGGCCTTGAAAGTGAGTTTTGTTTATTTGCTTGGTGGTGTTATTTGGAATTTGGGAAAAATGTTTAAAAGTATTATAATGTTTATGTTGAGTGTGTGGAAGTGAAATTCTACAGGGAAAATTAAACAAGACATTATATTGGTTGGTACAATTGACGTCAGTATAAAGAAATGAAAGGTTGCTATGGAGAAAAAAAAATCAATAATCTTCATGGTGGAAAAAGTACGCGGGGAAGAAAAATAATTTTGATAGTGATGAATGGACGTGCAGGAGTGAGTGAGTTTATGTAATTAACGGAAACTATTTAATAAGGAAGTAAGGATTTATCGATAAGCTGGAGGTAACCTGCAATGATTGACTAGGAAAGAAAGTTCGAGTAAAATGTAATCCAGATGATACAATTAAACTATATATTACGAAATTGAACTTATCCAAATGTTATTTCTTTCACTCGTAACCACCCTTGAAAAGACGAGATCTCATGACTCGTATTTAAGCAGACACATTATTCAAAAACCAATTCAAACTACAAAGAACATGAATCCTGTTACACATGGCTTCCTAACCTGGGGCTTCGAAATAGTCAACACGCATCCCATCTTCACCGCAGAAATCATGTTACACATGGCGCCCAACGTGGGGCCCGAATAAGATGGAGAGAAATTAGCACAATAGAAATCCTACTACAACCCGCAGTGAGTGTTTTAGCTGATTTTAGATTTCCCAAGCACTTTAATATTAAGATGGATACATTTTCAGTTTAACTACTGCAACAATAGAATACAATCACTAGGTCTACATTTCAAATATAATATTTATTACAGTTTTAACATTTAGTAATGAAATGTGAAACTGTAACTACAGCTGTACCTTCTATTCATTCAGTAGTTTACAAACATTTTCCTATATGTTCAGATGCCCTCAATAAAGTTCTATTGAACATTGTTTTTCTAAATAAGTATGTGTCAATTACTGAAACAATTGCCGTAAGTTGTTATTCAAACTATACCAACAATTAAAACAAATGGCAAGCCACTCCTACATTAGGTATTAGTCAACGATGTTTGTGACACGGCCTTGGTCTAAATAGTGATATATTTCAGAAAATAAAATTACAAATAATTTTACCATTTTATTATAGTTTAATTAAAAAACGTGTAAGCCTTTTTAGGATAGATGTTGGATAATAAACATTGTATGGTACCAGTGAATCAAGACTTATTTATATGTACACTTGTGAAATTTAACGAGCTTTCCACTCGTGGATAAAATTCTTGATTCACTGGCACCATAAATAACTATTATTGAAACATTTTATTTCTAAATTGCTGATGTCTTACAGTAATATTACGCAATAATCCTTAAGCGCTAGTTGCTATGTTACTGCTTTGATTTTTTTGCATTACTATGAAAACAGTGAACGGCTTATTTAAGAAAATTCGAGCAGAATAAAAAAGTAATATAGTGTAGTAACATTTTGACTTTTTCAACTTTTTGGGTGGAATGCAATTCTTTATATTGGTGCTCCCTAGTTTAGTGACACGTTGCGCAGAAAGCAATGACCAGGATATGTTCTGGATCGTTGTGCGCATCATATTCCACGAGAATCACATGCCTCGAGGACTCTGTTTGATGAAGCGTGCAGATGGGCACATCATCCAATTAGAGAAGCTCCTCGCGGTAGCCGTAACGGAACTCAATGTTCCTTTGTATCTATCACCGTCCTTACTCCACTAAGAGCACGACCACATTCGACAACCGTACCATCTTTTAAGTTTGTAAAGCAAATGTATTGTTACACAGGGAATTAAAAGTCAAATTACAAATTCACAAGCACAATAAACCCCAGTTAAACCGAAACAGTAAATGAGCGGAAAAATAAAGTTAAGAAAAACTAATGGGGAAAATATGAGATGCCCAAAATCGCCTAGCTTTGTCCAACCCTGAACTCCAACACAGGCATACCTCTGTAGCATAGACATCTGCCTCTCGTTCAAGAAGTCCCGAGCTCGAATCTCGGTCAGGGTTAGTTATCTGGATAAGGTTTTTATCATTTCATTCATCGTCCGATATGACTTAACGTTGGAGGTTTTCCCTTATCCTGAAAGATGAATGTCTGGTAACTCTAAGCTCTATGTACCCTGTACTCATTTGAACATCATTTCATTCATCGTCCGATATGACTTAACGTTGGAGGTTTTCCCTTATTCTGAAAGATGAATGTCTGGTAGCTCTAAGCTCTATGTACCCTGGACTCGTCTGTGCATCATTTCTTTCATAGTCTGATATGGCTTAACGTTGGAGGTTTTCTCTTATCCTGAATGATGAATGTCTGGTAACTCTAAGCTCTGTGTATCCTGTACTCATTTGAACATCATTTCATTCATCGTCCGATATGACTTAACGTTGGAGGTTTTCCCTTATCCTGAAAGATGAATGTGTGGTAACTCTAAGCTCTGTGTACCGTGTACTCATTTGAACATCATTTCATTCATCGTCCGATATGACTTAACGTTGGAGGTTTTCCCTTATCCTGAAAGATGAATGTGTGGTAACTCTAAGCTCTATGTACCCTGTACTCATTTGAACATCACGTAAATCAAAACACTATTAGGTGCCGATTTCTAAATGTGTGGAAATTACAGATGTAACTTAGTTTATTTAACATGTATCTCGTGGCACAGAATGAAGCTGCTGCTTTAGATTTCCTTACATTTGCATATGGTTAACGTACGTGAATATTTTGTACCTGATTTGGCTGTTTATCGCTACATTTACCTAGCTGTAGACTGTTTTCAGAGATTCTAAACTCAGCTGCTATATTAGGAGTGCATGTATTTGACTGGCTGTTCTTTTACTCGGGTTTAGTACAAAAGTAGTAACATACTGTAAGAATACCTTAGAGGCTTATCAAAACAAATGAGCCACGCAAGAGGAGATGTAGCAGAGTAATTGCTGCATGTTATGCATCCCTCTAAAGTCGTAAATCTTCAGGAGTCGTAGTTCGTCGCAGCTAAACACGGTCCTGGAGTCAGTCTTCTGTTTGCACCGTTTGTCTCTCCTTTATTACTTTCTCTCTTACATACTTTTGGCATCCCATAGCGAGATTACGTCGGAAATATAGATACTGTTACACAAGTAATACGTTTAAAAAATTATTTCAGAATTATTCTGACAAGCAATTAACTAATTTTTTAAGTATAAACCATTTATATTCTATGGTCTTGAAGCATCGTTCAGAGAGGCTTATTATCCCACGTTAGTACCAGTGTCTGGTTTTGATGCGAAGATTTCCATGACACTCACTTGCACTGCTTCAAAGATGTCAAAGTTTCTTCCACGTAGAAAATGGGCCAGGGATCGAAAAATATGATAATATGATGCTGCAAGATCAGGGCTGTATGCTGGCTGTGGTACCAGTTCGACTCCTCCCAATTCCTGAATTTTTTCCCATGGTTGTTCGTGCAGTATGGGTGTTGCATTATCCTGTTGCAGTATAACTCTATTTTGGTTAACTAATGCTGGGTATCTCCGTCTAAAAATTTCATGAACTCGTTCCAGTTGTTGAGAATAAAGATCGGCACCAATCGCCCGCCCGTTAGGAAAAAACTCCCAGTGAATCATACCTTCAAAATTCCACCAGACATGCAACATTACTTTGGGACCGAACTGATTTTTTTAACGATGACTTTAGCAGGTTGGCGGGGATCAAGCCACTGTTTCGAGACATCAGAGTTTTGTTAATATACCCATTTTTCATCACAAGTGACAATACTCCTGAAAAATCTATCATCCATGGGATTATGGATAAGCTGACGACATATATCTATTCTACGTTCAGCTTGTTGAGGTGTCAGTTCATGAGGTACAGATCTACAGCTTCTGTATGATTTTCTAAGCGTCTTAGTGTGGCGATGTATGTTTGAGGATTTTCTCGCAAAACCTGCCGTGTATCCTCAATATTCCATACTTTAGATCTTCCAGAACGTGGTAAATCCTTACTGTTTTCGTCTGCATTGTTGAAACGTTGGAACCATCAAACTTTGTTATCTCCATTTTGTGATTGTTTATTAACAATTGAAGCCTGATACATACTCCTAATGTACGTAGCACTAGCCATCGCATCCTGTAAATAGCATTGCCAAACAAAAGAAACCCAATGCACTTTCCAAAACACCAAAATAAAACACCGACGTTACTTATTTGCACATATTTTTATTATGACAATGTCCTATTCATGCATGTCTATGATTTTGGACGAATGAAATTGATTGATTGATTGATTAGTTTTATATGTTTATGGATCCTTAAAATCTGAATTAAAGAATCAATTTTTTTGCAACTAATGTAGTGTTTTCTGCAGCTAACGCCAGAGATAGAGAAAGTGGATATCAAGTCCGAAAAGTGACCATATTAAATTTGTTTTATTTTTAAAGCAGTTGAAACAGTCACATTTCTCGGAGGTCACATTGTATAAACATAAGATAGTTTCACAGAGATTATGGGTATGGACCGCTAATTACCAACCTGAACTGGATTTTTGTTTAGGAATTTCCTTTTGTTATAAAAGAGCACATCCGTGGGAAAGGGGTACCTGGGAACTGTATCGCTCATTGTTGTACAATAATATAGTCCGTCATAGCTTTCTCTCGGCTTTCCCTTGGCAGACGTTCATTTGTTTATGTAATTACAGCTTAGGAGTCGACACCCTTTTAGCTTTATGTACTGAAAAGTAAAGTTGTTAGATAATTGTTTGGACAGATATTAGCAATAATGGAAATGATTTTAAACAAAAAAAATAAGAAAATGATTATTATATTGAAAGGTAGAGTCAGACTGAAAAATTCAATGCCATAGCCGGGATTTGAACCACGGATCTTCCGATCTCCGTCCGACTGCTCTGAATCATTGTGTTACTATGGCAATATGCCAACATGACATTAAATCCTCCAATTGACTCATAAACCACTAGGAGTTCTCATAAACACACGATCAACTACCTTAATGGCGACTTACTGTGTTGTAAGTACTTTCCTTTTTAGAAAGATGACGTTAAAAGCCCGCATTTGGATATCTCTGAGTAGTGTTAGAAGACTGTAATTATGCCACGCAGTGTTAAAAAAGTTTTATCACTCCAATGTAGCCAACTTCAGTTTCTTGTGCAATGTAACTTTTATCTGAGTGAGGTAGACCGTGTTCGTATCCCTCTATAAAATGGCGGATGATGTGAATCTCAACATGGAAGGTGCTAAGGTGCTAGCTAAGTCTGCAGAACCAGAACATATTTTAAAAGCAGCGAGCAAAAACAAGAAGAAAATTGGAAATTAATTATTCTTTCACACTGGCCGTGTGTAGGCTAAATTGTGGAAACGTAGAGTCAGACTGAAAAATTCAATGCCATAGCCGGGATTTGAACCACGGATCTTCTGGTTTCCGTCCAGCCGCACTACCATTGTGCTACTATGGCCAACGTGCCGATATGACATAAAATTCTCCAACTGACTCCTATTTTCCCGGTAAACCACTTAGGAGTTCTCATAAACACATGAGACAACTACCTTAATGGCGACTTACTACATGTAAGTACTTTAAGGCCCGAGCTTTATAGTTCGGACCACTATTAGGTTTCCACAATTTAGCCTACACACGGTCAATAGTAGTACAGCTGCCTAACACTCAGATCTCTGTAGACATGTGACGTGTAAGATGACGTGATACATGGAGGAGACATTGTCCGCCATATCTGAGCCTTGAAGCATCATCTAAAAGATCTATCATGATATGAATACCTAGTTAAGCCAATATAAATAAATAGAGATAAAAATAATAGCAGCGTGGTATAAAACATGGCACATGGGTTTAGATACAGGTCTAGAAACCCCACATCAAGATAAAAATATCAAGATCCTGTTTGGAGCTCAAAACGGGTAACGTTGTTATTTTTAACTTTATATGATAACGCTATCTCTGACGCTATATTCTAAAAACTTTTCATACTCTATCGGACCACTATTAGGTTTCCACAATTTAGCCTACACACGGTCAATGTGTAGGCTAACTATAAAGTCCGGGCCTTAAAGTACTTACATGTAGTAAGTCGCCATTAAGGTAGTTGTCTCATGTGTTTATGAGAACCCCTAAGTGGTTTACCGGGAAAATACGAGTCAGTTGGAGAATTTAATGTCATATCGGCACGTTGGCCATAGTAGCACAATGGTAGTGCGGCTGGACGGAAACCAGAAGATCCGTGGTTCAAATCACGGCTATGGCATTGAATTTTTCAGTCTGACTCTACGTTTCCACAAGAAGAAAATTGCTTCATAGATTCTTTCAAATTCCAACAATGACCCTATAATAAATAGTGTAACTAACACTTCAATTCCTACTTCCTCTACACAAACAATAAGTATTTCAAATTGCAGTAATTGCACTATAAACATCACAATTTCCTCAAAAGAACAGTAACTGTAATCCGGTTGTTTGTGAAGGTTTTAACGTATTTATACATTAAAGTGTTATTACATTATTTTCGTTTTATTAGTTTCATTGCCACCTTTATGTGAGATTTTATATACCTAGAATGTTTGGTCATGTTGTCAACACTGATGCTAAGCAAGGCAATAACTGAACATTGCAGCACGTTAAGGTTCAGGTCTCCGAAATAGCTAAAACAATTTCTTATTACAATATATGTATTAATATTCAGTACTGTCCCACTCGTGTTCAAAGTAATTTTATTCTCCTTTTCCTACAAAGCTCAGGCTTTGTAGTTCAGACCCCCATTAAGTCATTAATTGACCACTGTTATATCAATTAATGATAATTAACTGTTCTTTCACACTAGCCGTGTGTAAGCCAAAGTATGGAATAAGAAAGGTGAATCTTACTAAAAAATTCAATGACATAGCCGAGATTTGAACCACGGATCTTTCGTCTCCATCTGGATTATCTTAACCACTGAACTACCATGGCCAACATGACAGCATGATATTACATTTTGCAACTGAATCGTGTTTTTCCCGGATTTTTCTATACATCTTATATATCACTTTTCTACACAACTTAGGCTTTTAAGATATCGATTGTGAAGGCTTGGGAAGATATCGATTAGGTTTAGAATTAGAATTATACGCAAGGCTTGTCCAGCAATGCATGTACGAATACCGGAACCTTTATGATTCCACTGAGATCCTGGGAAGAAGGGAGGAAGAACAAGAACCGGACAATGAAGTAAGCAGTGTCGGGGCCCCTAACGATCAGTCGCCTAATACTACGACCTTAAAAAGTTAAAGGAAATGATGCACGAGAAACGCCAGCATTGGCCTACCGACTCGGTGAAACAAAAAAGCAAAACTCCATTCAGAGTGGCCGGCTCGTAAGACATCCATTTATCACAACACAGGCAAGTTGCACAAAAATACGTGAACAATGGTGGTGTTAACGTCACAGCTGAAACTCTGAAACAATGTCCGGAATGCTTGTTATCTAAAAGAATTATAAAATATCTACATTAGCTGCTCATATTATCTACTTTATTACTCCAGTAGGTCATTAGAAACTTGCTTCTGGCAGGCGGGCTACGCCCCACAGCCGCCGCTCGTAGCACGTGTACTTGTTTTGTTTTCCGTTTGAACAATGTCCACAGATTGCAATCGTCATAGCCGGCGGTCACTGTGCTGGAATTATGCAAATGTCGAAATAGTGTTTCATGATTCACATGAGAGAATGGTCAAATTGCTTTATCCTGCCGTTCTTTTGTTCACATATACTGCCACTTATATGTACTATGAGAAGAGGTGTTGTATTACACACGAAATATGCATTTTGAGGCCCATTTAAGCCAAAGTTTTACTTGTTTATGTTCCTTAACATTAAATACAAAGAAATATTTCATCCCACCAAAAAGTCCATTAAGAGTTACTGGATAAGAAAGGCATGTTTAGAAGTAGTCTGTTATTGGTTACCAAATGTATTTACATTTGAGATATTCTAAAGATGCAACGCAAAGATTTTAATGGAAGACGTTTCGATAAATTCTGCTTTTCTGAAAAAATGGTTCTAAAACAATATGTTTAAAATATTTGCATAAGAAATATATACCTTTGATCATAGCCTCTGAAGTGCTCTTCACTCTAGATGACCTTTGTGTAATAGAAAACTAATCTTACGGAAGGCATTGGTTGGTCCACCAGGCTTGATCCTTCGTAACTATGCCCCAAGTGCTGCATCCCCGGGAGAGATGACACAAGGTAAACGACTCAAAAAAAAAACGTGGGAAAAGGCTGAGAAAACCCATAGGTAACTTAGGCCGGCCACGGGAATCGAACCCGGACTTCCCTAATGAGTTAAATAATATGTTTATAAAATAGCGAGTTATTTGAATGTAAATATGGACCATACTGAACCTATTGACATTTTACGAGCAGCAGAGAAAGTGAATTTATTTCAACGATTTTAAAACCAAGCAATAGGCCTATCATAAATCATGCAACGAATAATTCAATTCCAACTTTCTCCACCCAAGGAATAACAGTTTCAAATTGTAAGAATTGTACAATCGACATTTCAGTTTTCTTCAAAGTTGAGTAAGTATGGAGACAGCTGTAATCTAACAATTAATTGCTTTTTTGTTGCGTTATTTTCATTGTTTTATCCCTTAAACTACACTTTATTTTATTATTCCGTCATACCTACAAAACTTTTTCTACGAGTTCAAATGTTTCTTTCCGTTGCTATTAAGTAGACAAAAGAAGAAGCTATTGTAACAATATTTGCTGAAAGTTTATGAAAGGTCTGTGGGTGTAGCCCACAGAATTTTCACCCATATTTAATTTTACTGAAGATAAAGTTATTTCAGAACTCCACGAAAATTAAGCGCCACGGAATAAATCACAATCTGAAACAGGATAATAATTTGTATAAGAGCAATAACTTTCGGTAAAAGCAGGCCTGAGTGTTCTTTAGAAAGACCACCCACTGCGGTATCACGTAGGAACAGCAGTTAGAGACTTAATATCTTAATTGTTAATTCAGAATTCTTCTGGGATATCAAATTTTTCGATATAATTACATCAATCATGCCGGCCAGGTCCAAGCCTGCCTTAAAAGAATGAGGAAATTTGTATTAGGACCGTTTAAGTATCGACCGACGTGCATTAGCTAACGTGATCCTCGCAAGCGCTGATGTCTTTTGTACTTTTATATAAGGTTTGACTGTAGTTATGTTGAAGTTGACTGCTTAAGAATTCGTATACCTTGCTATGAATTACACGTCTATATTTAAATAGAGTTGAAGGTATCTCTTCTTTTTGAAAATCTCGCCAGTAATATGTATGTTTCTGTGTGTTGCAGACGAGGGGGAGTGCAGGGCGACAGATAATGGCGTCGCTCTGACGGAGAAGACATGGCGGTGTTCAGGTGGACCGTCCTCGCCGTGCTGGTCCTCGGCACCCTAGCGGCTGAGTATCGCCCACGACAGCACCGCCTGGAGCTCAGCACGGAGTTCTTCCTCGTACCGGAACGCGGCATCGTCACCAACACAAGCTCGGCGTGTCCTCCAGGAGTAGAGCTCGCTCGTTGTGCTGGGGGAAGCGAGCCCAACAGAACCAAGATCACGGGAGCGGTAAGCTTGTTGAGGAAAGAGGTATGGGTGATACCCTTGCTCGTGTTTTCCTCTCTGAACATGCTCGTCATCGCGGGCTTCGAAGTGTTTGTGTTGTGCAAGGCTTGGAGGACGACGCCCAGTCGCCGACACCTCTTCCTCGGACAAACGCTGCTCCTGGGTCTGTTTCTGTGCTCGGTCTTGGGGGCGATTCTAGCCATTACTCCCACTCCTGCGACGTGCGCCATGGTGCGGTTCGGCGCCGGGTTCTCCTATGCTATGGTGTTCGCCGCTCTGCTAGTGAAGTGTGTGTTCCTCATCAGCCTGAACGGTGGAGTGTACCTGCCGGCGCCTTACCAGGCTCTGCTGCTCACGTTCGCCGTTCTTATCCAGGTCGCTGTAGGGGCTCAGTGGCTGCTCAACGCGCCTCCTCGAGTAGATCTGCTCAGGGTAGACCAGGAGCCTGGACCCATCACTATGCTGCATCGCCTTGTGGTCACCGCTGACGATCTCCAGCTGCTGTTACTTCCTCTGTGCCACACGCCGTACCAGGACTTGATCCTCTCCCTCCTCTACGTCATGTGTCTCATTGTGTTCGTCGCTATCCTGGCAGTCAAGTCCAGGGGCATACGGGATAACTACCGAGAGGCGACCTTCATCGGCCTAGCCGTAGGATGCAGCATCCCGGTTTGGTTGATCTGGGTGCTGTGCGGACTGGCCGTACCCGAGAGACATCGTGACGCCTGCCTTGCCTTCGGGCTCGTATCCACCGCCACCATCGTGTTCTTGGTCATGTTTATGCCCAAGGGTCGACAGCTAGCGGCAATGGGCAAGGAGGGTGTCTACGTGGAGGATCGAGAAGATCGATTCAGCACACTCAGTCCAGCCGGTTCGGGGTATTCCCCTTCTTTCTTCCACTTCAAGCCAGTCAAGTGCGGCCTTATGGGACCACCGCCTTTCTCGCAACCGCCCCCGGTACCACCCCACAAACAAGCCGCAGCAGTAACAGGTACGTAAACCAATCAAGCCTTGTAAAATATTGTATAAACTGCACAGTGAATATGCATTTGGAATGGGTTTTGTAAATATAAATAAAACCAAAACCAAGACCATGTAAATAAGTCAGAAATTCGGCGAGCCTTCTAAGAAAGTGCTTAGAGGTTCAAAATTTGCAGTAATTCATAAATATGAAATATATTTTTCAGAATTTTGGATAGTAAATAAAAACTCAACCAATTGTATTATAATGTTGGATAACTTAAAATTGGCGACGCAACAGTACAATGCCAGGCCAAGACAGCTGCCCGACCTCTACGCATTCCATTTCTTCCCACAAAGGGTGTAAAGATTACGGTGAGGAATAGGAGGGTGGGACGTGGTTAGTGCCTGGGTGCCTACCGACCGGTGAATGCGCTCCTTGCAACCAGGGATAGTTATCTCATTGTAACCCAACAAGGTGTTATTAATCCGCAATTTTTTCTTTCATCCTTGTTCTTCACCGCCCTATCATTGCTCCTCGACAAGCTATTAACCCAAGTAAGATAATTGCCATATAAGCCCTACAAAAAAGTCACTAATCAACTCTCTTGGTTTGTAAACAAAAATGTTTATAAACATTCAACTATTACATGAAGCCAATTCATCTTTTTCCCAGTTTACTGCTGCACACTTATGTTTATTAATAATAAAGGAAATATTTCTATGTCATGTAACTGTAAAAGTGACCTATAAATAAAAACACAATCAGTAAATGTAGACATACTCCCAGGTTATCGCATATTCACTATCTACTGACCTTTCCGGATGAAGTTGTCAACCCAACAGAGTTTTACACTTTGTATATGTGATGCCTAACATTTTGCGAAAAAGGGGAAGGCATATTTGACTCCACCTACTGTTCTTTTTTAAAGTAACATCCACCAACGTAAGTCATATCGGAAGATGAATAAAATAATGTTCAAATGAGTACAGGGTACATAGAGCTTATAGTTACCAGACATTCATCTTTCAGGATAAGGGAAAACCTCCACCGTTAAGTCACATCATGAATGAAATGATATTCAAATGAGTACAGGGTAAATAGAGCTTAGAGTTACGAGACATTCATCTTTCAGGATAAAGGAAAACCCAAGGAGAAAGCCTTATCCAGATAGCTCACCTTGGCCAGTTTCGAACATGGGACCTCTTGAACTCTGTTCGTCTAGCTATGAAATTGGAAGATTCCGTTCGGCTACAACCAAGACAATGTGTTATTTCAATTAATCCATTAACAAAAGAGTGGATAAGAAGCCCATATGATTTATATGTAGCTTTTCATTTGTTTACATTTCAATTCATTAGTTTTTCTTAATGACCGTTAAAATATGGAAAATAAATTTTTATTTACTATTACATTTTACGGTGTTTTCAATTATTACAAAAAGTAATTGTTAACCACGAACTAGGTCACTTATCAGATCTCGGTCCTGCAGACTTCGTATTCCCTATTTGCTTACATTCTCGACCTGATAAGTACCAATAGGCAATATACCTTTTTAAAATGTTTGTATTCCTGATCCTACGTGTATTACCTTAAAATAATGATATAAAGTTTTTTGGTACAATACGTGGTAGAGAACGTAAATGTACTCTAACTTTAGATAAAATGTCATTGAGGAGCTATATATCAGGTGTATAATCTTTACGAAATAAATAAAAGATGTTCATGACATTTATGAAAACACTTAGACTTTGCAGAAGTAAGCAATAAAGCAACGCTTCCATTATATTGTATCCTATCATTTACAGCTCGGCCCGCAGGCTCGTAACTTCTGCTTAGCAGTGGCGTGCAGGCCTTCCATAACGATATTCGAATTTGATTCCCGAATAGGAATGATGTAACAACTTGGGTTAAATGGTTAGATTTTTCTTATATTATTATTGCTATTAAAAAAAACTCAATTCCACCGTGGGGACAGCTAGCTCAGAGGCATATCGGAAATCTGCGGTAAATCCTACAGTCCTATCAGTGGGAACAACACGTACAAGCTAGGTCCATTTTATACAACTTCAAAAATTACACATATATTGATAAATTCAGATATTCCAACATTTAGCTGCATACACCAATTGGTAGTTTCATGGTTTAGTTTCACAGATAGAATCCAACACAATTCTACATCTTGTTGTTCATGACTACTCCATCTCGGAGACCGTCACCTTATTACTGCGCTCATTAGCATGTCCACTATTACTGACGCTGCTGTCCACGAGGTACTCATACGTACCGCATGGTGCATGTGCCGTGCTTCATAAATTGTTCCAGACCTTTACAGAACTGATCTACAAAGTTCCGCGCACAGACTGCTTCCGCTACAACACTAATAGTTACGAAACTTTGATAACAAATTAATTAATTTAATATAATCAGAACCTATCATGTTGATGATAATAATGATAATAACAATAATAATGATAATTAATAATAATAATAATAATAATAATAATAATAATAATAATAATTAATAATAAATTTCCAACGACGATCAATGCAATGATGTTCAAATGAGTACAGGGTACACAGAGCTTACAGTTACCAGACATTCATCTTTCACGATAAGGTAAAACCTCCAACGTTAAGTCATATCGGACGATGAATGAAATGAAGTTCAAATGAGTACAGGGTACATAGAGCTTAGAGTTACCAGACATTCATCTTTCAGGATAAGAGAAAACCTCCAACGTTAAGTCACATCGGACGATGAATGAAATGATGTACAAATGAGTACAGGGTACATGGAGCTTAGTTACCAGACATTCATCTTTCAGGATAAGAGAAAACCTCCAACGTTAAGTCATATCGGACGATGAATGAAATGATGTTCAAATAATTACAGGGTACATAGAGCTTAGAGTTACGAGACATTCATCTATCAGGATAAGAGAAAACCTCCAACGTTAAGTCATATCGGACGATGAATGAAATGATGTTCAAATGAGTACAGGGTACATAGAGCTCAGAGTTACCAGACATTCATCTTTCAGGATAAGAGAAAACCTCCAACGTTAAGTCATATCGGACGATGAATGAAATGATGTTCAAATGAGTACAGGGTACATAGAGCTTAGAGTTACCAGACATTCATCTTTCAGGATAAGAGAAAACCTCCAACGTTAAGTCATATCGGACGATGAATGAAATGATGTTCAAATGAGTACAGGGTACATAGAGCTTAGAGTTACCAGACATTCATCTTTCAGGATAAGAGAAAACCTCCAACGTTAAGTCATACCGGACGATGAATGAAATGATGTTCAAGTGAGTACAGGGTACATAGAGCTTAGAGTTGCCAGACATTCATCTTTCAGGATAAGGGAAAACCTCCGACGTTAAGTCATATCGGACGATGAATGAAATGATGTTCAAGTGAGTACGGGGTACATAGAGCCTAGAGTTACCAGACATTCATCTTTCAGGATAAGAGAAAACCTCCAACGTTAAGTCATACCGGACGATGAATGAAATGATGTTCAAGTGAGTACAGGGTACATAGAGCTTAGAGTTGCCAGACATTCATCTTTCAGGATAAGGGGAAACCTCCAACGTTAAGTCATATCGGACGATGAATGTAATGATATTCAAATGAGTACAGGGTACATAGAGCTTATGGTTACAAGACATTCATCTTTCAGGATAAGAGAAAACCTCCAACGTTAAGTCATATCGGACGATGAATGAAATGATGTTCAAGTGAGTACAGGGTACATAGAGCTTAGAGTTGCCAGACATTCATCTTTCAGGATAAGGGGAAACCTCCAACGTTAAGTCATATCGGACGATGAATGTAATGATATTCAAATGAGTACAGGGTACATAGAGCTTATGGTTACAAGACATTCATCTTTCAGGATAAGGGGAAACCTCCATCGTTTACTATGCCTAACAGGAGAATTTTTGACTTTATCTGGATTATCAAAATTTACAAGAAGAATACGCGTTTATAAATACAGTTTACAGACCTGTGAATAGAACAAGTGGTATTGTTACGTCAGGATACGGATGTTACAGTAATTTGTGCAACACACGTGGATAGTTTGTAAACATTAATCCAAAACTAATATCCATAGAGGTGACGAAAAAGTCAGTAGGTTAATGTACATGGAGAAACGATATGATGCGCTAAAGTTGCTAAGCTAATATCTGTATATTCCGACGCTTTCTCTAATCATAAGTTCATATCGGTAGAGCTATATAAGAATATAATATACATTTTTATAGAAAATCAAACAAGGACTAGTTTTAAACATTTAAATGATTTCATTGTGTTTTTTTTATTATTATTTCTTTTTGCACTCCATGAAACTAGCCTTCAAAGCAATAGTATCCCTCTTCCTGAGGCAGATTTTTATGATGACAAAATGATTGCACGCTTTTTATCTTTTATTTTAAGAAGAAACAGAATTATTAAACGCTATGTCAGGACTGTATCCATTGTGCTGACCTTTTAGCAGTACTTCTTTCTTCTAATACTATAGTAGCAATATGACTTGCTTGAGAGAGAGAGAGAGAGAGAGAGAGAGAGAGAGAGAGAGAGAGAGAGAGAGAGAGAGAGAGAGAGAGAGAGAGAGAGAGAGAGAGAGAGAGAGAGAAACTACCAACCATTTACGTAACCGAGAGAAATGGTTCAGGTGATCTCTGGCCCGCATTTGAGAGGTCCGGGTTCGACTACCTCTCCTATGGGGTTTTTCGGTGGTTTTCCCCGGTTCGCCAGGTAAATGCTGGGTAGCTTAATTACATCCTCCGAATATCTTATTCCTCTTTTTCATCTCCATTATCATTTCACATCATCTGTTATCTGGTGGTCTCTTAAAGGGTAGAAGTGTCGGAGGGACACTCGACGTTGCACAGCGGGATCATATGCTCTGAGTAAAAGTGCCTCCTTCGGTAGGACGGTCTCCGGTCTTCAGTCCCTATCTGGTGGGGTGGTTTTCAGAGCGCAGTCAGCTGAGCTGCCGATTGTACTGGCCTGCCGGGGAGCTTCCATCTGGTAAAGTGTAAGGGACATGCCCTCAATGACGTCGCTCCTTGGATCGGCCACCCTCTGTCTCCTCCCGCCTCATCCTTCCTCCTGGGGATGCCCGAATTGGGGACAATAGATAGATACAATAATACAATAGATCAAGACTGGTGGTTGTGCTGAATCCCCTCCGTACCGTAATGCAGTCCAATCCAAAAGTGACTAAGCATTTTCATGTAAGGGGTAGTACAAGGTGTGTTCACCTATTTTTTTCAGGACTGGGATGAGATAGGGACTTCTGGTTTCTTTTTAAATATACGAGGACTCTTTGTGAATATGTGACACAGATGGCAGCACTGTTCAGTGCATAAGAACTCTAATGGCAGTGACGAGAGCTAGGACAGTTTTGATACTTAAAATGACGACGTTTTTATTGCAAGAACAGCGTGTAATCATTCGTTTCCTCCATTCTCGTGATGTGGCACCTATTGAAATTCATCGCCAGTTGAGTGAGGCATGTGGTGTTTGTACCATGGATGTGTCTAATGTGCATTCCTGGGTGCGACAGTTCAATGGAGGCAGAACATCGTGTGACAACAAACCAAGACCGTCACGGCCTCGCAACTGCCGGTCTGACGACATCATCCAGCGAGTGGAGAACGTTGTTTTGGGGAATCTGAGTATTTTCAGATCTACATGCAGGAATTTAGTGCGGAAATTGCAATTTTGGATGCGATGTCTGCAACTGTCTTGGTTTGTTGTCAGACGATGCCTTCATTGAATTGTCACACCCAGGAACGCAAATTAGACACATCCATAGTACCATCACCACATGCCTCACTCAACTGGCGATGAATTTCAATAGGTGTCACACCACTAAAATGGAGAAAACGAATGAGTACAGCTGTTCTTGCCATGAAAACGTCGCCATTTTAAGTATCAAAAACATTCCTAACTCTTGTCGCTGCCATTGGAGTTTTATGCACTGTACGGTGCTGCCATCTGTGTCACGTATTCACAAAGAGTCCACATGCATTTTAAAAATACATAAGTTCTTATCTGGTCCCAGCCCTGAAAAATAAATTAGGTGTTATAACTTGAACGCACCTCGTAAGGGCTGCACATACCTCGTTATAAGTTACTTGCTACGCCGTTTCCTGCAGTATGAATTTTATACCTACAACATTTACTCTTAGATTGCACTTATCCAATAGTAGCATTTAAAATATTACAAAAGACGTTTAAAGAGTTAATTAAAACTCTAGGGACAATAATCAGAGGAAAACAACCTGAAAACATAAGAAAAGGCGACGAGACAGGTTATTCTTCCGTACGTTACCGAATAAATCATTATGTTTAAAAGGGAAGTAATACTTGGCAGGAACATTTTCCAAGGAAAGATCGACTGTTTTCTTATGTGGCTTTATGTAAGGTGATATGGAGAAACTCCGTTACACAGAAATCGAAAGTCCCATCCGATTCCGCTGAAGACGGGTATATACATTAAAACACAAAATTATTAGCATATTCAAGTATAGTTTTATCAGCCGTACATATTATACCTGGATATTTACTTTGAGTGGCAAAGGGAGCCATATTTCAATAATAATGAAAATTAATTTACCCTAGCCTTGACTTCAGAATCCACATTTTCCTCGAGTTCGATATGGCCAATTATGGTGCGAGATCGTGGTAAAGAATGATTTAGTTGCATCAGATGCACATAGGCGGCTCTCTTGATGGTATCGTTGCATTTAGCTCCTAGCACTAGGGTGACGTCATTGGCCAGCTTGTTTGGGGGAAGATATCATCGCATTTCTGTCACTCGTTTGTGCATACCAGAATCAATTAAATCGTGCCTGTGGGCCTGCCTATGCTTCTTTCTCAACAATGAGGAGTATCCCAATTCTTTAATAAGGTACTTTAATATAAACAGTGCGGCAGCTCAGCGGATAGAGCACTTGCTGGTTGTGCAAGGGGTCCCGAGCTGGAGGCCTATCCTCTCCAATGTCTGGTATTGTGAATGTGGGTATTATTTAGTCTACGTAACCCCAAGAAAAACCATAAATGAACAAGACTTAACACTAAGGAAGGCTTCTCGATACTTGCCATACCTCGATACTCATTATACTTGCGTGATATCGATATCAAACGATACTTCAGAAAATTCGCTCGATACTTTCTCGATACTTCATTGGTGATTCTTCAATTTTTATTTTATTTTAAAATCACAAAATACTGACGCAAGTAGAACATTAAAAAGCTCGAGAAATTGCCAGGATTTTTTTTTTTAAATTTACGTCCTCCAACTTAGAGTCATATCGGACGATGAATGAAATGGATGAAATGATGCTCAAATGAGCCCAGGGTCCATAGACATTAGAGTTACCTGACATTCGTCTGCCAGGATAAGGGAAACCCCTGAAAAAACCTTACCCAGGTAACTCACTCTGACCGAGATTCGAACTCGGGACCTCTTGAACGTGAGGTAGACACGCTACCATCCACGCTACCGAGGCGGGCACCAGGCACCTGTACACTAACATTATGTAAGAAAATAATCGTGTGTCAACTGTCAGTTAACAGTTCCCAAGAAGAAATCACTACATATCTCACCTCCTCTTTCTAGTACACTGCATTTCTGCAAAACAAATTCAATATTTCCAAAACCGCTAAGTATTTGTGTATTCCACCTGCAACAGTTTTCTCTGAAAGACTATTTAGTACAGCAGGACTCATATGTGACAGAAAAAGTAGACTTGACCTCGAAACAGTGAAAATGCTAGTATTTTTGACCAAAAACGTATAAAAGTGGACTGTTCTGCTTTTAAATGTGTAATGCAGAGTTTAAAAATAAGAATATTGATGGTTTTAAGAATACCCCAAGAATTTCAGAAGAAAATTCATGCTAAACATGTTTTATTTGATCTGGATAGATTTTCAAAATGTATTCCCGAACTTCCGCGGTGCTGCGGACAATTTGACAGCTTATAATACAAAGTATTAACCGTGCTTGTGGGCCGTCGTTTACTGGGCTCCTTTTTCATCTTCCCAGATGTTTCGTATGCCACAGCCGCTGACGAAACGTCTGGGAAGGTGAAGGAGCCCAGTAGACGACGGCCCACAAGCCCGGTTAATACTTTATATTATACTGACACCGGCCGTGAAACCTTACGAATTTTAATTTGACAGCTGCTTAGGTTCAAGTGACCAGTTCCGCGAGCTCATTCAATACTGAATATTTCTCTATTTACGCCTTCGTAACCTTGAATACTATCCTTCGTAGGTTTCCGGAAGCAATCGCGACTCTTCGACAGTAAAGAGGCACTGGCAGCCACGTGAAGTCTTTGTAGGTCTGTGTGCCGCTTTTAAATACAACTATAAGTATATTTCAATAACATGAACAATAACAAACAGGAAATTCTTGTGAAGTTTTAAGTTATTAGCAAAAGTGTATGAAGTGCATACTTTCCCCAGTCTGGACTAACAGTCCAGGCGATGTAGGCCAGCTGTAGGAAAAATTGGAACGTCTGAGTGGAGAGGGGAAGCAGGAATATGTCTGCTTGTAGTGTAAGCAGTCTTGCAATGCAAGTATCCTTAGTTCTTTGAGTCATTGTTCTCTCTTATCTTAATGAAAATTATTATTTGGAGCTTCCCTCGCTTTGAATGTCACACCTCGCCACTGGAAACAATGATAGGTCATGTGATGATTATACATAAAATACTTTAATGGAGTCATGTTTAAATGTGGTCTAATTGCATAGCGCTTCGAGTGTGCAATAAATCCCTAATGCAATGAAATAAAACACAACAATAATCGATTAGATGGGATTCGAATCTGGGATTGCCAGTGAATTAAATATAACCAGAGAAAATAAGCGAGTGTTAAAAAGTGGCACTTAGCCACGCCTCCATGAAGAACACTGAAAAACAAATACAAAGCAATGAAAGAATTGCCAGTCATAGCGTGTTTTCGCTGCCTGGAGGCTGGTGCTTTATTAGCACTTATAAACAAACAAGTGCGGAGAAGGTGTATTGCATACATCACATCCAAAAGTGTGCTGGATCGATTCCAGGCTGTACATCGACAATTATTCTCTCTTAAGATAGGTTTTTCATGTTTCGAACCACCATGCGATGGAATACGGCGTCAGTGAGAGTCCTTGAGTGTATCCCAACCCCCTCCATTCCTCTATTTACTTTATTACGTACTTGAAATAACTAGAGGAAGCTTTCTGTTTCATCTAAACTTCCATGTCCATATTTTGCCGAAATTTGAGATCCTGGAACCCAAAGAAAACATCCTTTAGTGTGTTTTTGTGAGCATAACTCACAATTGAAATATTTATGTATGATATAAGATTTAAAAGTAACATTCTAATTTGTGAGTACGTGTGATTCCCAAACGAGGCCACGAGCAGAAACCTACGAACAAAACAAAATAATTTTAACCCATACATCACAAACTACTTTTTAAGATAGTCTTGAAAATTTATATATAATTTATAAATAATAATATATTAATTAGGGATGTTCTCGATATTTGCGTTACCTCGATACTCACAATACTTCATGGTATTGACATCGAACGATACTTCAGAAAATTCTCTGGATGCTTTTTCGATACTTCATTGGTGATTCTACAATTTTAATTTTATTTTAAAATAATAAATTATTATTGCCGCAAGTAGAACATTACAAAGCCCGAGAAATTGTCAGGAACGTGGTAGCTGTACAGTAACATTATACAAGAAAATAATCGTGTGTCAACTGTCAGTTAACAGTTCCCAAGAAGAAATCACTACATATCTCACCTCCTCTTTCTAGTACACTGCATTACTGCAAAACAAATTCAAAATATCCAGAACTAAAAAAATTATCCGCTAAATATTTGTGTATTCTTCCTGCAACAGTTTTCTCTGAAAGACTATTTAGCACAGCAGGACTCATGTGACAGGAAAAGAAGTAGACTTGACCCCGAAACAGTGAAAATGCTAGTATTTTTGAACAAAAACTTATAGAAGTGGACTGTTTTGCTTTTTAATGTCTAATGTAAAGTTTAAAAATAAGATGGTTTTAAGTTTTGTCTCATTAAATATGTGCACCTATATAATTTTATTGGTATTACACAGTTCTCCCAAAATTCTACGAGGGCTGTTCAATAAAAAATGATCATAATTTTTTTACGGTCATAATTTTTCGCACTAAAATTCAATCTTATTATATTCTGTTAGCTTAATGTGAAACAAACACGCCGTAGTAGTTTCGGTGTTGCTACTCCTGGTTCCGGCCTGTGAGAACCAGGCAAGTTCAGACATGTTCAGTATCGCCTACCGCTGTAATGGAGGTAACACGCGAGGAACAACATGCTGTTCTGAAATTCTGCTTTCGTCTCAACAAATCTTCAGTTGAGGCTTATACAATGTTACAGGAGGCCTATGGAGAGCCTGTTCTTCCCTACAGTACAGCTCGAAGGTGGTTTAAAATGTTTAAAGAGGGAAGACAATCAATTTCAAAGGAAGGAGGACCCGGTGCTCCAGTTACTGCTCTTACAGAAGAAAACATCAACACTGCTGCCACCATTGTGAGAGAGGATCGATGAATTACTGAACATTTCATTGGGTGCCACCCACACGTTGGTGACATAAACATTACACATGAGACGTGTTTGTGCGCGATGGGTTCCAAGACTGTTGATTCCCTAACAAAAGGACATTCGCATGCAAGTGTGTATACAGTTAAAGTTGATGTTAGAGGAAGATCCGGAGTTTCTTTCAAACGTAATCACTGTTGATGAAACTTGGCTACATCATTTTGATCCTGACAGCAAACAGAAAAGCTCAGTGTGGAAATCTCCTTCACCACCAACCCCCAAAAAAGCAAAAGTGATTGCTTCTGCTGGGAAAGTTATAGTCATCTCATTCTTTGATATTCATGGAATGGTTTATCAGCATGTTGTACCTGCACACACATCAGTAAGTGGACAATACTACAGGGATGTCCTGAAAACATTGCCAGTCCATATCAGGCGCAAAAGACCACATTTCCGTGAAGCAGGCTGGATGCTGCACCACGATAATGCGCGGCCGCATATTGCCAATGCTGTTGCTGAATATCTTGCAAAAATCAACGTGAAGTGCATCCCTCACCTTCCCTATAGTCCGGATTTAGCCCCATGTGGCTTTTTTCTATTCCCTAACTTGAAGAAATGCCTTCGTGGGAGGCATTATCCATCATCAGAAGCAGTGGTGAAGGCTGCGGAGGCGAATTTGAAGGATCTTTCAAAAATGGTTTCCAGCATGTCTTTGAAGACTGGCAGAAACGCTGGGACAAGTGCATCGCATTCAGGGGAGACTATTTTGAGAAGGATCATCAAAATTATGAGGAGTGAGTGAGTGAACCATTCTTTATTGAACAGCGCTCGTATTTTGTCTTGAAACTAGAAGTATCGGTATTGTAAGGATCGTGTTGAGTATAGAGAATCGAGAAAAGCTTTTGTCAACCCATCTCCTTTCTTATGGTTATGACATTCATCCGATTGCGATATTCATTTGTCTTGTGTTTACAATATGACTTTTAGAAAACCACAACATATTCTACATAAGGGAAATAAAGGCAGTGGAAATAAAAATAAATGATGTTTAGTCAAATACATGTTTTGGGGAAGAAAATCTATAAACGATGGTAAACTATTACAGCAAATAGATAATAAACTTGCTATCAAATATAAAGCCATTTTATTTGTATTATGAGACATGACATGTTGAATATCGCTTCGTACAACAATGGAAATTTACTTGGTGGATGTTAAAGAATACCCATAAAGTTTTCTGAGCGAGTAACTAACTCCCCACTACCACGTAAGCATCTCGAAAGAAATGTATCCAATTTGAAGCATTACTCGCCACGCTCTATAGCAAATGACGTTAGCCAATGCACGTCGACGAGAATGGCCACAAATTGCCCCCCTGCGATGCACACGTTGACGGTTTATTTTGCTACGCGCATGACCGCAAGCAATTGTCTGCGGTCGAAGCCCACCCTATCAGTAAATCTTTGTACTGCAACCTGAGTGGGTGGAACTTTTAATGCAGTCGCATGAGGAGGAGACATTATTCCTCTCGTCTCGTCTCGACAAGATGCTGGTGACTTGAGTTTTATGACCGTCTGGCGTTGCTTTCGATCAGAAAAATATGACGTGGCTCTTGCAATATTTTAATGCTTTCTCAACATTTCTCTCCTAATTCAGTATACTGAAAATCTCTTTTACCTTCTCTATATGTACCTACAGTAAATGGTTAAAGTATTTACTTTTTGAATTAACGTCTTCCAACGTTTAGTCACATTGGGTGATGGATTGAATAAAGTTAATAGAATAGAATAGATGTATTGATTCCTTCAATCATACTACTTGGCAAAACCCTTTGTTATTTCTCAGTAGATTCTGCTGATAGATTGAATGGGATTTTACCTATAGTACTTTAATCCTCTAGGTACGTTGATTAATCAAAGTCATTAGAACTGTTGCTTATCTTTCATTTCCGTGGTATGTTCTGTACATGTCAGAGAGGGTAAAAATACCTAGACATGTTACGTGATCATTTGGTTTGACGTTATCATGATGCTGAAATGAGTTCAGGGCCCACAGAGCTTACAGTGACCTGACATTCATCTTTCAGGATAAGGGAAAACATCCAACGTCATATCAGACAATGAATAAAATGATGTTAAAATGAGTACAGGGTACATAGAGCTTAGAGTTACCAGACATTCATCTTTCAGGATAAGGGAAACCTCCAACGTTAAGTCATATCGGACGATCAATGAAATGATATTCAAATGAGTACAGGGTACATAGAGCTTAGAGTTATCAGACATTCATCTTTCAGGATAAGAGAAAACCTCCAACGTTAAGTCATATCGGACGATGAATGAAATGGTGTTCAAATGAGTACACTGTACATAGAGCTTAGAGTTAGCATTCATCTTTCAAAATAAAGGAAAATCCTGGAAACCTTATTCAGATAACTCGCCCTGACCAAGATTGCACTCGGGACCTCTTAAACGAAAGGCATACACACTACCAGCTACGCTACAGGGCTTTCCTCGTGTGTGTGCGTTTGTTTTTGTCTAATATTTGAATAATTCACTTTCTGAAAATTGTCTATCATCTCATGATTCCTGATTTTACTCTTTTCGGACGAAGTAATGAATATGATCTACTTGAACGCGCCTGAATTGCTGCGGAGGTTGATTTTTCAGAGTAAATTGCTGTTTACTGACAGATCGTGCTCTTAGGGACGATTAAACTGTGATAGAAACAAAGCAATTAAGGAATGAAACTTTATACCGATTTATTGGTTTTAAAAACCGCAGTTTTTCTGGTACGCTGGTTAAAAATCACAGAGCAATAATTGAAGGCTTTTAGAAAGTTGAGTTATTTAGAGAAAGCTTCGTTTCGTACTAAATGAAATGTTTTGGAGTCACAAAGTCATGACAGAAGAAACATCAGAAAAGCGAAACGCAGCGCTGTTGCTCGTAGGATATTCAGAAGGGCAGATGTGCAGGATTTAAGAATCAAACTTTTATTTTTTATTTTGGTTCCGTCAGTTGGGAAAGTTAAAGCATGTAACTTTTGAACAACTGAGACAATCAAAATAATTTATAACATGAATTAGAAAAGCATAAAATGTATTAAAAGTTCTAAGGAAGTCAGTAGTATGTGTGGACCTCTGTAGCGTAGGTAGTAGCGTAAGAGGTACCGAGTTCAAATCTCGGTCAGGGTGAGTTATCTAGATAACGTTTATTCTGGGGTTTTCCCTCAGTCTTACTTATTCAAGATGTTTACATGACAAATGAGACATATATTGAATTTTCTGGGAATAGCCTCTATTATGGGTGACGTTTGCATAACTACACTAAGAAATAGACAAAAATCTTACTACACCAACAATTTAGATCTGGTTAAAATACACAATTTATGTCATATGGTTACGTTGTTTAGAAGTGAACCATTCCTGAATTGTTTCTTATTATTGCTATGAGCTTTCCACTACATATACTTTTCTCACATAAGAATAGCCATTGTTTGTAATATTTTTGTCATGCAAAAAAGAAGAAGAAATTAAATAGTGACTAACTCTAACATATCTGATTATCCTTCATTCCCATTGTCCTCTTCCAGCTACATAATAAATAAAAAATAAATAAAACATAGTAAAATAATTTCTGCAAACGTTTTTCTGTGTGTATAGCAATAAGCTTTTGTGAGAAAATTTTCTAGATGGGTAGAAAAACTAATGTGAGTTTTAACTAGTTTTCTTTTTGGGGGGAAGGAGCCATTTAGCTTCCCTAAAAAGGGCGAATTAACAATAACACCAAATCACTGTGATGACAGAAAGCAACGAATGAGGTCGATCTCAAACATAGAGCGATGGTGCTGCACGTGTGGCAGTAATTGTAAGCACAGCATGCAGAAGTGATATCGTCCGTCCGTCGTGTGCTGGCAGGCAGGTTTTTGCTGCGTGCCCACCCCTTAAGGGTTTCACAGTAGGTAGCGCTGTTTTTCGGGATTTTGTCGGGTGGTATTGGGCTATTGGGTTGAATTTTATTGTGAGATAACCTAGTTGAATATGAGACCTATATAGGGATAAGTCGACACCAAATTTTCTCGATATCGATACTCGATATTTCCACGATACCCGATACTTCGATACTCGATATCGTCATTTCTACTTGTAGTTTCAAAATAAAATAGAATGTTGGTAGAACTGTGTAATGCCAATAAAACTAAATAGGTGCACATATTTAATGAAACAAAATAATCAGTGTTCTTATTTTTAAACTCTAAATTAGACATTTATAAGCAAAACAGTCCACTTTTATAAGTTTTTGTTAAAAAATACTAGCATTTTTACTCTTTCGGGGTCAAGTCTACTTCTTGTTCTATCACATATAAGTCCCCCTGTGTGAAATAGTCTTTCAGAGAAAACTGTCGCTGGTGGAATGCACAAATATTTAGCTGGTAATTTTTCTTTAGTTCTGAAAATTTCGAATTTGTTTTCCAGTAATGCAGTGTATTAGAAAGAGGAAATGACAAATCATTGTGGAGATATGTAGTGATTTCTTCTTGGGAACTGTTAACTGACAGTTAATTTGACACACGAATATATTCTTGTATAATTTTACTGTGCAGGTACCACAATCCTGGCAATTTCTCGGACTTTCAAATGTTCTGCTTACTGCAATAATATTTTGTGAATTTAAAATAAAATAAAAACTGCAGAATCTCCTCCGAAGTATCGAAAAATTATCGTTCGATGTCGACACCATACAAGTATCGTGAGTATCGAGGTATCGAAAGTATCGAGGACCCATCCCTAGACTTATAAGTTCGAAGCAACTGCATGCAGTCACGTGCCAAAGGCCGTCCATCCGTGCAGATCCGCGACATCTTTTGTAGTTACGGTCGGCGAGAGTGCAATAAAGAGGCAATGATAAATGACGTCTTGAAAACTTTCCATTATGGGAACTTAACAAAGCATAACGCCAGGTGACTCTGCTTTGCATTGCTGTGTTCTCAACAACATTACTGAGTCTCTTTAACTCTACGAAATGAGCATTCTGTGTTTCGTTACCACTGCATTCTAACCAAAAATACAATATCGAGCTTCCCTGGAAATGCACGTGAATCCAAATAAAGTAGTTTACAATTTGTTAATAATTAAAGGATGTTATAATTTCATTCTTATTTTGTAAAGCATTTTAATTTTTTAAAAATAACCTTCCACTTCATGTAGCCTCCATAGATTATGTCAAAGCATTTGATCAAGTAAATAGAAATAAAATAAGGGAAACAATGAAGGATAGAGGCTTTCCTAACCATGTAATAAGTGCAATACAAAGTCTATATTTGGAAACAAAGATAAGAGTAAAAAGTGGAATGAAACTCTCAGAAGAAGACTTCGAAGTAAATCAAAGTGTCCAACAAGGGTGACCACTTTCACACGCAATATTTAAAATTTATTTAGACGTGTGGCTTGTAAGTGATAAACTACTTTAACTATAAACATTAAAATGAATAATATAAGTATAGACAGGTTAGCTAGGGAAAACAATTTGCAAAGAGCTATTTATAATTCAAGTATACTGACTACTGATTATAATTTGAAAATATCAGCTGGAAAAACAAATATAATGGTATTTTATGGAAAAGACCCTGTCAGAGCTAAAATTGTGGTTGACCACTTCCTTCTAAGACGTCATCCTATATTGACCGTCTTAAAGTCGATCATTCAGATTCATGAAATCATACACAACAGCGATAACTATTTTTTATTGCACCCTCAGACACGTTAACAATACTTTCAGCATGTTTACGAACAGGCGAAGGATTATACATCTCACAGACTGTCACGACTTTCAAATGTCAAAATGGCTGACATGTGAGGTTAAGTTTCATTTATGTACTACCGTAGGCCTATGTGATTTAGGGAATCAAATAACTTGTTTTATTGCTTTCAAACATTTTTTTTTTTTTTTTCGTGAAATACTCATGCTTCGGAACTCGTACTTTTGAACTTCCCTAGATAAATTCCCTCGCTACGTCATCGCTCGTAAATTTATCGATAGTTTCAAAACCACTCCCGTAGGAGAGGGGATTCCTCCCCTTCAGCTGCCGTGGTGTGGACGCTGCGGACCCTTAGCACTCGTGGTACCTCTGACGTTACCAGAGGAACCTCGGGCCGAACATTCGAGCTCCTCCCTTTGGGAGTTGTTCAGATTGGGTTGGACTCGAGGGGGCGTGTGTCCCCGATACCCGTGGGAGATCGGGTACCTCCGGCCAGGCTTCGGCCGCCCGGAGGGGGTAGAGGGTTGCCTAAGTAGTGCCGTTTACTAGCCTGCAGAGCTAGTAGCTAATGTGCTAGATCACCAGGCGGCCCCACCGAGGTTATTCGGTGGCCTTCCCTGCGGGGTTGACGTGCCTAAGTGGCGTATCCACTTCCACCCGTCTTGAGTTTAGGGGGGGGCGCTTGTTAGTCTCTAGGTCTTCCCCTAATGGAAAGAGCCTTGGAGGCGCCGGGCGCCCTTCGGGGACAGCTCGGTCACTCCCTGGTAGAGAGGGAGGTCGGTCTTCACTTTGTAACGCTCCCCACGTAGATACCCTCGTCCCTACACAATTTCAAAACCACTCGTGACATTACCTATAGAAAATATTATGGATTTTAAGTATTTGAGAGCTTTCATTGACAAGGATAAAACAAAGACAACTGGAAAACTTAATTTATATCAACACATGTGAAACAATTAGAAGAACTTTATCAAAGAAACCCTATTGAAATGTTTTACAATGTTAGCAGTTCCAGCTCTGTTATACAGGTCTAAGTGTTGGGCTTTAAATAAAGATACTTCCAGAAGGTTAGAAGTTGTAGAAATGAAATTACTGAGCTTTGTTGCACGTTATATTTTAATGAACAAACAGAAGAAAGCAGATATTCAAAAACAGCTGGGAATATTTAAACTAACAGACAAAATAGCAGAGTACAGGAAAAGATGGTTTAACCATGTCTGCAGAATGAAACATAGTAAGATTCCCCAAAGTTACAGGCCAAGAGGACAACGCAGTCGAGAAAGACTTGTCAGAAGATACAAGTTTAGTTTGGAGTCAGAACAGATCATTCATGGTCTGAACCTTGTCTGTATGATGATGATAATTTTATCTTTGAATATATTTACAAAACTTACAATTTCATTCTTACAATTACAATGTAATGTTTTATTTAAACTACTCTATTTTTTTCAGATTAAAGAACTGTTTAATTCATTGGACTGAATTTAAACGTATTAAAATTAATTAATGTGATCTTTTAGAAAAAAAAAAAAAAATAATCGGGATGTACATCTTGAATTTTCTGAAGGATGTCCTTAGAAGTCTTTTACACTCTTTTGTATAATAGGCAGATAGTAAGAGAGTTTACTGAAAAAAGCTTCCTCTATTTTCTTGTAGGTACAAGGGGAGTAGTAGGCTTTAAGGAGTAGTCAAACTGTTTAAGAGTTGGCCTTTACAATTCTGTTCTCTATGCTTGGCTAACAAATAAAAACTGAATAACGGCTTCACATTTGAGTAAGGTATATGTATTGGAAAATTATAACAAATAACAAGAAATCGTTCGAAAATACAAAAGAATGCAATTGACAAAAATTGTTTTAATTGTACAATAATTGTCTATCTCGTACGGTTTACAAGTTGAACAAAATTTACCTAGAATGAGCTCAGGTGGTTTCGTCTGTGGACCGTATTTGTCAGGTCCGGGTTCGATTCCCGTAGACGGCATACCGGACCCATGGGTTTTTTTTTTCGACGGTCTTCCCGGGTCACCAGGCGAATGCTGGGTAATTTAATTACATCCCCCGAATTTTTTGTACCTCCATTTCATCTCCATTATCATTTAAAATTATCTGATGATATCTTTAAGGGCAGAAGTGTGGGCGGGAGTTTCGGCGCTGCATGGCAGGATGATAAGCTTTGGGTAAAACTTCCTCCCCTTTTGCTAATGACTCTAAGACTCCAACTACTAACTTCTAATACGATTTTTAGGTAAATTGAGGGAAATTAATCATTTCTTTCACACTAGCCGAAAGTAGGTTACGGTTTAGACGATTAGAGCCAGACTGAAAAATTCAATGCCATAGCCGAGATTTGAACCATGGATCTCCCGATCTCCGTCCGGTTGCTGTTACCCATTGAGCCACTATGGCCAACATGCCTACATGACATTAAATTTAATTTATGGCAAAAATAGGACATTTTTCTGTTTCTTTACAGATACAGACTTCCGTATTATACCACTGAAAGAGGGGAATTAAGCTACCATAAATATTTCTGATTCTAAAAATGTTATTGTTTATAAAGAAAATGAAAAAAATACACCTAACATTTTTAAGCAATATTCTCAATTTTTAAAAATGCACTATACGAATATTATAGCTCTCATTCCAGTGCATTGATAGACTATCTCACACAAGTGTGCATAATTTGAGCAGTGTAGCTTTAACAGTTGTTAAGAAAACAGAACATATGTTTCGTAAAATGCAATTTTGAAACAATCACAGTTGAAAATTAATTATGACTCACTTTAGTACATTCTAAGGGAATAATCATCATTAGCTACATCCAATATTGCCTCCTGATTTGCAGTTCTCGTCTTTTGATACAGGACTCTTTAGATGAAGCTCGTGATGCCCTTTCAGCATATAATATGCATTGTTGATCAATGCTCTCCATTGCACATTTTGTGTTGCTGCCAACTTACATGCCCATTACATGCCTTTGGCTCTATCATTAAATGTCAAAACTGCTTCATGAAGCCCTAATTTGCTGGATAACCCTAATCTAATACTTCTGTTATGAAATATATACAAAGCACCAATGTATTTACATTCCTTGCATCCTGTGTTACATATAATGAACCTAGATAAAATATTGTAACTGTTTGGGTTACCTAGTTTCGCAAATCGTGTTTGCAGAAATTTAGAACAACTTTTGCTGCAGTAAAAAGACGTGAAATTGACAATCAGCTACCTCGGTGTTTTGCTGCACGAAAACAAATGAAAGAAATCACTGCGGTACACTTCAAACGTCGACTGTCGCAATAACCAAGAAACTCAATAACCGCTCTATCACCTTGCCGGTATTTATTCCTACCCAGCCATTGTTTCTAGAAATCGCAGACCTCTCGAGAACGTTCGCGAACGCAACAATGGGCAGAACGTTCCTGAGCCCTTCTGTCTCTTTTCCTCTCCTGCCCACGTGCCTTGCTCCGGACTGTGACAGCAGCACAAATCCACACAGTGCCAATATTTACATCAATAATTACGTGACATTTGTCATTTTCTTGGCCTATTCTGCTAGTACCAGGCACATATTTTACATTAATTATAGATGTATGTTTTAGACGTGTACATGACCTTGCTCGGATGTGCGCGAGTGACGTCATGAGAATCAATGGTAGGGTTAAGATCTCTGCTTTCGCCAGCATATTGCTGATAAATCTAGTGGGTTAGATGGCAGATGACTAACTTGACACCTCTTTTTCTTTCAAATAAATAAGTAAACTCGATCATGCACTACTACGGAAAATTACGTCATACGCCACGTCTAAAAAATACCTCTGTACACTATTTACCTTAAACTTTGGGCTGACATCATTCTTGCTGTTTTCTTTCTGGCTGAGCTAACCTTATTTTCCACCACGTGAGAAGCTGCAATGCTGTCGGCTTTCTTTTCTTGTAAAAACTAGAGCTTCTTGGCTTTGCGTTAGCTTTTGCATACACTAGGAATGAAGCACTATTACAAGACATCATATATATTCAAAATCACACTAAAAGCAAACCTTCTCCACATGTAAACAACATTTGCAATGAAAACAAACGAGCAGCAGCATATACTACTCACTGCAGCCAACAGCCCTGACGCCATAGAGAATAAACAAATTTACCGCACATAACTGTCTTAAAAATTACTACATATATTATAAGTTTCAGCCAAAAATGGGCGTGGCACTCTAACGATTAAAGAGATACGGAGTCAATTTAAATGTTTTTAAAGGTTTAAGTGTTTTAACTGATCAGTAAACTTTAACTTTTAAGTCATTTCGGACGATGAATGAAATGGATGAAATGATGCTCAAATGAGCCCAGGGTCCATAGACATTAGAGTTACCTGACATTCGTCTGCCAGGATAAGGGAAAACCCTGGAATAACCTTATCCAGGTAACTCACCCTGACCGAAATTAGAGCTCGGGACCTCTTGAACGTGAGGCAGACATGCTACCATCTACGCTACCGGGGCGGGCCCATATATATTTTGAATCAGAAGAAATCACTTTTTCTTTTTCGCTAAAAAAGATTTGTCATTTAACACTACCCACTCCCCTTACCAGACAACTTCTGCGAATTGGCCGGAGACTAGGCCTCGCTAATTATCTTATTTAATGACCTTACCCCAAGTCAAACTATACTCATAACATATTGCTAAACCTAAAGCTCTAACATTTAACACAAATGTACAAAATATTCATCGTCGTAGTCGAGCAGTTGGCAAACTCCGTGGGTGTGTTTTTCGTGTAACTGTCCTAGAAAGAACTTAACCACATAATGACAGGAATACGGGGTTTGCAGGGTGACGGGTGAAAGATAGGAGGTAGCTTAAGCTCCTCAACGGATGAGATTCCAGATTCAATGACCCATTGAGCACCACTGATGGCTATTTAAATTTAGAAAAACATTATTTTGATTTTCCAGGTTAGTTCTTGGGTGGATCAATTTTGAGGTTTGTAGATGTACCTTGGGGTTGCCGGTATTGCCCGCAAGCCACGCGGGGAAGCGTTCATTGGGATGATAACCCCCAAAGGACCTAACCAGGGCGCTCTGATGGAGTGGTAAATGGTCGTAAAATTTGGTGGCCCGACGCCTTATTTCATTCTCCACATAACGGTGGGATGAGGCTTCGTGAAGATATCTCACGGGGAAGCTACGAACGACAGAATAGATGACCCGAAGGACTCGTTGAAGCAGCAGCAGGTTGGAGCCTGCAGCCATGCCCCAGACTTCACACGCATAGAGTAAAGTCTGTAAAAGGCACAACTTATGGGGTGTCAGCATACCGGATCGCAACACCGGGTATAACAAAGACGAGGCGATAAGTTCCGAATGTGCTCCCCGAAAGTTAGACCCTTATCCAGCGTCACTCCCAAGTACTTAATGGGGTTAGTCCACTCCATTCTACGCCTAGAATAGATAAATGTGGGGAGGTTGGCGAAAAAACGGCGCTTTGTAAATAGGATTGCCTGGCTTTATGGACAACCGCCAGAACTTGCACCACTCTTGGATGAGGTGGAGGTTCTTTGTATGAGGTTGAAGGCTCTGCGTGGCTCATAGTTCCAGAGGTTCAGGGGTAGTCCTGGTCGGGCGGCGCAATTTTTCTTTTTCCCCGTCCGGGTGTCTTCTGCCGCAGTATTTACCTAGCCGCTTTGCGGCTTAACCTGCGAAGTGAGTCAGGAATTTTTTTTATTGTTCTGCTGGGGGTAGGTTGTAGTTTTGTTTAAAAATTTTTGTTTGGATGCCCTTGAGTAATCTCATAAGGCAGCAGTTTAGCGGTTTTATTGCACTCTCCCATTGGGGGGGGGGGGGTCGGTTTAGTGTTTTGTCCCGTTTTGATTACGGGTGGCCTAATGCTTGAGCCAACAGGTGTAAAATGAATTTTGGAGTTAATGGGCTTTACCTTGGGTTAACCAAGGGGCCCCAGGACGTCTCAGGGGAGTTTGTATGATGGCAAGCGTCTTTGCTCCCTCTGGTCATATCTGCCCAGGGAGTTCACCAAAGGTTTGCCATGGGTTTGGATTTTGTCGTACATTGATCGTGCCCTCTCTCGGATGACATCGACAATGTACGGGATTTTTTAATGTTCATGAAGGATCTGGGCTGGGAATCTCCGGTCTGTATCGTATATCACTCTGAGCGCCCTGTTCTGCAGCGTCTGGAGTCTGATTAAAGTGGTACAGATTTGATTTTATCATAAGTATTGATTTATTCGACTAAGCCATAATTTCTGTATCAAAAAAAATGTCAATTTCTGCAAAATTGAGAATTGCTGCAGTAAAATTTTAAGTAGATAAATGAAACTGTAACTAATAATTTTATAGGAGTATCTTTAAGTGGTACGAAGCAACATAATTTATATTTGGCTGCATGGTCTTGGTTAGGTGGTCTTGTACATAGTGACACCTGTGGACTGGCGCTTGCACTGCCTGCTCTTGTGTTTCAGATCGAGTTGCACTGGTGGCAGCACCTCCCAGCTACACCCGAATGTACCACTACTATCCGTATTGTTACTATCCACGCTATCCCCCAGGTGGGTGTCCTAGGTAGACCCTTTTCCTTCCTTACTGTTTGTGGTGGTTAACATGCTTCTCCACGTAACTTTGGTGGTAAGTCGTTGCGCTTCCGCAATGTGGTGCTAGTGTCGACTCACATATCACAAACAACTTTATTTCCCAAGTGATCTTAATTCCAAAATTGTTGATTTGGTAAAGGTTTCACATCAACCCCTATAAATGTTAAAGAAAGATTATATAAAATAGGAAAATACGATGTGACTGATCAGAAAGTCTATCCCTTTACAAGACACTGCTTAAAAACTGCGCATGCGCGGTGAAGTCAACCACTCGCAGTAGCGAAATCCCAAAATATAGCTTTATTGTTTTATACTATAGTACAGTATCTAGAGATGGGTCGATACCAGTTTTTCTCGATACTTTATACATCAATACTCGATACCGTCATATCTACTTCTAGTTTCAATACAAAATAGAATGTTGGTAGAACTGTGTAATACCAATAAAATTAAATAGGTGCACATGTTTAATGATACAAAACTTAAAACTATCAGTGTTCCTATTTTTAAACTCTACATTAGACATTTAAAAGCAAAACAGCCCACTTTTATAAGTTTTTATACAAAAATACTAGCATTTTCACTCTTTCGGGCTCAAGTCCACTTCTTTTTCTGTCACATATGAATTTTGCTGTGCTGAATAGTGTGACTACGTAGATTCGGAAACTAGCTTTGCATAAATTTAAAACAACTTTTGTTGCAGTGAACAGCTGTGAAATTGACAATCAGCTGTCTTCTAGGCTGACTTGGTGTTTTGCTGCGCCAAAACAAATGAATGAAATCACTGCGATACACTTCAATCGTCGACTATCGCAATAACCAACAAACAACTGCCCCCAGCCAATGTTTCTTCAAAGACGCAAACCTTCCGAGAAATTTCGCGGCAACAACAATGGACAGAACGTTCCGGAGCCTCTCTCTGTTTCTTTTCCTCTCCTGTCCACGCGCCCAGCTCCGGCCCCTGGCAGCAGCACAATGCCACACGGTGACAATAGTTTTTCAGAGAAAACTGTTGCAAGTGGAATACAAAAACATTTAGCGGCTAATTATTTGTTTTAGTTCTGGAAATGTTGAATTTGTTTTGCAGTAATGCAGTGTACTAGAAAGAGGAGGTGAGATATGTAGTGATTTCTTCTTGGGAACTGTTAACTGACAGTTGACACACGATTATTAACTTGTATAATGTTACTGTACAGGTACCACATTCCTGACAATTTATCGGGCATTGCAATGTTCTGCTTATGGCAATAATATTTTGTAATTTTCAAATAAAATAACAATTGTAGAATCACCATCGAAGTATCGAAAAGCATCGGGCGAATTTTCTGAAGTATCATTCGATATTGATATATTGCAAGTATCGTAAGTATCGAGGTATCGCAAGTATCGAGGATCCATCCCTAGTTTTCAGGATCATAACAATAAATCTTAAGATGTATCAAAAGTAAACGATATTCTGAACTATATTTGATATGGCATGTAACTCATCTCCCCCTTCAAGAAATATTGCAAGTATTAAATACTTTCCCTCGAAGATTTTACTGTTGGTGTTGGTCGGTGTGGTTGGTGTTTATGTACGCGAAAAGAAGGAGAGTTTATACTAAATACAAATTCGAAAGCATTACAGAGCGACATCAGATGAAGGATTCAAATTATTAGAGGTAAGAAAGATAACTACCAATTTGTAATTTAACCTTAAACGTGAAATATTGAGTTACGATATGTCAATACCAAAGTATGTTTTTCTCTTACTTTTGTAAAATAAAACAGCGAATCAACACCAACACATACAATAGTTCTCAAACGCAGGGTGATAAACCTGCATCCGAAAAAAAATATAGATTTTATAAAACGGTCTTCGTAAATACTGTAATTCATATACAGTAGAAGATTTTTATTAAACAAGATTAGTATATGCATATATTTTCTTCTGTGAATAGCTTAAAATCGTTATCATCGATTACCCAAGAAAATGCATAATTCGAAACGGCCCTGCCGCCTTTAGTTCGGTTAAGCGAGGTTTTACTGTGTTTCTTATACAGAGATTTCTAAGAACAGTAGTAAAGTAGTATTATCAACAGAAGGCTTAAATGTCGGGAGCATACATGAAGGCGGGGGAAAGCTACTGTGCTGACAAGTAATTAGACTCATAGTAATGCTACTGCACAACCAGCACTCGCTCGTCTTTGTTTGTGCTCCCTACATAACTAATGTAAGAAATGTTACCAAATTATGCTTTATTTTCTATAGATGTTTAACAGGGGTGTTTGTTGTTACAGGAAGTATATACATGAAGCCTGAAGACGGTAACGTGTACACCACGCTGGAGCCGACGCTGTCCAGTAACCCTAATGTGTTCTTTCAGCGTGGAGGTGTTCACCCAGGCATGATGTACTGACCAGTAAGTTCATTCTTAATAGTATGTGGTGACCTGGTGTATTGCTTCAATATCTTTAAGGATCAAGTTTCCCAATCTTTTCAATGGTTTCTTTCCTCTTTGCATAAGTAAACTAAGAGTAACCTTTAATCAAAATGTCATAAATAAGACAGCACCCTCCCTCTACTCACACATTTTTCACTACCTGATACTACATTCATTTTGCAGGTCGCTTCCAGTAAGTGATATTCCTAATACCACAACAGGTATAATTCTGTCCTTAGTAATAAAACTTATAAAACAAGCATTCCATTAGAAATACATGCAACAGTAATTCTAAATACAATTAATATTAATTTTTTAATTCATCCTCCAACGTTAAGTCATATCGGACGATAAATGAAATGATGTTCAAATGAGAACAGGGTACATAGAGCTTAGAGCTACCAGACATTCATCTTTCAGGATAAGAGAAAACCTCCAACGTTAAGTCATATCGGACGATGAAGGAAATGATGTTCAAATGAGTACAAGGGTACATAGAGCTTAGAGTTACCAGACATTCATCTTTTAGGATAAGAGAAAACCTCCAACGTTAAGTTATATCGGACGATAAATGAAATGATGTTCAAATGAGTACAGGGTACATAGAGCTTAGAGTTCCCAGACATTCATCTTTCAGGATAAGAGAAAACCTCCAACGTTAAGTTATATCGGACGATAAATGAAATGATGTTCAAATGAGTACAGGGTACATAGAGCTTAGAGTTACCAGACATTCATCTTTCAGGATAAGAGAAAACCTCCAACGTTAAGTCATATCGGACGATGAATGAAATGATGTTCAAATGAGTACAGGGTACATAGAGCTTAGAGTTACCAGACATTCATCTTTCAGGATAAGAGAAAACCTCCAACGTTAAGTCATATCGGACGATGAATGAAATGATGTTCAAATGAGTACAGGGTCCATAGAGCTTAGAGTTACCAGACATTCATCTTTCAGGATAAGAGAAAACCTCCAACGTTAAGTCATATCGGACGATGAATGAAATGATGTTCAAATGAGTACAGGTTACATAGAGCTTAGAGTTACCAGACATTTATCTTTCAGGATAAGAGAAAACCTCCAACGTTAAGTCATATAGGACGATAAATGAAATGATGTTCAAATGAGTACAGGGTACATAGAGCTTAGAGTTACCAGACATTCATCTTTCAGGATAAGAGAAAACCTCCAACGTTAAGTCATATCGGACGATGAATGAAATGATGTTCAAATGAGTACAGGGTACATAGAGCTTAGAGTTACCAGACATTCATCTTTCAGGATAAGAGAAAACCTCCAACGTTAAGTCATATCGGACGATGAATGAAATGATGTTCAAATGAGTACAGGGTCCATAGAGCTTAGAGTTACCAGACATTCATCTTTCAGGATAAGAGAAAACCTCCAACGTTAAGTCATATCGGACGATGAATGAAATGATGTTCAAATGAGTACAGGTTACATAGAGCTTAGAGTTACCAGACATTTATCTTTCAGGATAAGAGAAAACCTCCAACGTTAAGTCATATCGGACGATGAAGGAAATGATGTTCAAATGAGTACAGGGTACACAGAGCTTAGAGTTACCAGACATTCATCTTTCAGGATAAGAGAAAACCTCCAACGTTAAGTTATATCGGACGATGAATGAAATGATGTTCAAATGAGTACAGGGTACATAGAGCTTAGAGTTACCAGACATTCATCTTTCAGGATAAGAGAAAACCTCCAACGTTAAGTCATATCGGACGATGAATGAAATGATGTTCAAATGAGTACAGGGTACATAGAGCTTAGAGTTACCAGACATTCATCTTTCAGGATAAGAGAAAACCTCCAACGTTAAGTCATATCGGACGATGAAGGAAATGATGTTCAAATGAGTACAGGGTACATAGAGCTTAGAGTTACCAGACATTCATCTTTCAGGATAAGAGAAAACCTCCAACGTTAAGTCATATCGGACGATGAATGAAATGATGTTGAAATGAGTACAGGGTACATAGAGCTTAGAGTTACCAGACATTCATCTTTCAGGATAAGAGAAAACCTCCAACGTTAAGTCATATCGGACGATGAATGAAATGATGTTCAAATGAGTACAGGGTACATAGAGCTTAGAGTTACCAGACATTCATCTTTCAGGATAAGAGAAAACCTCCAACGTTAAGTCATATCGGACGATGAAGGAAATGATGTTGAAATGAGTACAGGGTACATAGAGCTTAGAGTTACCAGACACTCATCTTTCAGGATAAGGGTAAACCTCCAACGTTAAGTCATATCGGACGATGAATGAAATGATGTTCAAATGAGTACAGGGTCCATAGAGCTTAGAGTTAGCAGACATTCATCTTTCAGGATAAGAGAAAACCTCCAACGTTAAGTCATATCGGACGATGAAGGAAATGATGTTCAAATGAGTACAGGGTACATAGAGCTTAGAGTTACCAGACATTCATCTTTCAGGATAAGGGAAAACCTCCAACGTTAAGTCATATCGCACGATGAATGAAATGATGTTCAAATGAGTACAGGTTACATAGAGCTTAGAGTTACCAGACATTTATCTTTCAGGATAAGAGAAAACCTCCAACGTTAAGTCATATCGGACAATGAATGAAATGATGTTAAAATGAGTACAGGGTACATAGAGCTTAGAGTTACCAGACATTCATCTTTCAGAATAAGGGAAACAGCGAGGGCAAAAAATACTTATCCAGATAGATCACCCTGGCCGAGATTCGAACTCGGGACTTCCTGAATCTGATTTTTTTTTTTTTTTTAGTCAACTTATCCAGGCTGTTCTTTGCTATTGGTTGGAGTAAAACTACTTATTTTTTCTGTGGAATATTACTACTATTTTTTCTCTTGACGTCATTAAAAGAGAGACTTTAAGTGCCACGGCATACAGATTAACTTGTAAAAGTTTCGATTATCACTTAAAATAAATTTCCATTACCTGCAAAAAATGCGTAAAAAGGTCATTTATTAAATGTTTATCTTAACATGAAACAGAAAAGTGATAGTAACAGAATATTATTTGTAATAATAGTTTGTTTAAAAATTGGTAGGGAAAAAGTTCTTGTAAATGATAAATAGATTACGCAACATGTTCAAGCAACTGCTCATAGAAATATGAAACCATTTTAAATGACAAATGAAAATTGTTTCTTCCAGAAAGCTGTGAATAATATTTAATTGTTTATTGTAATAAACACTACTAATACTAGATTGAAAGAGAGAATAAAAATATTAATTCATTAATGCCTGTATTTAAGAACTTACTATTTGATTACTACAAGATAAATAAATGTGAGAAAGCTGAAGTAATTTACTTTATTTTAAATGCATATTATAAAGTTTTAGAGCAAATTTAGCAGATTTTTAGTGTATAGATGCATACTTTAAATCCGAACTCTAGTAATCACTGTCAGAATTTGGGAAATATATCTTTAAAAATTTAGAACTTTTCAAGTCCACCACACACACATCGACTTTAAGAAAAGTGTTGCTATGTCTTATTGTACATAAAAATGACAACTGAGTAGAATTAATTCAAGCCAGCATTTGTTTAGAGCTAAACACACTTTCTTTTGTTCCAGGTGGCGTGTATGTAGGTTCCTCTCGACAGCATTGAAGTGTATGTGTGATCTCTGAAAAAATAAAGTGGCAAGTCATTTTACTTTAAAAGTGTACAAACGAAAACTTTTACTTTTAGGAGAAACTTTTGCGTGTGAGTTCCACAACATTTGAGTGAAGTATTTATGAGTTCTGTGTTTTTTTTACTCAAAAATAAACTCTGAAAGTTTTTATATGTGTCTAACATTTAGAATAGTTTTGCATGATTTTTCCAGATGCTTTTAGAAACCTTTTTTACCAAAATTATAGTCATAACGATATTTAACAGAGAGCTGCTCTGTTTCATTGTGAAAAAGGAGAAAACATTATGTGTATAGAAGGATGTTTAATGAACAAACAAAAATCTACTGGGAAATGAATGCTGGAAATTATGAAAAATTATAAATTTTATTTCTTCTATTTTTAACTTATTATTATATAGAAATTTAACTAATCCTGAATGAAGGGTGTGATTGGACATTTGAAGCTATTTGTTTTTCATATTTCTCGTGGCCTTTTTCTTTAAATTTCATAATTCTTTTTGTAAAATTAACTATATTATATAAGTTAAACATTTATATTATTTAATAAGAAAATACAGAAACAGAACTTCGGACCAGTTTTTTTTCTGTATAAATATTTTGGTTGGTTCTTGTTTTGGGGGGATATTTTCTATATTTTTCAACATTTAAAGTTCAGGTTACTTTTAAGTCTTTCGTTATGAAATAAAACATTTTTACTAAAACTTTCTATGCAGTTATTAATCTAAAGCTTAGGATTATGCCATCAAGCTAACCGAAGTTACAAAAAATGTAAGTTGATGGAAAAAGCCAAAGCTTGCAATCGAAGAAAAATGTTTTGTTTAAAATAATTTCATTTAAAAATATATTTCTTGCTAAACTATTTTATTGCTGAATTAGGAACACAACTTTAAAACATTGTTTATAATTTATGAAAATTGTGCCGTAAGGAGCGTTATTTCATAAAATAACTATGTTTTAACTATAAAGCCTGGGACATAGTAAGTCGCTATTGTCTCATGTGCTTATAAGAGCCCCTAGTGGTTTACCGGTAAATACACAGTCAGATGGAGAATTTAATGTCGTGCTGGTTGTTGGCCATGATAGCTCAATGGCTAAGAGCAATCGGACGGAGACCGGGAGGTCAATAGTGAAAATCCCGGCAATGGAATTGAAATTTTTCAGTTTGACTGTACCTTTCCATATGTTTTAAAATTTATAATCCAGGAAAGAAAACTGTATGTATCAAAATTTGCAATCACACTTCTTTTTACAGTTGCAGGATGTTAAAAAAGATAAAAAACACTCTGTAGAAATACCTTCAGTTTTAGAAATTTTACATTTAATTTCCCTTATTAGTAATATAATTCTGCAACATTTCTCAATTGTGAAAATAAATTAGTAGATTGAAATTTAAAGCTTTTAATTGGTGAATACTGCAGCAGTTAATAATGTTTTTTAAAAACTGGAAATGCTTGTTTAGTAATAGTAAAATGTTGTAAACTAATACTTTAAGAGGAAATAGAAGGGTAATAACGCATAATGTATTCTCCTTTGTTTCATATCTCATTTGTTTTCTGACTGTCATAATAAAGTTGATATGTAAAACATTATTTAAGAGAGTATTATTTCTGACCTCTCCTTCCTGCATCCAAGTCTTGTAAACAAACCTTACCTATAGCCCAAGAAGACTTAGACAAAGATGGGTTCAATGGATTTCTACCAGAACAAGTAAAGGCCTAAATGACGATTGAAGGTAGGTCATGTTTATATGATGCTCTCTACTTAACTATATAGCTTCCAAAAATATTCTTATGAAGGCGTATTTTTCTATCTACTTACTGATCCTGGGTAGAGTTAGCGTTAAAATAAAGGAAAATAAAGAAAGTCTTATAGCTGTTAGAAATGGTTTTAAAGAGAGATGATTTAAAATGGAAGTAAAACAAAAGACTAATCCCAGCATTAATAGCTGGTATGATGACAAATATAGGAATGCGAAACGAGAAGTAGGGAAACTAATAGAAAATGGCGAATTACAGAAGAATATGAAGAGAAGCAACATTTATATTATGAAGGTGGGGATATATGTGTTAGATGAGAGGGAGGGTTTAGCTTATTTAAGGACAGGAGCCATATTGAGAGGGGGTTCACCACAGGAGTGTATTTTATGTGGAAATATAATAAGCATACAGCATTACGTAGTGGAGTGTAAGAAATAATGGGGGAAATTAATATGCAATAAGAACTGGGATGACAAATGGGCTTGCGTAATTATTATAAAAATGCTTACGTTTAAAGGAGAGAAAAGAATGAGATAAAAGAGAAATTGATGAAAATGGTAAGGAAGTTATGAGGTAAAGAAATGGAGGACACAATTTACTATTAAGTTAAGGTCACACAAGAGCTAGAATAGGGGTAAACGGCCAAGGAGCCAATACCACTATTAGCTTGTAAATAAAAGCAGCTAAATAGTTTGTACTTAGAGTAGAATTGGAAAATAGTGACTGAAATTGTAAGAAAGTATTGTGTGCTTAAGTACAAATAAATATATATACTTATTAATCAAGGAAGGGGAACATGAGGTAAGACTGTGTACAGGTGTGCAACCGGGTACGCATATATTTTTACTGTAGTATGGTGCTATCTCTCACCGAAACATGTAACTTCTTGCTCTCATGCTTATCAGTCATCAATCACGCCGGTTTCGAAATCCGAATTTGTAATTTCATGGTTGATCATATTCATCGAACCTACAAACTGTCAAAGTTGTGTCGGCTTTTAAATGCATTCTTTGAAAGTTCTTTGTTGGTTATAGTCCGAAAGGAATCTAGAATAATTTAAAATATGGCAATTGGAGCAGGACCGAATAAGTCCCCATGCATTTAGTTATTTTGCCGTTGATTTAAAGAAGGTAATTGACTATTGTAATTCAAATTAATGTGATGTTTACTGTATTTACATGTCACTTTTATTATTCTAGGTTACAGTCTCAATATGCCACGGATTTACACGGATTTACGCCAAAGTTTTTCTTTTCCATGACACCAACAGATATAGTTCCAACATATCAACGACCAGTTTCCAAACGATCAAGAGAAAACACTTTTGCCCGCCTCGGTAGCGTGGTGGTAGCATGTCTGCCTCACGTTCAAGAGGTCCCGAGTTCGAATCTCGGTCAGGTGGGTTACCTGGGAAAGGTTTTTTCCGGGGGTTTCCCTTATCCTGAAAGACAAATGTCGGGTAACTCTAAGCTCCATGGATCCCGGGCTCATTTGAGCATCATTTCACGCATTCCATTCATCGTCCGATATGACTTAATGTTGGAGGACGTAAATTACAACAAAAAAATGTTGTAATTACTGATTCTCTTTATAGAGACGATTTATCCAAAAGGACAGCAGCAAGAAACAAAACAAAAAGCAAATACTTAGAAAATTGGTCTACATAAAGAAATATAAAATCCCAGAAATTAGTAATTCGAGTAGTGACTCAAAGACTGAATTGCCGGATGATAACGATTCCATACGTCTTGTCGTAATGAGTCGTATACAGTTACAAAACAGAGGGATGGTTGGGTGAGATACATGAAGTACTTCAGATGGGCCCATGGAGGTTGGAGGGATGGAGAGGTGATGAACTGGAGCTGTTCACATGTGTACCGTGTCTTAGAAACCGACATTAATACTAACTGGATCTGCCCCATGACTCAAAAACTAAGGCTATCCTTCAGTACTCTTTCTATTGTACAGTCACACGTAGGACCTTCTTGCATTGCAAGAAAGGCTGCTCTCATTACAAGAAGACATATTCCTGCTTCCCCTCTCCATTCATACCTTCCAATTTTTCCTACAGCTGACCCGCACCGCGTAAACTGGAGAAAGTATGCACTTCTGTTAATAACTTAAAGCTTCACAAGATTTTCCTATTTGTCACCACTAAATACCAATTCACGTAAAATAGTATTGCTAATGCTATTGAAATATACTTACAGTTGTAATTAAAAGCGCCACATAGTACAAAAAATAAACTTTATGTCACACGCTACTGACACTTCACGTGACAAAATCTGTCAGTGCTTCCTTACTATAGAAGAGTCGCAACTGCTTCCGGAAACCTACAACGCATCGTATTAAAGGTTACGAACACGAGAATACAGAAATATTCAGTATTGAATGAGCTCGCATAATTGGTCAATCCAGCATTAGGCAGTAGCTGTCCAATTGTCGGCAGTACCGCAGCTGTTCACGAATAAATTTTGAAAATGTATCCAGAGCAAATAAAATATTGTTTGATGTGCATTTTGTGTCATTCTTTTTTTTTTCTCCTGAAATTCTAAGGGAAGGGGCGTTTCCAGCGCTTTATTGCACACTTCGGCACTGAAGATAAATACTCCATGGTTGTGACAAGTTTTGTTTTGAGCAATAAAAGTCGATTTATCTAGGATTGTGCTGACTTCCCTATTTGTGATAAGTCACAATAACAAAGGCCGGTGATAACCTTCAAGTTAGACGTATGTCATTAAGGTTTTTCCCTCTATCAGCTATCCAGGGTGACAAACCGCCACCCCACTTAGTCAACAAAGAGGGAATCACCGCCCAAACTGCACTCAGTAAAGTACAGTATTGGAAACAAATGAGTCATCTTCCAATTTCTATGTAAAGTGTTTCTCTTTTAAAATTCTCTGTAACAATTGAATTGTTTATTTTAGAAACCACCTAAGTGCGCAGTTTTCAACTTTCGGAAAACTAAAAGGAAACTGTTTTGCAGCTTAAGTATAGGTCTAGTCTCCTTCAAATATGTTTTTACCAAATGAAAAACATGCTATCGAAATAATCTGTTTTTTTAAGTTTTTTTTTTCCTTTAAGTTTTGAGTCATAAATTTTTGGAAAAAAATGCACTTAGGTGGTTTCTGCAATAAATGAGTGTATCTAAAGTGATTTTTTAAAAATTATTATTGAAATTAAGTCAAACTAATATTTTTTATCTGTTTTGGTATAAAAGGTAAGTAACAGACACACTTAAGTATAAAAAAGTGTTTTTATTAGGCCTGAATAAAAAATACAAGTAGACTACACGCTACAGTATGTCTATATACAAAGATCTGGCCTTATTCACTTCTGGCAAGTCTTCTAGCAACTCCTTGTCAGTTGTTGGCCATTGGATGATAGTGTCATAGAAGGCTTCATATCCAACAGTGTATTCCATCAACTTTTTTATACAGGGTAGTTGTGAGCTATTGTCACAGCAAGTTACAAAACACGTGCTGTCATCAAGGCCGCCAACCGTCACGAGTGAAATTTACCGCAGAAAGAACCTAAGCGATGACACTTGGGTTCTTTCTGAAGTAAACGGATTATTTTCAAGGCTGAAAATAGCATTTCTGATATGAAACATAGGTTATTTCTGCACTAAAAGATGTATTTACCTTTAAATTGTACAGTACCACCAAAAACACATTTTTTTCATATTTTGTCTCTTAGGTGGTTTCTGAAATAAACGATTCAATTATGAATTGTTCCTTACATTCATTCCTTAGTCTATCGTCACATTGTTTAGTGTTAATGACCCTTTAAAATAGTTAAAATAGTTAAAATAGTCAAATTTTTAGGTAAACGCAAAATCTACAAATAATAACTAACAAAATATTACTGCAAATCTAACGAACTAGGCACTCACTTCACAAAATATATAAATTTCATTTTTCATAATATTATATTTTGAAGATATTTCGTGTCACATCACAATCCATGGAATATAATTTGGACGATATACTCTTGGGTTATTACACAACACCATTATCATTATTATTATTATTATTATTATTATTATTATTATTATTATTATTATTATTATTATTATTATTATTATTATTATTATTATTATTATTATTATTATTATTAGCATCATCATCACCATCATTTATTATTATTATTAGCATCATCATCACCATCATTTATTATTATTATTATTATTATTATTATTATTATTATTATTATTATTATTATTATTATTATTATTATTATTATTATTATTATTATTATTATTATTATTATTATTATTATTATTATTATTATTATTATTATTATTATTATTATTATTATTATTATTATTATTATTATTATTATTATTATTATTATTATTATTATTATTATTATTATTATTATTATTATTATTATTATTATTATTATTATTATTATTATTATTATTATTATTATTATTATTATTATTATTATTATTATTATTATTATTATTATTATTATTATTATTATTATTATTATTATTATTATTATTATTATTATTATTATACCAACGTCAGAAGCCAAGGATTAAACTGAAGTAGCAGGGGAAAAAAGCTACCCGCCTTTGTGGTGAAGGGTAGCGTGTGTGTGTCTCACTTTCAAACAGTCTTGAGATCAAGTGTCAGGCTGTTATTTTCCCTGATTTTCACTTATTCTCAGAAAACCTATATCCGGATAACTTTAAGGGAAATGGGAAGGACACATGCTCAAAAATGGTGTTTTGAAATTTTAAAATACAAACATTCTCCATTTTTCCATGCTAGATAATGCCCATTTTATTGTGTTTGCTGCATAAGTAGCAATGAAAAAAAGTAATAAAACATGCAAGCGTCCCTTTAAAATGCTCACGTACCCCGCCTTTAAAGGAGTATTACTAAAAGCAACATTTTTTTATTATTTAGGGATATTTTCTCAAGAATCATAAGAGATAAAACAATAAAATTTGGCACAATTATTTTAAATACTTTGCAGTACATTTGTCCCAACTTTTATATTTTTAAATTCTATACTTTAGGTACTTCGTGAGAAAAAAACAATACAGCATTTTCAACTAGTTTTCTTACAAAACGTAAAAAATTATAACAGATTAACTATTTCTGGTAGAGAGATAATTCTTCCCACACTTCCAAAGTATGAAATATACGACTCACTTGTATAGTTTTATAAAAATAGTGCATATAATGTTGGAGAAAATGCTACCTAAAGAGGCTTCATTTTTATATTATAAATAATATTTATTATCGAATTATTTTTTATATTTTGAATTTGACAAACGAGAATCATGTAAATTTATACTAAGTTCCTTAAGATGTGCTCTATAAAGAAAAAAAAAACATTTAAATGCATTGAGAACTGTAGAAGGTTTAAGAATTTATGTTCAGAACTGCAAGTATATCCTACCTGGTCACATTAAGCTGAATGGTTCATTATTTCACCCATTTCATTTATTTATCGTTTGATATGACCTAGCAGGATTAAAAGAGAAAGAGAGAGAACTACAGAAGACTGGAAGAAGTTGAACATACTTCCTGTATGATAAAGTACAAATGATAAAACAGGCTTTCTGTGTTTAGGTCACAAATTATCTGAAATTATGAAATCAACTGGTGCTTCAGAGGAAATATAAAGAATACTCCATTTATACCCTACAATCTATTACGTGACACTATCGAAACCATGCACTATCTCGATTCATTCTTTAAAGCTAGGAATTGCACTTCTCAATGTTATCACAAAACTGTTCAATGGAATACGAAAAAATATATACCAGCTATACACAGCCAGTTGGAATTGTGTTCGATATCGGGTGATTTTTTGTGAGTTCTCCTGGTCGGTCGGCGAATGCTGGAGTGGCTCCTTCCCTATCACAATTTCCTATCCCATGGTTTAGGCGTGCTTCTGAGGGCTGCCTGGTTGCACAGATCGTCAATCGCCCTCTCTGAGAATTTATAGTAATTTCGTGGGAAAGTTTTAAAGCTAGGAAAAGTTAAGGACTTCTGCGCGTCTTGTCTAACTGTGACCTATAGCCTCCTCTGATTCCTACACTTCACCACAGTAGATCTGTGTAGGTCGCAGTGCCTGAATACCAGACACAATATTCAACCAGAAATAATACTTATAGTTATCTTTTTTATGGCAACTGTTTCCCTAGAATACGAATTAAAACAGAGTTATAAATAATATAAAAGCATATCACTAAAATTAAATCCCAACGAGAGAAATAATCATTCATCGATTAAAAGGTAAAACTAAATGAGTGCTCCAACATCTGCAGCCCTGCAAAAAATAAGCTTAAATGTATATTCTAAACCTTTCACACAATAATAGCCTTTAACAAGAAAAACCTTACAAACAACAACATTTTAAGAATATTAATTAAAATTTGGGAATATTTCCTTTGAAATTCACTTAACAAATATTTTTAGACAAAAGTGTAAAACTATATTAATATGACTGGTGAGACAACTCCAGATTTTATCACATAACTAAATAAACTTCCTGTTACACAAATAAAATATGTAGTAAATATTCTCCACTTAAATTAAGAAGCCGATGACAATACTTCTATTATGTTTTGGGGAAATTAATTTCGTGGACATTTGCCCACATCTTCAGTCAAACATAATTCGTTGTCAAATAAATCAACAAATCAACAAAATTCACAATTCGTTTGACAACGAATTATGTTTGACTGAAGATGTGAGCAAATGTCCACGAAATTAATTTCGCAAAAACATAATAGAAGTATTGTCATCGGCTTCTTAAGTTAAGTGGAGAATATTTACTAAATATTTTTATTTGTGTAGTGTTTGTTACTCCATTGTAAATAGCTTCATTTTCTGTGTAAACTTCCTATTGCTTAAGCCAGCTGTTATCAAACAACACTACACAGCAAAGTGTGGAAGCGTATCGGAAAATATGTGTAATAACGGAGTTACTTATTTACGCAAGCCTATCGCACACACACGGAGACTCTGTGTATGTACACTCTGTTCAGATACAATCACAGCAACGTGTCATACATTGGCAGACACAAGAAATATTGTATAACGTGAATATATATTGTAACAAGGGGAAAGAATTGAGAATCGAAACCCCTTTGTGTCAAGCAACAAAACAGGTGGCTGTAATGGCAATTTATATTTGTGTTTAATAATTAATTGGCTGGCCTTTCATATCACACAACTCCCAACTGCTCTATTTGTGTTTGGTCACTTTACTGTACGCCAAATAAATAATACTTCGCTCTTCTAGTAAACGAGAAAACAAGCGAATGCAGCGCTCATCAGTGAAGGTTGATAATCCTCAATACTTTGTCATATAGTACTCATATTAAGACTGTTTGATAACATACGTCTGCCCACCACAAGAAAGCAAGTGGAGCCTGAAGAGGGAGAAGGGTTTGAACTGTTATCTGCTCTGTTAGTGGATTTGTTTACTATGAAATGAATATATGAGAGTGTATATGAGTCACTCATGCTGTCAGATTTAACAATCGTTTCAGTAACTGCAGTGATAGGTATTAGGTACTGTCTGCCCACCACAAGAAGGTAAGCAGGGGTTTGAGCTGTTTATCTGCTCTGGTAGTAGTTCTGTTTATTAAGAAATGAATATATGAGAGTGTATATGTCACCCATGCTGCCAAATCGAATGCTCGTTTCAGTAACTGCTGTGATAGATATTATGCATGGATGAGTTACGTAACAACACTGCGTACTTTAAACGAACCTACCATCCTTATAAAATACGGAAGGCAAACTTAAACAAAGCAAAAGCGATTACGTTACACATGCCTTGCCTTCTTGTCTTGCGTGGACGTACAAGGTTGTCAGTTAATGATACACCAAGTTAGTAGCTGTAACACCGACTATTATCAGCCTACACTGTACAAAGCTTGTCGCGGAACAGCTATCACTAGCCAGCACTGTACAAACCCTGATGAAGTATATATAAGACGGAACTTTGATACGACCCACAGTCAAGGCATCATGGAAATGTGGACGTATTTAGTACTGTTGGTGTGCAGGCCTACTGCACAAGACGGGCCGATCGTGAGGACAGCGCTAGGTTCCATTAGGGGCAGTTTGATGACTTCTAGACTTGGGAGAACCATCTATGCCTTCCGAGGTATACCTTACGCAAAGCCACCAGTCCATGAGCTCAGATTTCAGGTAACATTTGTAAAATATATCTATTTTTACGAGAATTGTACAAGAAGCTGGAAATAATAATACAGTATTAGCCAATGAGAGGATGTTGCTAGTTTAAGATACGATCAGAATAACATTCTAGGACTGTGTTGAACGTTTTGAGATAAATTAAATAAATTTTGTTTAAGGAAAAGTCCTTACTTGTATGTCTTGATAAGAATAGCTCGTAAGTTACAACTTATTTAAATATGAACTTCAGTATCATGCAAGGAACTTAAAATACCTTTTTGAACATTAAACCCAGAATTTTAAACATTTTTCGTTAGCTTTTATATTATCAAAAACAACTCTAAACGATTACATAAAATATAATTATTTCTCACACACTTCCCCTAATTTTTACGAAACTCGATGAAACTGTCTACAGAATTCAATTGAGACTAGTTTGTTTATATCTTCAGTCATTTCCTTCAATGTTATAGTTACGGTCGCTAGATGAAATATTTTTGTATGCATTACTAAACTCTGGAAATGAAAGAAATTTGAAGACAGAATATCCGGCCACCAGATACCTATGATATTTCTCAGGCAAAGGTTTACAAAGACTTGTAAACCTTCCAATTTGCTTGGTTGCTTTCCAAGTTCCATAACCATATAATAAAATCGATTTAACATTTGAATAAAACAATCTTACCTTAAACTTTAAGGGAAAATGCTTTGTCAGATTGATTTCATTTGGAAGATAGTATGCCTAGCTTTGTTTATTCTGTCACTAACATCTTCATATGAACCGCCATTTATAGAGATTATACTGTCCAGGTACGTTTGTTCATTTGTACCTTCTATTTCTTCCCCTTCTAACATAAGAGCTGAATCAACTCTATAATTAATTCTCACTTCTTTTGTTTTGTGCTTATTTAATCCCAATCCAGCACTGGATGCAAATTTATGGTCTTTACGTTTACCACTTATATTTGTGAATCTATGTGCTAATAGACAAACTTCATCTGCATAGAAAGAAACATTCATTTGGACAAGACATTTTTTTTTAATTTTGCCATTCTGTTTGGAAAATTGGCTTCTGCTTACAAAGTCAGTAAAACATGTTTAAGCCACCACAACCAGTGGACCCATGGGATGGAACTTCTGATGCAACAAAGGATGGAGCGTCCTGTCCACCGTCGGAATCTGGCGCTGACCTCCCCAGGTCAGAGGAGTGCCTCTTCCTCAACGTTTACTCTTCTAAGGTAAGCATATAGTAGTATTAATAATAACATACAGTAGAACCTCGTTTACCCGGATCAACTGCGACCAGAGCCTATATGAGTTAACGAAAAACTGGGTTATCCAGAAAATGACGGAAAAACGATAAAACAACAACAGTGTATAACTTTACCGAAATATTTTTAATGGACTTTAGAAACTATAGCCTTTGTATTTGTACTTCACTACAAACTAGTCAGTAGTAAAAAAAGCAGCGAGCTTCTGGTGACTCAGTTTAGTACATCACTTATCGCACATCCGCTTTAACATTAGAAGTTCGTTTGCATTGACTTTCGAAATAAAGCATCAATGTTTCTATGTTTGTTACTACTTGTACGTGAGTCATAACAGCAGCGAGCTTCTGCTGTCTCAGTTTAGTACATCACTTATCTCACATCCGCTTTAACATTAGAAGTTCATTTGTCTTGACTCTCGAAATAAAACATCAATTTCTCTATGTTTGTTACTGCTTGTGTGTGGGTCATAACAGTAGCGAGCTTCTGCTGTCTCAGTTTAGTGTATCGCTTATCTCACATCCGCTTTAACATTAGAAGTTCATTTGTCTTGACTCTCGAAATAAAACATCAAATTCTATATGTTTGTTACTGCTTGTACGTGGGTCATAACAGCAGCGAGCTTCTGCTGTCTCAGTTTAGTGTATCGCTTATCTCACATCCATTTTAACATTAGAAGTTCATTTGTCTTGACTCTCGAAATAAAACATCAATTTTTCTATGTTACTGCTTGTACGTGGGTCATAACAGTACTGAGCTTCTGCTGTCTCAGTTTAGTGTATCGCTTATCTCACACCTGCTTTAACATTAGAAGTTCATTTGTCTTTACTCTCGAAATAAAACATCAATTTCTCTATGTTTGTTACTGCTTGTATGTGGTTCATAACAGCAGTGAGCTTCTGCTGTCTCAGTTTAGTGTATCGCTTATCTCACATCCGCTTTAACATTAGAAGTTCATTTGTCTTGACTCTCGAAATAAAACATCAATTTCTCTATGTTTGTTACTGCTTGTATGTGGTTCATAACAGCAGCGACCTTCTGCTGTCTCAGTTTAGTGTATCGCTTATCTCACATCCGCTTTAACATTAGAAGTTCATTTGTCTTCTTGACTCTCGAAATAAAACATCAATTTCTCTATGTTTGTTACTGCTTATACGTGGGTCATAACTACAGCTGGTTCATCAACACTGTCTGAATCTGAATACTCTTCATTTTCAGTAACACTGCATGATGCAACAGTGCCTTCCTCTGTAATCGGTTTATAACCTCCATCATTGTCAGTGTCTTCATCAACATCGGAACAGCCATCGATATTTCTAAAAAGCCTATAAAATGTTCTTCCACACTTAGTTTTTCTTCTTGTTTAATCTGGTCTTCCTGCTCAGAATACCAAACATTTTTTATCTTAAATTGTTCCAGGTTAAAGAGATTTGGTTAACGAGGTTTTTACTGTATTATTGTTCTATCTGTGACAGAAGACCACAGGTATATATTTAAATAATGACTCTCTGTGGTTGAGCTTGTTGACTTTTCTCCCAGGGGTCCCGGGTTTCATTCTCAATGCCGTTTATTCCTTATACTCTATAAAATACATAAGAGTGAATGTACGTGTGAAAATATCAGTTTAAAAAGTAAACAAAGCATTAAATATGTCATCCAAAGCCCCCGACGTGACCACAAGACTTATAGAGGGCTGTAAAAATTAAAACAATCAAACAAAAGTGCAATGTTTGTTGACTTCCAGCTGCAGGAACAAGAGAGTGGCCAGTTGAGGCCAGTGATTGTGTTTTTCCACCCCGGAGCATGGTACAGTTTCACCTCAAACAGTCGGGTGTTTGGACCGCAGTACTTACTGGATAAGGATGTTGTTTTAGTGACTGCCAACTACAGACTTGGAGTTCTTGGTGAGTTTCCTCATAAAAATGACTCTAACGGATAATATATTTCGTGACAAATGACGTGTATATCTTGAATTTTCTGTGCATATCCTAGAATTCCTCTTCATTCTGAATGGCTTTTGTGTAATAGATAAACCGTAAGAGATCGACAAAATTTTACCACACTGAAAATATACATCTCTTTAAATCATACAGCTTATGTCATTAAGCTTTTTCGTGGAATTAGCCATTTCTGAAATATAACTTGTTCGTTCACTTTTTCAAATAGGTAGGTGTTACTCTTTGCTTTCTCTCCTGCTTACGCAAAGAAAGCCAAATGTCAAAGCCGTCACATAGCCATCAGCTCATAAAAATGTGACTATTTCACTATTTTCATTGCAACTACAAGAAAATAGTAACACTGCACAACATGAAATTTACCTCAACGAAGATAATAAATGTTTTTAATCTATTTTCACATGTAGGTTATGAAAATTATGCTTAAAATGGTGCATTATGTCATGTGTCTTAGATATTTTAGATATACATAATCGACAACTACTTGGTGTACCAGCCGGTAACATACGTGTCATAGGTCGCCCACCCTTGTCCTACACGATTACTTACGTAGGTACTTATACAATGAAGAGATAAAAACATGCTGTACAACTTAACCAGGCAAAAGATTCAGATTTTCAACTAGAACATTTTGAAAGTGAAAGATTTGTAGAGCAAGTAGACTTTTAAGATTTGGCACGTGATTTAAATTTGTCAAAAGAAGAACCTGAACTTCTGGGTTCCAACAATGGAAATTACCTGCACTTGGTACAAATTTACAGAGTTTCGAAATAGACATCAGACATTTGGGAATATTTTTCTAAAAAAGGGTTTATATGTTTCTGTATAGACGTCAATGGGTGAGCTATAAACTGAGCATACTCCAGATGACTGGCAATTGTTTATAGATTCATTAAAGTTCAGGTTAAAGGTTGTGCTACTTCATAATGGTAGTGAACATTCATCTATCCCAGCTTTCCATTCTACAGACATTAAAGAAAGTTATGGTTTGACCAAGATTGCACGTGTTTTAAAATATAAGGTTCATTGTTGGAAAATAAGCCGTGACCTTAAAGTGATTGGTTCGCTGCAAGGGTGACTCACAAAATATTGTTGTTTTTGTATTAGTGAGACAGTGATGTCCAAAAACATTGTGGTACAACAGTGGGTCAAGAGGTAGGTGTATGTCCCAGGGAAGACCATTGGTTCAGCATGATAAGATTATTCACCTCCCTGACATATAAAACTTGTGTTGATGAATAATTTAGTTAAGGCACTCAAGGACGGTAATAGATTTGCATATTTGCAAGGCAAGTTTCCACAGTTAGATTACACAAAATTGAAAGAAGGAATTTTTGTTGGACCTCAAATCCGAAAGCTCGTGGAGGACGAAATGTTTCAAAAAGTGAAATTAGCAACTTGGCTAGGGTTGTGCGTTGTATTCCTGGAAACACAAAGGGGAAAAACTATAACACTTTGGTCTCAAAAGCATTGAAATGTTACAAAGACATGGGCTGTGGAATGCCTTTTAAAACACATGTCCTACATTCACATTTAGATTTTCTCCCGGAAAATCTGGGTGATGTTAGTGACAAACAAGGGCAATGGTTTCATCAGGACATTTCTGTCATGGAGAAGAGGTACTAAGGTCTTAAGAACCCAGTAATAATGGATAATTGTTGGTTACTTGTGAGGGAAAGCAGGCAGGAGTACAAGAGGTAATGACATGTTACAAAGCACTTTTAAGCAGAGTTATAGGGATATCCCTTAAATATATAGTTCAAATTTAAATTAATTGGTGGAAATTAAAGTACTTACTATAGTAAGTCGCCACAAATGATGTATCTCGGATGCAAGAGCCCCTAGTGGTTTACCAGGAAAATATATGAGTCAATTGGAGAATTTAATGTCAGGACGGTACGTTGGCCATGGTAGCTCAATGGGTTAGAGCAACTGGACGGAAACCAGGAGATCCGTGGTTCAAATCCCGGCCATGGCATTGAATTTTTCATGTTGAGTCCACCCATCCATATAGTTCAAATATGATTGCAGACTTGTAAAACATTTTCAATTAATCCACAGAGGTAGAAAGCTTCATATCCTTTTAACCTGACATGATAGGAGATTTTGAAAATAAGCTCATCTTTTTTCTTAAGAATCACCTGCTTTTATGGCGGAGGTATGAAGATTTTTTTCCTTGTTAGGTATTGTAATTAAACTATTTTTTTTACAAATATATCTCAATGAAGTGGATAGAAGAATAGTTTATGCAATGTAAATCCAACACATTTTGTTAAAGTTGTATGACATTTCACTTCCTACAGGTTTTGTCAGCACCAACAGCAGTGTTTTACAAGGAAATTTTGGAATGAAGGACCAAGTAGCGGTTCTGCGATGGGTACAGCAAAACATAGCGGCGTTTGGTGGAGACCCCAGCAGTGTTACCATATCGGGATGCAGTGCAGGAGGTGCTAGTGTCATGCTACACATGGTGTCACCAATGTCAAGAGGTTGGTTACGCTGAATAAAACTAATAATATATTTTGCTGGTGGTTGTCGGTTTAGACACTCCTGAAATCCTGATGTACTGCAAATTTTGTGTAATCACGTAGTTGGAGTTTTCAAATAGCAAACTAAGGAGTGAGTCGGGGAATGGTGATGAAATACCGCTATTTTTTTCTTTTCTTTTTTTAACGCAAGCTTCCAGTGATGACTGTCTACATTTATTCTTCAGACAGTTTGTACTTGGAATTTATAAGCAACTTGATAACTAACTATAATTAATTAAAATTAATGTCTACAAATGATGCAATTGATGTAATATTGTTCATTGCATTGTCCTACCAACACAAATATCTACACTTTGCTTCTAGCACCCTGTATGACGATTTACACACTTTATCTTCTAGGGCTATTTCATCGGGTCATTGCAAGCAGTGGTTCAGCTCTTTCCTTATGGGCAATAAGGAAGAACCCTCTGACATATGCAAGAAGATTAGCCAGGTTACTTGGTTGTCCATCTGAAACAGCACAACAAATAAAAGACTGTCTAATGAATCAGGACGCACAGCATCTGGCAGATTCAGTATTTCAACTTAATGTAAGTAAATATATCAATAGAATGGGACACCGTAGTCTTATTGGATGTTAAATTAAGTAGAATAGATCTTTTTTCATGATTATACAGGGTGTTTCGGATGTGAGTGCGTATACTTCAACGGCAACTTAATGACGTTAAGTTGAAACCTAAGTTCCTGTACTATTTTCCTCTAAACTGTATGATTGGATCAATAAAAAATAAAATTGATCATAGTTTTGATTACGAATCACGCCTTAATCATTTACATTTGCAATTAGGTAACGAGGTAAAACTACAAAAGATGAGTTATTTGTTTCTTCACCATATGTTACTAAAATGATTCGTTTAGCCACAAAATGATATGGAAGGACTGGATTCTTGCGTGCATATTGCAATCAAGTTACGGGATTACTCTTGGCAAACCCGCAACACTGTGTGCAGGAAAGGAAGGTCGGGAATCCCGGCGCGACACTTGGCTCAACAGCAGCTTCTGTCAGTGCAGGTTCTGACCCAGTTTAGACCTTCGCCCGTTGTACGTGTGAACACATGCCTGGCCGCAAACCGAAACCAAAACATAAAGTTGTGAAATTCTACTCTGCTGCCAGATTGTGTACATAATGTAATCAGTAATGTTCAATTATTTTTCAAGATAGATCTCCCAACTCACGAAATCTTCGCACCCAAACCTCTAACACGCTGTATATTTTGCTTCTAAACTAAAAACAATCCTTTTTTAATAATCTAAAATATAAACTTTCTTTCAGGAATGGGATGGCGCTCCAGATGTGATTTTTGGACCGGTCATTGAAACCGACAGCAGCAGTGAGCGGTTTTTGGTAGAGCATCCAATAGATTCATTTGTTTCTGGTAACTTTGCTCAAGTCCCAGTACTTACAGGCATGACTAAAGACGAGCTTGCTTGGAGAAGCTTAAGTAAGTAAGAAGTCAATACATCTAAATTATCCACCCACTCTGTCAATGTTCAAACAAATAGTCTGTTTTATTTTATGTCTAGAACACTGAAATCTCTTTTGCAGGAATTCTCAACAACAGGACACTTGCAAATGAAATGAATACAAACTCCGATCATGTGTTACCTATAGTATTTGACTACCAAAGGGACACTCCGCGATCTTATAAAATAAGCAAGACTTTGCGGAATTTGTACTTCCAGGATCGACCAATCGACAATACTACAGTTGATGATTTGGCAAGGGTAAATTTTTTAATTAATAATATATTACTGTGTCAGGAAAGTTCCGGGAATTGGTCAATGAAACACAATATATGCATTATTCACCCAATTTTATCTTATCGTCTTCAAAGTTGGCCCCTTCCAAAATTATACATTTATGCCAACGAATAATCCAATTATATCAAAATATTTTTTGAAATCTTTGTCTATTGTCACCGCAAATTCTCCTTTATATCTTCTATCGACTGACAACGGGTGCCTCGAAGTGGTAACTTGAGTTTTGAAAAAATAAAGAAGTCGTCTGGAGTCAGATCAGGTGAATACGCTGGTTGTTCGATGAGATTTGTTGAGTTTTGGGCCATAAATTCGTTCACAATGATAACCTTGTGAGCTGGAGCGTTATCGTGGTGCAGAGTCCATGAGTTATCTTTCCACAAATCTGGTCTTTCCTCGTCCAAACAATCGTTTAAAATGATACGAATCGATTCGTAGACACCGAAAGTTCGGGGCAATCTCTCTCAGACCTAAATGACGATTTTCAGACACAATTTCCTACAATTTTGAGATGTTCAGTTCATTTGAAACTGTGGATGGCGGACATGAGCGAGACAAATCTTCCACCACATCTCAACTACTTTTGAATGCACTGTACCACTCATACGCACGTATTTTTTTTTTTTTTTTTTTTTTTTATTAAGGCGATTCGCCGTAAGTTCTCTGTAACATTTTCAGCGATTCGGCACACAAACTACCATTTGAAATGCAAAAATTGAGACAGATTCTTTGTTCAATATTTTCATTCATTGTAAAATCGCTACGTACCTTTGAGATTCACTAACAAAATGGCACACTGTAAACAAACTAAACGACAGATGACAATCAAACTCCACGTGGGTATAGAGGAAAGATGTACCAACTTAGCGACAACAATAATTTCAAATCCTCTCTTATGCAAGATTTTTATATGACTAGTTCCCGGTACTTTCTTGACAGAATGAAAATAATTATATAATGTGATAGTCGAGTAGAGTTAATTTCTGCAATTGAGTGTTGGATAATACTACTGACAGCTTTAATTAACTGCGTTTAGTTTTTTCCGTGTACTAAGCATGATTTTATTCTCATGTCTCTGGCCTCAGAGAGTCTTAGAGTACATCATTTTCAGCATCTATGTCGAAGCTAGCCATAATTTGCATGAGAAATTATACAGTGTACCGACTTCGCCGGTAAACAGTGCCCTTCCCACTGCCAATAAAATTCCCTTTATGTCGGCCACGCATGCAAACGAAGGCTTTGTATGTGTATTTAATATCAGAACCAATTCCCCTAGCTGTCTACACAAAAAAAACTGTAAATATACTTTTATTTGTATGTTGTAAATTTGAACGGAATATAATGTATCTACTTTGAAAAAAAACTTGTTATTGAATGCTAATGTTGTTTGTGCAGATGTACAGGGATGGAGTTGTAGGTTATGGTGAAGATATGGCAGCAAAAGCTATCTCGAAATACAGCAAGGCTCGACTATGGTACTACAGATTCTCATACCCAGGTCGTTATAGCTGGGCATACAGACGTAATACGACAATACCTTATGGTAAGTAAATCTTCATACTCCCTAACCACAGTTATCAAGTTTTCTATAATAATTGCAGAAGTACTGTGTAATCCTATTTCGACTGTAGAAACACAAACTGCCTCAGGGAAGTCTGCCTAATTATAGGACAATTATAAGAAAGATCATATAACCTTACAATTAAAATGTATCCAGTTTAATTAAAATTTAGAAAAAAATATAACTCACCGCTGGAGCAGATGGCAGCATAACCATTGAAGTTCGAGATATCGAGAATGGCATCACGAGAGGGTCGGCATTCATTTCTACCTTCTGTTTGACGTTTGGGAAGAATTTCTGAAAAAAAAATACAAATGTAAACATTCAAATTGATTAGACAAATACTTGTTGAAGATGGTGAAATACTTTGCCTTTCATGCATACGCTTGTGTCTAGAGCTTGTTTTCTTCAATATATTGTTATACAAGAACAATGCCCACTCAAAGGTACTATTTCAGTAAAATATAAAAACCTGGCACCGGAACAGCCCTTTCCAGGTCAAGGCCTACCGACCGGCCGCTGCGTCCTCCACCTCAGCCCACCGCAGGCCTCAAGACCTTCTTGGTCCCTCCCGGCTGGTATTTGAGGTCTTCACAAGCTGAGGTTGCTACTTACCAATCAAGTAGCTCCTCACATGGTCTCTCAGTAATCTAATTAAACTGAGCGCTCCCAGATCGGGAGAAAAATCAACTTTTAACTACTGATGTAATAATTCTCTTAACTTAATGATCCACCAAAAGACATGTGTTCGCCCAAGTTTTGGGCATCTTCAGCGGACCATGCTGCAACTACTGTGTGGTCTTTGTTCCTTCTTCCCAAGAAGTTTATAGCTCCGCTCATTGGAAGTCTCCTGATTTCCAATGCCCACCTTTGAAACTAGGGATCTCGTACCAGTCTCGACTGAAGAGATGATCTTACTGGACGTAGGCGATTGAGCATCATCTGTGGTGTTGTCAAGCTGAAGTTGGTTTCTCTCTGATATAGATGAAATTAAACTGCTGGATGTCTGTTGAGGGTGATGTACTTTCTCTTCCATCTTCGTTATTAGAATCCTAGGCTGGTTGCTGGACATCTGTTGAGGGCGATGTACTTTCTCTTCCATCTCCGTCAATAGAATCCTAGGCTGGTTGCTGGACATCTGTTGAGGGCGATGTACTTTCTCTTCCATCTCCGTCAATAGAATCCTAGGCTGGTTGCTGGACATCTGTTGAGGGCGATGAACTTTCTCTTCCATCTCTGTTATTAGAATCCTAGGCTGGTTGCTGGTTGAGATTTGGATTGAGTAGTTGCAGCATGGCCCGCTGAAGATTTCCAAAACTTAGGCGAACACCTGTCCGGAGGTTTGAACATCAAATTCTGAGTGAGTAAGCCTAAGTACATTAAAGCAGGTTGCAGGCCGTTTAGTATATATCTGTGTATACATATACCTCGCAAATTTTCGAAGTGTTCGCATAACTCACTTTTTGCAATGTTTGGAGCTCAACTAAAACGAAAACTGCCTCACTTCCGCAGCATCCAACAAATAGCCATGTGTAGCCACACTTGCTTACTGCTACCACTGCTTGTTGCAGAAAACCAAACAACAATAGCTCCTGTTTCTTTGTTTTCAGTTGCTTTCTACCTTAAAACACCACTACAAAAGCTATAACAAAAGACGTTTTGAAAATTTGAATAACGTTCTAAATGTTTGTTCTCAGGCGTGGTACATCAGGATGATCTAATATACCTGTTCTGCATTTCTGTGCGATTTCCGTGCTTTAATTCCACGGATCCTGATGCTATTATGGTGGAAATATTAACAACATTGTGGACAAACTTTGCTACATATGGGTAAGTGTTCTTGTTAGAATTTTAAAGACCTTTAAAGGTGCTTACTGTGTTCAATATTGTTTATATGTAAGTGCCTACAAACTATTCTTACAAAAACTAATGTTTCTGTGTAATTTTATAGTTGGGATAATCATTTGGAGCATTAATATCTAACGATAAAATGTGTATTTTACCAAGCATGGAGTGAAAACCTTATAACAGGTGACTGGTGTTCTATAAAGTTGCAGATATTTGCAGGAAATTAAAATGTATTACTTCTATTTTCTGGGAATGGCTTGTAAAGTTTCTCTTTATTCTGAATGACTTTGGTATAATTAGTAAGCCAAGAGCAAGTGCAGATCTTGTTAATGAAGACAATTTATGTCTAATAATATTCTTTGTGGACTTAACAATTTCTGAGATATTCTTTGTTATTTGTATGAATTTTAGAATACACATTTTCCAAGTGTTAAGTCGCTATTAACTTTCTTCTCGTGGCCGTAAAAAGAACATGTCATTTCAAAATTATCACACATAGATCCGCTTTTTAAAAATCTGTCTATCGCTTTAGCCCGCTGTCTCATACTTAGGCCTGGGGAAGAGTACTCCGAAGTTATGAAGAGACTATTCTTACCCTTACCCTTCTTACCCATTGTAGCTATAATACACATATATAAAGTGTATTAGGATAAACCGGTCTTATTTCTTTGGCGGTCACTAAGGGGAGTGGCTTGATACTTTGTGAGCACTGTTCCTCAGGCCTGTTATATCTACAAGAAATGTTGCTCTTGACTACCAAGAAGTGTATAGAATAATAAAGTTTTGTAAAAGTAGTTCGCAGAAGAGTGAGATGTAAGGCATATGATTTTATGCAATGTTTCAGTAACCCCACGCCAAGAAGATCGCAGGCCCTCCAGAACATCATATGGGACCCATTTACAGCACTGAACTTAAAGTACCTGGATATTGGTTCAGATCTAGAAATGAAAGCTGGGCTCTATCAGGATACATTATCAGTGTGGCAGAAAATGTTCTACAGTAAACTGTAAACTCATGTGGGGAGTCGACTACAGTGCAAGACACACTCAACAATGAAAACTATTGTTTTGCAATACCTGATTTCTAAGTTAGTCAATGTGAACACGTATTTGGTTGTGTAAACTAAATTTACAATTAATTTGTCAATTGCCACGGCAACAAGGATGAAATAGATCATTAATAAAGATCAAAAGTACAAGGGTTATTCGTAAAGTAAAATCCGTTATTTTTTTATAAATTAAACCATCATAGATATATGCAAACTTTTTTTTATTGGATTCCTTACTTCTTTCTCTATTTTCCTACATAGTTGCCATATTTGTTTAAACATTTGTCATAACGTTCTACAAGCTTCAGTATACCGACGTCATACACGTCTGCCGCCTGTGAGGGTAACCAGTCTTCAACTGCTTCTTTCACCTCGTCATCTGTGCGGAAGCGCTTGCCACCGAGAAACTCCTTTAGGTAGTGGAACAAGTGAAAATCGCTCGGCGCCAGGTTTGGACTATACGGTGGATGGTCAAACTGTTCCCATCCAAAAGAGCTGATGAGATATTGGGTTCGCCTGACAAAATGGGGTCTGGCATTGTCATGCAGCAGCAACTCTCCAGACGTCAGAAGGCCACGTCGCTTATTCTGTATTTCACGTCGGAGGTTAGTCAGAGTAGCGCAGTAAGCGTCTGCACTGGTGGTTGTCCCTCGTTCCATAAACTTGATTAGCAACACTCCATGTCTATCCCAAAACACGGATGCCATCACTTTCCGTGTTGAGATTGTCTGCTTGACCTTGACTGGTGATGGGTGGTGCCATTTCATCTATTGACGTTTTGACTCAGGAGTCATGTGAGAAACCCACGTCTCGTCCCCCAGTGAAAATATGTTCCAATAGTTGATCTCCTTCCTCATGATATCAGCTCAAAAAGTTCAGTGTACAAGCCATTCTAGTCATTTTGCGCTCCTAAGTAAGCAGCCTTGGAATCCAACGTGAACACAATTTGCGAAATTGCAAATTATCAGAGACAATTTTGTACAGAGTTCTAACCACATCCGGAAATTCCATTGCTAAAGTGGAAATTGTGAATCGCTGGTTTTCACGGATCTTTTCATCCACGGTATTGATCAAATCTTCTGTGATCACTGATGGCCGGCCTGATCGCGTTTCATTATGGGCATTGGTGCGTCCGTCTTTGAAAGCTCGAACCCACTTAGGCAGTTTGCTGTCACTCATCGCATTGGGGCTGATCTGTCGATGAATGTCTGATGCTGAAATGTTCCTTGCCGTCAAAAACCGAATCACAGACCGTATTTCACAGTCGGCGGGCCACTTGATCGTTTCAAACAATTTTAACTGTCACTACTGCACCACTACCAATACGAATGGTATCGTTTACCCACAAGGCACGCCGGGAGTTGGTCCGCATGCGAGTTTCAATGTTCACCCGAAATTCGATGAACTACGGCGAATCGGACCTTACTTTACGAATAACCCTGGTAATTGGCTAACCACGCACTGTAAGTTACATATCAAATCTCCTCAGCCCTGCAGGCCTTGTATTCCCAACATGCATTCGAAATAACAATACCACTTCTGCGATTTTTAATGTTTGCTAACTGTATGCTGTATGTTAGATTAAAATTCAGTTTAGTGCTTGCCTAGGAATGAAGTGAGAATTTTAAAATAATTGAAGTAGCTATACTATAACAATGTAAATATACACAAATATCATGAAATAAATGACAATTACTTTTATAAGAAAATTCTAGAAGGTTATGCTTCTTTCTGTCACCAATCCTAAAATTCTTCCTTATGCCAAAGCTAGATAAACAACAAACAACACTGCCTCCTTTGTCCGACCTTATTACTACAAGCCTCTGTTAATTAAATCAAATTATAAAATGTATGTACCGTATTTTTTGCACTATAAGACGCTCCGGACTATAGCACGGAAATTGAAATAAAAACAATAAAGATTTTATTCTCTATTACCTGCATCTTTGCTGTCTACCGTTCTATTTGATGCAACTTCAAAAGTTAAGGGAAGTTTGTCGATGTCTCCAAATTGACCGAGTTCGAATTGTAATTTCTCCTTGCATTAATAACAAATTTATTAAACACCAGACATTCTTACTCGGCCGGCATCTGTTGATATCTTCAACATAACGTTTTAATCAAATTAACGCCATTTTTAAGATAATCAAAAGGTTCTATGTAACTTATGGTTTAAGGTTGGGAGATTCTCTTAAATTGTCTTGTTGCATCCTTGAAATACTGAACTTAGCACTCTTTTTTTTTTTTTTTTTTTTTTTTTTTTTTTTTTTTTTTTTTGTTTTTTTGTTATACTCAGTGGCAAAGTGCCGCTTCCCCAAAAATTTCAGTAGAAAAAGAAGAAATACAATAAAATTCATGTCACACTACATGTTATTTGCTCTGGATACATTTTCAAAATTTATTCGCGAACATCCATGGTGCTGCGGAAAATTTGACAGCTGCTTGTCCAGTTCCGCGAGCTCATTCAATACTGAATATTCGTAAATTTGAATAACATGCTTCGTAGGTTTCCGGAAACAGTCGCGACTCTTCGATAGTTAGGAAGCACTGACAGATTCTGTCACGTGAAGTCGCTGTAACGAATGAGAAACGTTTACTTTTTTGGTTTTGTATGACGCTTTTAAATACAACTGTAAGTATATTTCAACAGCATTAACAATAGGATCTTACGTAGATTGATATTTAGTGGCAACAAAGAGGAAATTCTTGTGAAGTTTTAAGTTATTGCATACGTTCTCCATTTTAGGCTAACAGTTTATGTGGTGTGGGCCAGCTGTAGGAAAAATTGGAACGTCTGAGTGAGAGGAAAGGCAGGAATATGTCTGCTTGTAGTATGAGCAGTCTTTCTTGCAATGCAAGAAGGGCCGACGTGTGACTGTAAAATAGAAAGAGTACTGAAGAGTAGCCTTAGTCCTTTGAGTCATTATTCTCTCTTATTGTAATGAAAATTATTATTTGGAGCTTCCCTCGCTTTGAAAGTCACACCTCACTACTGGACCTACATGTGACTGTAAAATAGAAAGAGTACTGAAGAGTAGCCTTAGTCCTTTGAGTCATTATTCTCTCTTATTGTAATGAAAATTATTATTTGGAGCTTCCCTCGCTTTGAAAGTCACACCTCACTACTGGACCTACATGTGACTGTACAATAGAAAGAGTACTGAAGAGTAGTCTTAGTTCTTTGAGTCATTATTCTCTCTTATTTTAATGAAAATTATTATTTGGAGCTTCCCTCGCTTTGAAAGTCACACCTCGCTACTGGACCTACATGTGACTGTACAATAGAAAGAGTACTGAAGAGTAGTCTTAGTTCTTTGAGTCATTATTCTCTCTTATTTTAATGAAAATTATTATTTGGAGCTTCCCTTGCTTTGAAAGTCACGCCTTGCTACTGGACCTACGTGTGACTGTACCATAGAAAGAGTACTGAAGAGTAGTCTTAGTTCTTTGAGTCATTATTCTCTCTCATTTTAATGAAAATTATTATTTGGAGCTTCCCTTGCTTTGAAAGTCACACCTCGCTACTGGACCTACGTGTGACTGTACAATAGAAAGAGTACTAAAGAGTAGCCTTAGTTCTTTGAGTCATTAATCTCTCTTATTTTAATGAAAATTATTATTTGGAGCTTCCCTTGCTTTGAAAGTCACTCCTCGCTACTGGACCTACGTGTGACTGTACAATAGAAAGAGTACTGAAGAGTAGTCTTAGTTCTTTGAGTCATTATTCTCTCTTATTTTAATGAAAATTATTATTTGGAGCTTCCCTTGCTTTGAAAGTCACGCCTTGCTACTGGACCTACGTGTGACTGTACCATAGAAAGAGTACTGAAGAGTAGTCTTAGTTCTTTGAGTCATTATTCTCTCTTATTTTAATGAAAATTATTATTTGGAGCTTCCCTTGCTTTGAAAGTCACACCTCGCTACTGGACCTACATGTGACTGTACAATAGAAAGAGTACTGAAGAGTAGTCTTAGTTCTTTGAGTCATTATTCTCTCTTATTTTAATGAAAATTATTATTTGGAGCTTCCCTTGCTTTGAAAGTCACACCTCGCTACTGGACCTACATGTGACTGTACAATAGAAAGAGTACTGAAGAGTAGCCTTAGTTCTTTGAGTCATTATTCTCTCTTATTTTAATGAAAATTATTATTTGCAGCTCCCCTCGCTTTGAAAGTCATGCCTCGCTACTGACCTACGTTTGACTGTACAATAGAAAGAGTAATAAAGAGTAGAATTAGTTTTTTGAGTCATTATTCACTCTTATTTTAATGAAAATTATTATTTGGAGCTTCCCTCACTTTGAAAGTCACGCCTCGCTACTGGACCTACGTGTGACTGTACAATAGAAAGAGTAATAAAGAGTAGCCTTAGTTCTTTGAGTCATTATTCTCTCTTATTTTAATGAAAATCATTATTTGGAGCTTCCCTCACTTTGAAAGTCACGCCTCGCTACTGGACCTACGTGTGACTGTACAATAGAAAGAGTAATAAAGAGTAGCCTTAGTTCTTTGAGTCATTATTCTCTCTTATTTTAATGAAAATTATTATTTGCAGCTCCCCTCGCTTTGAAAGTCATGCCTCGCTACTGACCTACGTTTGACTGTACAATAGAAAGAGTAATAAAGAGTAGAATTAGTTCTTTGAGTCATTATTCTCACTTATTTTAATGAAAATTATTATTTGGAGCTTCCCTCGCTTTGAAAGTCATGCCTCGCTACTAGACCTACGTGTGACTGTACAATAGAAAGAGTACTGAAGAGTAGCCTTAGTTCTTTGAGTCATTATTCTCTCTTATTTTAATGAAAATTATTATTTGGAGCTTCCCTCACTTTGAAAGTCACGCCTCGCCACCGGTTATACTGTTTACAGGTACATAGACACACACGGTAAGCAATAAGAAAGTACAAACAGAATTGTCTCCTGAACATAAACACAGTTTAACTGCAGTTCGCATTCCTTTATAAGAATTCTGGATTAGAAAAATAAAAGTAAGTGATGATTTTACTCCCGTAAGCTCCCAGGAAGGTAACGGCGAAGCAGGCTTAGTCAAATGTTATCGTTATTTGGTTCTTTCTACAGGAAATTCTTCACAATGTTTTGCTTACAAATGAACTGGGTCGTTATATTTGACCTTGAAGGACAAAAACATGACATATCTTGCATATTAAGTTTACAGCACACTTTTTCCTCCACGCAGCTAGCGGTTCCTGGAACGCAAGTCGACCGGGATGGCAATTCCTGCCTGCGGTCGGGGATTCACCAACTAAACTCGTTACAGTACAGTACAGGAAATAAATACTGATCGCCATGATCAGCAATAGTTTAGGGGGGGGGGGGGAATCTGCATATCTAGTAGCCCAGGTTCTGGAATCTACACTAGGCCTTATTATATAAAGTTTATTTTTACCTTTATTCAATTTTCAAATCGAATTACATAAAATAGTTTACAAATTTCGCAGATATAATCTACTAATTAACTAAGCCTACAGGTTACTGGATTCCAGTAACCTTTCAAATCTATTCATCTAATCTATCTAAAAACAGCCGTTCTTCTATTTACTTCTATTCCAACAATATAGTTGGAAAGACTTTCCTACATTTTTAAATGTCCTTTTCTTCAACTGGTATCCATCTCGTATATGTACATATCAAAAGAGACCCCTAAACCGTGGCAAAGCCCAACACGTAGGCCAGTGGGATCCTCTGTGCTTCGAACGTCTCCCCTGAGAGTGAGGGAAGGATGACGGAAAGATCCAAAGGGTGACAAGAACCGGGACAGGCCCAAGCAAGCATGAAAGGGGTCCCAAACGGTTTTAGATAACATATCCGATGTCTTTCAAGAAGCGAACTACCACCGTTAAAAGAGCAACACGCCGAAAATAGTCCTTTAACTCTCAAACAGATGAAGAAATTGGGAACAGGAAAGTGATGACAGAAGAGGAAAGAAATACACTGTCAGCCAGTGACTAAATTAGAAGCTGGGAAGGCATTGTTGGCCAGTACTGTACAGGACAGTTAATGTTTATATCAGTATGCAATCAGTAACTGTCCTCCACTCCACACCAGACATGGAGAAGGTACTGTGTGCTGTGTTAGTGATAGTGCTGCTGTCATACAGCTGGGCTTCTTCAGAGGACTTGCCAGTCGTCACTACTTCTTATGGTGCCCTCAGGGGCAGCATCTTGACCTCAAGACTTGGCAAACCAATATTTTCATTCAGAGGAGTACGATTTGCACAGCCCCCAATCGGTGACCTCAGGTTTAAGGTAACTAATAGCAATAGACGACTTCAAAAGTGTGAAAATGCTAGTATTTTTTAACAAAAATTACAAAAGTGGAGTGTTTTGTTTTCAAATGTCTAATGTAGAGTTTAAAAATAAGAACACTGATGGTTTTAAGTTTTGTCTCATTAAATATGTGCACTTATTTAATTTTATTGGCATTACACAGTTTTACCAACATTTTATTTTGTACTGAAACTAGAAGTACAAATGGCGGTGTCTATTACACTGGGCAACAATAAAAATGTTTTGGGCTTAAAAATAGTGAATTTACATGTATTTGCATCTTCTGAATTCAAAAATCACCATAAAAATGATGGATTAGCTCTTGTTTTGAAGATAAAGTGGCATTTCATTTTCTAGAGTGAAGATTTTAAATTTGGGGGAATTTTTGGGGAGTTGGCACACCTGTCAAATAACAAAACACAATCAGAGAGAAATTTTGGAAATTAAATGATACAAAAATTAAGGAAGGCATTTTTGTCGGACCACAAATAAGAGAACTTGTAAAGGATCCTGCATTTTACCAAATTTTGGAGAGGTAAGTAAAGGAAGCTTGGGAAGCCTTCAAGGGTGTTGTTCACGGATTTTTAAGTAACAAAAGAGATGACAACTACAAGCATTTGGTGACAGTGCTCCTGCAAAAATACTGTAACCTTGGATGCAACATGTTCCTTAAGATCCATTTTCTCTACTCCCACCTAGACTTTTTCCCTCCTAGTTGTGGAGCTGTTAGTAATGAACATGGTGAGAGATTCCACGAGGACATTTCTGTTATGGAACAAAGATATTAGCGCCGTTGGAATGAAGTAATGCTTGCGGATTACTGTTGGTCTTTGTATAGGGATTCTGCGGAACTCCATCACAAGAGACAAGCTAAAAGACGACGAAGTCAATAGGCCACCACATGATTCTCTTCAGACACGACTATCTGCGAAGTATATTTCCAGCAATTTAGAACTCTTAGCATGTAATTACCAGTTAAAAAAGTCAAATGCACTTTCATTGTTGTTAGCATGTATGTAATTAAAATGTATTCCTTTCTCTCAATCCGTTAATATGTAATACTTCCACCTTGTGTATATCATAGAAACTAGAGCTAATAAAATTTTTCATTGTCATATTTGTTTTTTTTTTCAACCTAAAATTAGTAGGAATTGCCTCATGAAGGGCTCGAAACATTCAAAAATTATATTTTTGTTGCCCAGTGTTATCGAAGTTCAAATCTTGGTTAGGGATAAACCTGGATAAGGTTTTTCTGGGAGTTTCCCTTGTCCTGATAGACAAATGACAGGTAACTCTAAGCTCCATGGATCCCAGACTCATTTGAGCATCATTTCACCCATTTCATTCATCGCCGGATATGACTTAACGTTGGAGGACGTAAATTAAAAAAAGAACTATGATTTCTGCTTTTGTACTTTTTGTCTCTTCTCTTGAGCAGGAACTAATAGTTAATCATAAAGAACTACAGTTGATCTTTGAAACATTGCCTCTTTTCTAAACTTTATTTAATTTTTTTCTGAATTTTTTAGTGTTGTATGTGTATTTGTTTATGAAAGAGGGAAAGACAGTGCATCTGTAGTTAGCTTTGTCTCAAATGTAAACATACAGTTACAGTAGGGTACAAAATAAATATTCACATTTCTGCCAACATTTCTTTATGGTGTCAAACATGATCTTTGATAGTAAAACTAAAAAAGCAGCTACAGGTGTGTCAAAGGAGAATGGAGTGAAAAATCCAAATTGTTCACTAAGGGCCAAATTATGAAGGAAGAACTAAGTAGAGGAAAAATGTGTGATGTGGTACAAAGGGAGAAAACCTAAAATGGAAATGGGGGGACAGGGGGGGGGGGGATTGTGCCTGAATCACACATGAATCATGAGCAATGGACTATACATAATCCTATACACTATACCTGATCCAATATAAATAAATAACAAGATAAACAAATTAAGCTTTTGTTGCAGGCTCCTGTGCCCTTGGAACCTTGGGATGGAGTTGTGGATGCAACAGAAGATGGAGCATCTTGTCCTCCTTCAGAAGGGGGAAGGGCATTTAACCATTCTGAGGACTGTCTCTTTTTGAATGTTTATACCACCAAGGTCAGCTTATATCTATACCATCATGGTATGTTCACCTCGTTTACTTAAAGGCAAGAGATTTAAAATGCTTTTGTTGCAGCTTCCTACACATGCAAAGAACCCAAAGAGGCCTGTTATAGTATTCTTCCATCCAGGAGGATGGTTCAGTTTCACTGGAAACAGCAGAATGTTTGGGCCCCAGTACCTCTTGGACCAGGATATTGTGCTTGTCACAACAAACTATAGACTTGGAGCTTTGGGTAAGTGCAAATCTATTAATAACTTACAATAAATGCTTGCTTCTTCTTTAAAGTTCAGTACTTGGTCTTTTGCTTTTTATATTATCTATATATTAATGATATTCTTAGTATCTTAAACTCAAAATTATTGCCTTACGCTGATGATACAACGTTGTTATGTTGGCATACATCAATAGATGATCTTGCTATAAAATTAAAAGTGGTCACAGCCCAGCTGCTGAACTATTTCAATTCCAACAAGTTAGGATGTAATATAAATAAGACTAAACTATTAAATTTTAGCCTTTCTCATAGACAAGGTGAACAGTTAATAACCAAAGTAGGTAATAAGCATATTGTTGAAAGTGATAAGACCTCTTTTCTAGCCATAATATTCGATAAACACCTAACATGGGACAGACATATTGATAAAGTCTGTAATAACATCAGTAAAGGAGCATATACATTAAGATATTTTTCTGGATTCAAAAACCTAAGTATATTACACAATTTATTATGGTGTAATATATCCTCATTTGCTGGATGGTATAGAACTCTGGGGTGGTGCTGCAACAGTGCATATGAATAGTGTTAACATTGCAAAAAAATAGTATAAGAATAATTTCAAATGTAAGATCTGACCATCCATGCAGAGAGTTATTTATAAAAAACTGAAATTCTCACAGTTGTATCACTGTATGTAAACCGTGTACTACTTTTAATACATGGATCCAAAGACATCTCAAGACTTTGTGAGGTGCACAAGCACAATACTAGAACAAGTCAGAGTAATGTATATAGATCAGCACACACAAAAAAGTTTTCTGACAAAGACCCATTAAATATAGGAGCAACTTTATATAATAAACTGCCAACAGAATTTAAAACTTTACGGATTAACTCCTTTGAGGCCAAGCTAAAGAAATACCTTGTAAATAAGCCTCAGTATAAACTGGAAGAATTCTGAACAAAGGTGTGTGGTGTGTGTGTGTGTGTGTGTGTGTGTGTGTGTGTGTGTGTGTGTGTGTGTGTGTGTGTGTGTGTGTGTGTGTGTGTTCGCGCGTGCATGTGTGTGCATGTGCAATAATTTGTAAACAATAACTGTATTGTAATAATTGCACTATAATGAAATTGTAAATAGTGCCACCGGCCATGGCATTGAATTTTTCAGTTGGCTCTAATTAATTAAAAATCACCCATATACCGGAGTAATGTATTTAAAAGGATTAATTCTTTAAGGATTAATTCCTCAATATAAATTTACATTAAGAATATTCAGCGATAAAAATCCTGGTATTTAAGTACTTACAATAGTAAGTCGCTACAAATGTTTATCTCGAATATGAGAACTCTAAGTGGTCTACTGGGAAAATATAATGAGCCAATTGGAGAGTTTAATGTCAGGATGACATGTTGGCCATGGTAGCTCAAGGAGTTAGAGCGACTGGACGGAAACCAGGAGATCCGTGGTTAAAATCCCGGCTGTGGCATTGAATTTTTCAGTTGGCTCTAATTAATTGTAAATAGTGACCTGACCATGCTTATAACTTGTAAGTACAAGTACACAGGCAATAAAAAATTATTATTATTATTATTATTATTATTATTATTATTATTATTATTATTATTGTTATTGTTATTGTTATTGTTGTTGTCGTTGTCGTTGTCGTTGTCGTTGTCGTTGTCGTTGTCGTTGTCGTTGTCGTTGTCGTTATGATTATGATTATTATTATTATTATTATTATTATTATTATTATTATTATTATTATTATTATTATTATTATTATTATTATTATTATTATTATTATTATTATTATTATTATTATTATTATTATTATTATTATTATTATTATTATTATTATTATTATTATTATTATTATTATTATTATTATTATTATTATTATTATTATTATTATTATTATTATTATTATTATTATTATTATTATTATTATTATTATTATTATTATTATTATTATTATTATTATTATTATTATTATTATTATTATTATTATTATTATTATTATTATTATTATTATTATTATTATTATTATTATTATTATTATTATTATTATTATTATTATTATCATCATCATTATTATTAAATTGTTATGTGAATGACTTTTGAATACACAAACTGATAGGAATGTCATTTTGTCAAGTACAATAAAATAAATCCTTTCATGGAAGTGTTGAAAACAGTGTTGTTGTATAAATTAAATTAATTGGGAGTCGATTAATGACACTAAACAACACTTACTTTTAAATTTTCCCGGAACTAGTTTCAGAGGCCTTCCCTCTATCTTCAGCCGGACATCGACTGGTTCTCATTGGTGTAGCTGGCAATATTTTGTCATCGGTCTTCTCTGGTGGCGGTTCGAGGAACTTGCTGAACAAATCTTTCTGGGGGATGTCGAAATTGAATACTTTGTTCCTATTTTTTGAAATAAAGATTTGTGTATTTCCAATACAGCTTGTATAAAATTTCAGTGAATTCAATACATTCTCTACTTACTATATAGAAAAAGTAAAAATACCTGAACAATAAATACATAAAATATGAAGCTATTAACACTGAGGCAAACAAATATATACAAATATAATAATTTGTAACTTAAAACTTCACATATCTTATAAGAAATGATGATAATTCTTATAAATTCTCCAGAACAAGGACATATTAACGTCTAGTGTTTAGTAACTATGACAACAGCTATGTTTTTCTAGCTGAAGATGTGTATGAATATACATGAAATCGTGATAAAAAAAACTGGAGAATTTACAAGAATTATCATCATTTCGTATAAGATAAGTGAAGTTTAAAGTTACAAATTATTATATTTGTATATACCTGAACAAAGTAATGTTCTTTTAGTTAATTGATGGAAATCAATCATTTCTTCACACTAGCCGTACATAAGTTAGTCATGACAGCAAGTTGGCCATGGTAGCTCAATGGGTTAGAGCGACTGGATGGAAACCAGGAGATCTGTGGTTCAAATCCCAGCCATGGCATTGAATTTTTCATGTTGACTCTATCAAATTAATGTTCTATTGAAATACTAAACGTTTTAGTGGAAAATATTTTGGATTTGAAAAGAAAACAATTGCATAAATATAAATATTTGCCACTAAGGCTCCACTTATCTTAAGAAATTGGTGTTAATACTGCTTTCTAATGGAGATCGATTTCACAAACAAATCGCTTGTGTCCTCATTTCATAAAAACAAACTCCATTGTGGACTGAGGACGCAAGCGATTTGTTTGTGAAATCGATCTCCATTAGAAAGAAGTATTAACACCAATTTCTTAAGATAAGTGGAGCCTTAGCGGCAAATATTTATTGCTTCACTGTAGTTAGCTTCATTTTCTACGTAAAGAAAACAATGTTTATTCTATTGTATTTCTTTAATTCAGGTTTTCTCAGCACCCAGGATGAAGTTCTTCCTGGAAATTATGCCATGAAGGATCAAGTTGCCACCTTGAGATGGGTAAGAGACAACATAGCAGCGTTTGGTGGAGATCCTGAGTGTGTTACCATTGCTGGATACAGTGCAGGAGGCACAAGTGTTATGTTACATATGGTGTCACCAATGTCCAGAGGTTGGTACTCCAGTGTAATGCACCTGTTCTGCCATACATGTGTATGCATTTTAGTATATTTGAAGTATTAGTAGTTTTAAAACACATAAAGGGATTTTACAATAAGATATAATTGAGGCGCTCAGAACCATAAGGGCCTAAAGCACAACATTGTCGATTTTGAGATTTTAGCATGTATGCAAGCTCCTGATATTTGCCAACTTTGTGGTCAACCAGCTGTAGCTGTGCTTTAGGCCCTCTTTGATTTAATGAAACATTTATAACAAGCTGTCTCACCAGTTTTCCCTGATATTCAGCTATAAAGGACCCAAAGCATAAAGCATCATTTTGGTTGCTCTGCGCTGTTCAATGTTTATCTAGTATTGCCAACATAATTTATTCTTTATGTCACGTTTGTAAGTAGTACATCATAATGAAAATTTTGATTTTAACAAACATCTATTTTGCTCAAAATTATGTTTCTGTGCTTCGGGCCCTTATGGTTCTCAGCACCTGAATTATTTGTCACAAACTAAAACTGATAAACTTTCTACAAAATTCAAGAGACTAGTTTCACAAAGACATTTCTGCATCATCAATCACTTTGGTTTTTCCTGTTATCATTACTACCGTTAGGTGTCATATTATTTTTGTATTTATTACAAAACTCTGAAAATGAAACAAACTTAAAGACAGAAATGATTGGTGGTATTTCAAAATTCATCACACAATTTCTATTTTTTAGGATAAATATTTTCTCTCAAACCATTAAATCTATCAGACCATTTAATTGCTTTAATAATTTAACTACTAGACTTATTTCATTGACCAAAAAATGATCTGCCATGGCCGATTTAACAATCTGTTTACACCTAATATTTACAAAATATTCCTTCATTTCTTCTTAATTATGTTTGGTCCTTCCAATGTAAACCTGGTCACAATCCAAATAATTAAATTGATAAATGCCAGATCTTTTATTATCGGAAATTTTATCTTTTTTAGAAAAATGTAGCAAATATTTTATATTTATTATGAGGAACCAAAGTTATACAAAATTATTTTAAAAAGTTTTGAAAGTGTTTAATAGCCCAACGATGGTAAGTAAATTTTTTTAAATTATAATAAACTTTAATTTTAAAGGTAGAATTCTGTGGAAAGTTTATCAATTTTCTTAAAAGAAAAGTGAAATTTGCACAAACAATTATATTTTATTGTAACCTTACAAGTGAACTATCACTCTACTTACACATTTATGCACCTGAAAATTTGATGGTATAATGCCTGCTGTATATAAACCATATGTACCAAAAATCTGCTGTGGAGTAGAACTGCAACGCTCAAAACTGAAGCCTGAAAAGTGCTGCATGCGACCACTTGTGAGTAGCTGCTGGACATCCCTCGTCAGCTACATTCCAGGTATGGGGGATGGCACTCCTTATGTATGTCATGTGTAGGCTGCTACCCTTCAGAGGTAAACAATCCCTCCTGTACAATGCTGTGTTATTATGCCTATATGTTTCTATGTATTCTCTACTCATTTTCGGGTACTACCAGCTATACTCTGCACCCGATTTTTGGCACATAGGGTCCATATAGAGTAGAGATGATGCCATCAAACTCTCAAGGGCGTACAGGTATGAGCATAGTGATATTTCCCTAGCTAATATCAAACTTTTAGATAAAATATATTATTCTCTCTACCTTCCAAAGATAAGGTGGAAGAGACAAAATAAATGTGCTTTTCACACTTATAGTTAAGGTTTTCTTTTCAAGATTTTATATGTTATGAAAATAATGAGAATAACAATGCTCTAAACTAAACTTTGTAGCGCAATGGTTCTATACACGGTCAATAGCTACTGCTTAATTGTCACCTCCCACCTCTGCCACAACAGACATCATGTGTGCAGTGCAGTATTAGACAGTGAGACATGGTCGAACCTCTAGCCCTTGTCAGAATGAGGTCTTTGTTACCAGGAAATAGAAAGTGTAGGGTGAAGTTGATATGAAATTTAGGTAAAATTAATGTAAGCACAAGTAATCATGGAGCAGCTGATGGAGTGAACGGTGGGAAAACTGGGGAATCTGGAGGAAACTCACCAGATGCCACTTTGTTCATCATGAATCACATATGCAGTCCTCTGAGATTGAACACACGACACCTTGATGAGAGGCAAGTAGCTCACCCATAGCACCATCAGAAGAACTAAAATGTTCATAATTAATGTTGCCAAAAGAATGTTATTGCAAGCATTGTTAAAAATAAACATCTGCCGAACCTAGTAAGTAAACTGCTTCATTGACTTCAGTAAAGAACTTTCAGAAAAGGATGGGGAGAGAAAGGGAGGAAGAGAAGGAGGAGACAGAAAGGGAGTGGAGAGATAGAAAATTCCACAATTTATTTTTCTCCCAACGCTAATTTTATGTTGTCCATCTATAGGTCTGTTTCACAGAGTCATAGCATCAAGCGGTTCAGCCCTATCTCTTGGGAGAATACAAGACAGTCCTATTACCCGGGCCAAACTGCAAGCTGAAATGTTTGGATGTCCATCAGGAACTTCGCAAGAGATAAAGGACTGCCTTATGCAGATAGATGCACAAGAACTTGCCAGGTCTCCAGCTAGAATACAAGTAAGTAACTCATACCAAATGGAGGGAGTAAAACTCAAAATGGTTCCAAACAAGATAATCCTTAGTTATTAACATTTAAAAGGTTAGATTCCTGTTAAATAATGACTAACAATAGCATTAACAATGTTTACAACTAATGTGATTGAAATAATTGCTAAACATTAAATTCTGAGTGCCTTTAATTAGAATTAAAATCACCTGATGTAAATAATTTTAGTAAAGCCTCATGAAAAACTTAATTTCTCTTTCTTGTCATAGTTTTCTTCTCGTTTTATTTTAACTAAGTTGCAAAGCTACTCAATGATTTCATAAATAAAGAGTTACAACTTTTAATTGTTAAAATGACAAATTGTTTCATTTCAATTTTAGAGATGGGGATTCGACCCAATAATTACATATGCTCCAGTTATTGAGGCAGAGACTGGTGAAGAAAGATTTCTGGTGACTAATCCAATACAGGATTTTATTGCAGGCAACTTTGCTCAGACTTCTTTTTTGACTGGCATAACCAGAGATGAGTTTGCTTGGAAGAGTCTTCGTAAGTATTTGTTTTCTGTGACAAGTGTTTTAAATAATAATTGTGATCAGGTCTGTTGACCAGAAAACAAGGAATTAAATTCATATGAGGGCCATTCAATAAGTAATGCAACACTTTCTATGTGCCAATTTTGGTTAAAGAAATTGAAATTTTGTGTAGGATGTCTAAAATGGCATCTGTAATGCAGGTGCATTCTGTTTTCATCCTCAAAGGTCTTTTATAATATTATTATCGACTGGTGGGATTTCAAGTTCATTACTTGGTCCTTATTTTTCCATATTAAGATGTTCTCTTAAGTTGTCAGTTTGTTTTGGTTTATCGCTCCTTCTAATAATTTTGGATTTGGGTCAAAGTTTTTGTTCCAAAAATGAAATGCTACTGCCGATTTATCTTCCTGTTTCAATTTGATATTTCTAAAATGCTCTTTGACTCTGGTTTATAGGTTTCTTTTAGTTTAACCTCTGTAGCATTTTACATAATCCTTACAACTTATTTGCAATACTCCGGATCTTTTGATTGGTGGAATTTTATCTTTTGTTTTTGAGTTTAAAAATTTTAATGCTGAGTATCTATTTGTAGGTGCCAAGATGATATTTTGTTCTTTAAATGTCTTTTTTAATTTATTGTTTTTAGGTAATATGTAAATCCAATGAATATGCTGTTGCTTTCTTTTTCATTAACGAATGCGGTTGCTTCCCTTATGATTTAGCTCAGCTTTTTTAATTTTCTTAAATACCAGACTTTTGTTGTTTCCTTTTCTTCTGCTACGTGAAACCTTCGAATGTTGAAAATGGAAGCAATAGCTTCCGAAACTAGTCCCTCAATATTTTAAAAATGTATGTGACAGATTGTTAAAAATTAACTACAGATAGTTTTTTTCAATTAATATGGATGGCACTGTTACTAAATTCCTCCAATCTACATAACACCAAAGATAGTTTGGGGACACTATTATTTGGCATTAATTGGATTTGTTTATTCATATTTCTCTACAAATGTGGATGGTAACAACTTTTTGTGTTATATTTTAGTAGGTTACTTTGTAAAGTCTCAATCTGTTTTCTATATTGATATTTTCAACTCAAATATCTGGAAATATTTACTTGTCCTATTATGTGTTGTCCTCCATAGTCTGGGGTTACCATGCTAGCCTCTGATTCTGGAGGTTATTGGTTCAAGTCTTAGCCTCCTTTGGAAGGTAAGTAGAGCCGATGGTCCTGTGTTCTAGATTTACAGCATGTAAAAGAACCTCAAGCCTGAAAGGAGGCCTCTGAGCAAAATTTGGCAGTGTTTCTATATAGAATCGAACGCTGGGAACCACAGCAGTTAAAGAAGGTCCTTAAAAATACAAAAAAGAGCTTTAAATGTTGGAATAAAACTTAGACTAACGATTTGTATGTTTAAATTTGTAAATAAAATCACTAAACTGAACTTGAATATTAAATTAAATACTGAAATCCATAATTATAGTGCAAGATAATAGAACAATATTGAATTAATAATGCCAAAGTGTACAAAATATGGCTTTTATGTTTTATACAGCTCTTATAATTTATTGTCAAATGAAATAAAGACTGCATTAATTTAAAAAGATATTACAGTAATATGCCAGATATCCACCACAACAGAGTTAAATTTATGTGTTAGTTAGCACCACTTACCACATATAGTAGTGAAATAAATAAAGAAATAAAACTGTATGTAACATAACCTTTAGCATATTTTAATAATTCTTATATGTGAATTAATTTACAGAAATATATAATAACCAGTCATGGGTGGAAGATCTGAACACAAATTTTGATCGAGTGGCTCCAATTATATTCATGTATGAAAAGGACACAGACAGCTCTCTTCACAAAAGCAGAGAACTAAGAAAACTTTATTTTCAAGATAAACCAATAGATAACTCAACAAAAGAACAAGTTGGAAAGGTATTTATGTATTCATATTTTGTCTGGGCTTGAAACATTTTAAAAACTCTTTTTACAATTCATTGACATACTACACTTCAACATGACTTTCAAAGCTCCTTTTGGCCCTCAGCCTCCCTTAGCTTTTGCCTACATTCATCTCTACCTTTTGCCTTCCGTCGTCTCCATATTTGAACTCCCATAATGCTTAAAGCACATCTGTTGTGTCTTTTTATCTACCAATCCGAAGCTTTTCTGAGGTTTCCTTAACAATAACGTTTTTACAGAGCAAGATTGTCAGCCTAGCACCCAATCCCTAACCTGGAGGACCAGGACTATTTATATCCCTGGAGTCAGGGTGTCTTTACACCCCAAGCACTGGGTATCCATTTTAGTTGTCTTCTACGGCGTGCATGGCTATGTTTGATGAATTTATTGCGGTCAATAGACTCTTACAAGAGCATCTGACACTGTCAATTATCTCTATACAGTCAAAATACAAAATGATCAAAATACATAAGTTATTTACAAAATATAGAGTTGTTTACAAAAGTATAAGTTATTTAAAAAGATCAAAATGCCTAACTTACGTACAAACCTTATTGTATACATAGGTATACAACTCATTTATACTACATACATATATATTACATATATCGAGATTCAACTGTATTGGAACACCACAGTGAAGCGAAAAATTATTAAATTTTAGATGAGTCGCATTTTTTAACACATCTGCTTCACTTTCGTACCTATTTTGAGGACATGTTTCGCAAATCTTCGCTTGCATCCACGGCTCTTGTGCGACTGACGCTAGATCCAGCGGTGTGGGTAATTCTGGGGTTGTTGCTGCCATCTGTTGATTTAGTGATGAACTGAAAAGTGGGATTCTCTTCTAGCGGGATTTCAAAGTTCATTAGTTGGTAATCTGACACACAGATTAGTAAATCTACCTCTCAGCCAGCAAGAATATCAAAACGAGTACCATCAAATCTTAAAAACTGCAATTAAAAATGGATATGGAAAAAACCTTGTAGATAAAAAACTAAAATTATTCAAACTTCAAAAGAAATTAAAACAGATCACAGCTCTCACACCAATAAAACAAGAAACTAGATTTGCTAAATTTACTTACCACCCCTGGGCCACAAAAAAGTTCCAAAAAATATTCAAGAAATACAATATAACATTGGCACCAAAAAACAATTACAACATTAAAAACCTACTTCACAGTAATAATACTGATAAGATAAAACCAGAGGAAAAGTCAGGCATTTACAAAATTAAGTGTAAAGACTGTGAAAAAATTTACATAGGAAGGACAAAAAGGAACATAGGCACTAGAAAGAAAGAACACTTCAGGCACTTAAGATACAAAAATATTGATAAGTCCGCAATAGCAGCTCATTTCTGGTCTGAAAATCATGAAATTGAAGATAGCACAGAATTACTAAAATACGTACAAAAACATAGTGAACTCGTCATATGGGAGAGGATATACATAGAAACACATAAAAACCAACTAATGAACTTTGAAATCCCGCTAGAAGAGAATCCCACTTTTCAGTTCATCACTAAATCAACAGATGGCAGCAACAACCCCAGAATTACCCACACCGCTGGATCTAGCGTCAGTCGCACAAGAGCCGTAGATGCAAGCGAAGATTTGCGAAACATGTCCTCAAAATAGGTACGAAAGTGAAGCAGATGTGTTAAAAAATGCGACTCATCTAAAATTTAATATATATTACAGTTCATTTATACTATACAAACATTTTTGAATTAGGTATGATTTTAAGACCAGTTTAAATTTTGAGTCAGAAGTATTCTTAATTACAGATGGCAATTTATTATACAATATGGCTCCTATTTTAAATGGATCTTTATTAGTTTGAGTTTTATTCGTGCTCACCCTATGGTAATCAGTTGCTCTCCTCGTATCATATGTATGGCAATCTTTATTGAGGATGTTATGTTGTTTTCGGTCTTTTACAAGTATAATGGTTTTGAATACATAGAGTGATACTACTGTTAGGATGTTTTGTGATTTAAATGTATCCCGACATGTTTGTTGAAAACGAAGGTTGTACATGGTTCGTATGCATTTCTTTTGTACTTTTAATAGCCTGTCCATATTGGTTTTACTTGTTGCCCCCCAAATTTCAATACCACATGTTAAGTGTGGGAAGATAATGCCATAATACGCAGTTTTAAGAGTATTGATATTCCCATATTTTGCTAGTTGTCGTAATAGGTAGAGTCCCGAGTTCATTTTATTACAAACCATGTCTACGTTTGTACTGTAGGTTAGAGTATCTTCTATGTGAACGCCCAAAAATTTAAAGTTTCTTACCCGTTCCAAAGGTATATTATTAATGTTTATATTTAGATCATCGCTTTGAAATGTCATAAATTTTGTTTTTCCTATATTTAACTTTAGTCCATTGTTGAGACTATTCTTTAACCCCAGTCACCACACGGGGTAATTCATTGATATGAGTGTGACTAATTATTTATTTAGGAAATATCTTAGATTATCATCAAAATTAACAAATATACAATTTATTTAATCATGACTTTCTATTATGCGCGATTGAAAAAATTTAGTAAGAGTGGCTTCAAAATTGACTGAAGAAACTATTTTTAATCAGTTTTTAACACTTCATCACTTATTACGTAGAAAATGAGGCTAGCTACAGTGAAGCAATGAATATTACACAAATCATTAAAGCATTTCCTTTGATTTTTAAAACCTGGTATAGATATGTTGATGATATTTTCGCTATTGTTCCTGATAAACAAATTAACGATGCTTTAAGATCACTAAATTTACAAGATAAAGCTATAAAATTCACATTAGAAACTGAAATTAATGGATTTCTTCCTTTTCTAGATTTGAAGATAAGAAATTATAACAAATTAGATTTTGGTGTTTATAGGAAGTCTATTCATATTGATAATTACATAAAAAATAAAAGTTTTAACCCTTTTCCACATAAATTTGCTGTTTTTAATAGTTTTATTTATAGATTAATAAATATACCACTGAATAAAGAAGAGTTTAATAAAGAATATAAACATTTTATTAATACTGCTTTAATTAATGGTTTTAATAAAGACTTTATACAAAAGAAGATTGAAAAATTTAAATATCAAAAAAACTGTTAATGATATTTCTACCCTTAAAAAATAAAAGACGATTATAATTTTAAAAAAATTACTTACTATCCTTTGGTTAATAAACATTTTCAATTTTTTTTAAAGAATTTGGTATAACTTAAGTTCCTCAAAATAAATATAGTATTAAAAGTTTACTACATTTTTCTAAAAAAGATAAAATTCCCAATAATATAAATCTGATATTTATCAATTTAATTATTTAGATTGTCATCAGGTTTATATTGGAAAGGCAAAACGTAATTTGGACACCAGAATGAAAGAACATTTTCGTAACATTAAGTATAAACAAACTGATAAATCAGCCATAGCAGATCATTTTTGGTCATTTAACCATGAAATAAATCCATAGGTTAAATTATTAAAACAATTAAATGGTCCAATAGTTTAATGGTTTGGGAAAAGATATTTATTTTAAAAAATAAACATCGCAAAATTAATTTTGAAATACCGGCAGTCGATTCTGTTTTTAGGTTTGTTTCGTTTTTCAAACTTTGGTAATACTGAAAGAACATAATAACATGGTAACTGGAATCCTCGACTATGAAGTTTATTAATGGACTGTATATGTATATTTCTTTATTTCTTAAAGAGATTAAGAGGAACATTAAGTAACAAAAATATAGAAAATAAATCTAAAGAATTGTACAATGATTTACCGAATCAAATAAAACAGATAACAGAAGAAAAATTTAAACTTAAAGCAATTAAAAAGTACCTTGTAGAAAACCCAGTCTACTCTATAGATGAGTATAAAAGGTTAAATTAAAGCTTAAATAGTAAAGGTACCCTCTGCATATTTTATTATATTTTATTATTTTAATACTGTTATGTACAGATTGTATTTGTTAAACCTGTTGACGTATCCTATGTATTTGGATCATATGGATGAAAAAAAGGTTACCCTGAAGGCCGTAATTGCCATATGGGAGTGTCTAAGCTATGTAAAACTGATTACTATGACAAGCACGACTTAGATATTTAGGGCAGATCAAAACCAGTTTCCAGTAATGGACATGCTGATGATGATGTTTAGTTAGATAGATTTATTCACTGTTAATGTAACAAAGTATACATGCACCTTTGTCTGTGAGTATTGTGTTTATGTATTCTCTGTATGAAATATAGGGGATGAATAAATTGAAAAAAAAAAAATTGAAAAACTCCGTTTTTGAAATTTATCTCCATTAGAAAGAAGTATTAACGCCATTTTCTTAAGATAAGTGAGGTTTTTTGTTACAAATATTTATATTTGTTTAACTTCGTCACTTATTTTTTTATATTATTGAGAGACTAGTTTCGGAAGCCATTGCATCCATTATCAACCTACAAATAGATACTCGGTATTAAGTTTGTTGAATTCAAAAACAAAAGATGAAATCCCACCAATTAACAAATCCGGAATATACCAAAGGATTGTGAAAAATGCTACATAAGTAGGGATCCAGATGTCCCGGTTTTACCGGGACAGTCCTGGATTTTAGCCTTTTTTGTTCAATTGTCCCAGTGTCCCGAAAAGTTTTACCTGGGACACTAAATCTCCCGGTTTTTTTAGAGGTTTATTAGTACTGAATACTTTTGCATCTTAAATATACAAAATATCTCTACTTTTATTGCACTTGCATTCTTTGGCATAAAGAAATGTTTTTTACACATAATCAGGTAAATATCAAAAGGGAAATATTTAGCTATTTGATTGTTATGTTGGTACCAAAGTGTATGTTTACTATCAGCGGAAGTTGTGTTCTAGTTTATACAGATGACGTTGATTGGCTTGTATCTCATTCTGTGTGTGTGCTTCCAAAGTGAAAACATGGATACTAAAGTTATTATTCAGTTTAATTTGTTTCTACTGTAACTGTGAAGTAAATTAAGATTCCTAAGCGAAAGTGTATATTTAGTGATTCTCTTAAAGAGCAATTTCCATTTTTGAAGGAGAGTAGTATTGATAGTACTGAATCCGATATGAAGTGTAATTTCTGCCACAGCATGCTTAGCGTTAGGCATGGAAGAAAATCTGATATCATGGATCATATTGAATACAATAAAGTTGAGCTAACTGTACTGTGCTAATGTCTGTATTAATTCATTATTTGCCCTATTTGTATATGTAATATGTCTTTCGGTTTTCGAATAACATAATGTCAAAGTGTCCCAGTTTTTCCATTTCAGTATCTTGGATCCCTATACATAGGGAAAACTAAAAGAAACCTAAAATCCAGAGTCAAAGTACATTTTAGAAACATCAAAATGAAACAAGAAGATAAATCAGCAGTATGCTAGCATTTAATTTTTGGAACAAAAACCATAACGTTAACCCAAATCCAAAAATCAATAAAACAAGTTCTCTTTTTAATTTTTTTTTTATTTTAATTTATGTCCCCCAATGTTAAATCATATTGGATGTTGAATGGAATGGGTGAAATGATGCTCAAATGAGTCCTATATCCAAAGAGCTTTGAGTTACCCGACATTCATCTTTCAGGATAAGGGAAAACTCTGGAAAAATCCTTATCCAGGTAACTCACCCTGACCAAGATTTGAACGCGAAATAAAAGGAGTGATAAACAAAACAAACTGACAATGTGGGAGAACATATTAATATGGAAAAATAAGGACAGAGTAATGAACTTTGAAATCCCTCCAGTAGATAATTTGATAAAGAAGTTTATAGTTCCACCACCAGAGAGGAGACAGTAGACAATAGTTGGTCCTTCGAGGTTGATAATGGATGCAAAGGCTTCCAAAACTAGTCCATCAATAATATAACAATTTTCATTGTCAATGAGAAAACCAAAAGTGTTGTTGCCAAAAGCTGAGTTGGCTGAAGCTGTCAACCTTATTGTACACTAATCATTCATGTAGAGTCTTAGTATGTCTCATGTTTTGGTGAATGAACAAGCTCTGTTCAAGTTTGTTGTAGTAGATGTAATTATAAGCCACATTGCTGGTGTTACAGATGTACAGAGATGGTATCAGTGTGTTTGGTGAGGACAGAGCTTCCAAAGTCATTTCAGCAGTGAGCAGTGCACCACTGTATTATTACAGATTCTCTTACCAAGGACGTTATAGCTACATATACAAACCTGGCACTGATATACCCTTTGGTAAGTAAGGTTATATTTACAAGACGACATAGTTAGAGAACCTCTAAAGTATATGTAAAGCATTACATGAAGGCAACAGAATTTAAAGTTCATATTTCAGAGGTTGGGAAAAGGTTGAATGAACATTGAACATTTAAAGCATTTTCCTTTTGGGAAAACTATTTGTAGTCGGTTTTTAACATTAACATTCCGCCACTTACATTTTTCATTTTCTGAGGGACTAGTTTCAGAAGCTGTTGCTTTCATTTTCAATCTAAAGGGAGGTCAAATGGCAGGACAAAATGAGTATCAGGTAAGAGCACAGAAGTGTGTTGACTGAAGATGTGGGCGAATGTTCATGAAATTAATTTCGATTAAATAAGATAGAAGTATTGTCATCAACTTCTTAAGATAAGTGGAAAATAATTACTAAATACTTTTATTTGTATAATAAAAACGATCAGTTTAAACTAGGTTTGAATTCATGACCTTAGGATCAGTAAGTCATCTAGACGGACCCTTATGGCGCTTGAATATCTTAAATATCCACACTCACTTATTTTAAGAAAGGTTTATGTTATTACATGACTTCATATAAATCAGATAATTATTAAAGAGAGAACAACAGAGTGAATTTATTAGCTGAACTGACTGAAAAGAATGAAAATAATGTGAGTTCAGCACACACCTCTTACTGCTTTCTTTATTTTCCTATAAATCTGATAATGTTATAACTGATGATATGAATTATATGATATAGAAAGTATTAACTGAAAGAAAATATGCATTAATTTTGATACTTTGTGGTAGTTAATATTTTCTATACCTTAAGTCAATTATTTTCAAAAGTTAACTATCTGTTCACATGACTTTGACACAAATAGTATATAATACACATTTCTAAGGAATCCTTCCCATATTAACTCTGTAATAAACATTTAAATTTGCTCTAACTCATGCAATAATAATTATGTTCACTGACCTTGTCATATTTCTTCTTTGCAGATTTGTTCTTGTCTTCTTAGTTTGCTTTCTCTGCTGTGTGTAATAAGGAGGGGGAGTGTTGCATTTCACCCAAATATTTGATACAAAGTTATCATCAGAAATACATGTTTTGGGATACCCTGAAATTTTAAAAAAATGTACTTTTTATAAAAGGTGTTCACATATTTCTAACTGTATATGAACACTTATAAGCTAGCTAGCTATAAATGAAGAGTTGTTAAAATATAAAACTTGGCATTTAAATTCAGTATTTTCTAAGTACACAGCACAAAGGTTTCCAAAAATTGCCCATTCCAAACTACTACTTCTATGAAGTATTTTTTGAGAGTTGGATTTTCTGAAAAATAATTCTAATTATTTTGTTTAAATTACTACATATTTAAGATATTTTCAAGACAAAAGAAATGTATATCTCGAATTTTTTGGAAATAATCTCTAAACATCCTCTTCATTCTGGATGACTTTTACATAACAGGTAATCTGTAAGAGATAGATAAAATATTACTACAGTCTGGAAGTTTAGTCAACAGGTTAGTATTGCGGGGTTTTATGCTATCTGCGTCTCATGAACATAGGGGAGAGAGTTGTGTCATGCAGTTGCACACGTACTCATACAACTAAGATCATGAGCAATGGTAATCTATCAAACGCAGTCATACGATGTACACAGGGTCATAGAATGTATTGCACATTTATTCAAAAATTACATAAAAACAAACTTATCGTTTCCAGATATATGGATATAAACAAAAGAATGATTAATATTTACAATGTGCACAGTAAATGTAAAGCTAATTTGTTATGACAATAGTACATTATGTCTGTACATATGTCTCAGTGTATGAACAATGACATGTGCTACAGTCCTTCCCATACAATCTGTTGTTTTGTCTACAGAAATCCATATTCTGTTGTCAGACACAGAGTTTCTAATATCCTGAAGTACATGTTCCTGGATATTCTTTGCGTATTGTCACCATGTGAGATTGTTGTGCTGCTGCCACAAGCTAGAGCCAGGCACGTGGGCACGAGAGAAAGAGACAGAGTATCTAGAGCATTTGGTCCATTGTTGTTGCCGCGAAATTTCGTAGAAGGTCTGCAGCTTTCTAGAAACAATGGCTGGAGGTATAAATACCCCGCAGGGTGTTAGAGCGGTTGTTTGTTTGTTGGTTATTGCAACAGTCGACAACTGAAGTGTACTGCACTGATTTCTTTCATTTTTTTCGTGCAGCAAAACATTGAGTCAGCCTCGAAGACAGCTGATTGTCAATTTCACAACTTTGTACTGCAGCAAAAGTTGTTCTAAATTTCTGAGAACTAGATTTCCAAATCTATGTAACCCACACAGTCACAGTATTGTGGACTTAGATGGCAATATTTTTCCTGTATATTTTTCTAAAAACTGCTTGAAATAACTATTTTCTACTTTCCAGAAGGAGAAGTTTTCTCCCACCATCATGTTGGTCTGTCTGTATTAACGTTAGACACTGAAGGCACATTTTTCTCTCTCTTTCTCTGATTACCAGCAGCACAAGTTGATGTCTAACTCAGTTGACAAATTATATTTTAATGAACCATTATGAAGTGCAACATACATTAACCAAAAACACTTTTATGGCCATTGTTTTATGATCATAATAATTATTGTTTCAGGTGTGGTTCACCATGATGACCTGATATGTCTTTTCTATACATCTGTGTTATTTCCATTCTTCAACTCTACAGATCCTGAGGTCAAATGTGTAGAGAGACTAACTACCCTTTGGGCAAACTTTGCCAGAACAGGGTAAGTCTGTTTTACATCACTTTATAATCACAAACTTTGCATTCCTCAAGACTCCTAAAGACCGCAGTAAAGTATTATTAAATATAAATGCAATAAAAGTGGGAAAAACCGTTCTTTTTAATAAAAGTTCCAACAATTCTTGTTCCAAACAATATACTAGTCAAGTATATCCACAGTATTTACATATGAAGACATTGTATATCAGGGACGTCAACGGTAAATGTATAGACTATGAAACTTAAATTTAGTCATATGTGCAAACAAACATATGTGTTACATTACCATATATTGAGAAAAACAGCAATAAGGTATCTGTAAGACTTAAAGCTATCACAGCGAGCGTTATTAATTAAAGCTTCATGGGTGATCAGCCATGTTAAGGTAACTGAAGTCGAGCTTTTGGCCATTCCAAGCTCCATGACCTTCTTCAGGAACTGAATGAAAAAAGCTGGCCTACCATCCCAATATATAATGAGCCCTCCTGATGTGGGTAGGGCATATGTCATGCATCTATGTCACTACGATGTTTATAGTTTTTTGGGACTTCAGTTGAGTGCAGCTTGGGCTCCAGCAATAATATATACTTGCAATACAAATGCCAACCAGATGATGGACCACACAGAAAACTATAAATATCATAAGTTCATCCTTTCTGTGAACCAGCCACACCAACAAAAAACTACTATGCAGTGACACAAGAGCTTTCTTTCAGTTTCATGAAGGTCACATCCATTTCTTCTACTGTTTACCAACAAAGAGAAAGTCGCTGACAGGAATGTGCTACTCTTACTTCTACCAAAGCAGTAGGACAGTGAGTGTGTGTGATGGAGAATACATGTTACACAAAGAGTAGAACCATTCAAAAAACATGCACCCTACACAAAAAGAATTCACACATGCCCGATGTCACCAACAGATATTAAAATAGATGTTAACAAATATAACATAACAATTGTAAGAGCGCTAACAAAGCTGTTAAATTTCTTGCATTTCACCAACCTGTTTTCTGAAAATTGTTAACAAACATGTGTTAACACCAAGAAACTTGTAAATATTACAACTATAGAAGGCTATGGATGAGTTGTATTATCTTCTGAACGTACTGCGATGAGCTTTCATTTTCATTTTAGTCTGCACACAGCTAAAAAAATGGCGGATAAACAAAATCATAAACAAAAGCCTCGACACAAATTTCTCATCGATGTAGAAAGAATTGTTAATTGAATTGGTGACGAAGTGTAAGGATATCGTGGAAAATAGGACAGATGCAGTGAATGTAAAAGAGAAAGATGTCACGTGGGAAAATATTGGAAACGAATTTAATTCAAATGTATGTGTCATTACTAGAAACACGAAACATCTTCTTCAGTTTATTTATTTATCTGCCGTAGGAGTCAACCAGACTCATAGCATCATAAAAAATACAGTTTATATACAATAATTTTCAAAAATATAAATATAAGCAAAGGCAAGATCAACATATTCCTTTCGATGCATGTTCTAACCTCTCTTAGGCCGCGCCGTGGCTAAGTGGTTAGACCACTTGGCTCTCACCAAGGCGGCCCGGGTTCGATCCCAGGCGACCGCAAAGTGAGATTTGTGGTGGACAACACGGCGCTGGGGCGGGTTTTCTCCAGGATCTCCGGTTTCCCCCGCCATTTCATTCCACCGGTGCTCCATCTTCATCTCATGTATCATCAGTGTCATCGCCTGTGGTGCCGTATGTAGTAAAAGCAGGCGTTAAACACTACACATTTCTAACCTCTCTTGTGCTTCCACAATAACCTTCATAGCAACTTGCTTCGACAGTCTATACCTCTGTAGAAAATTTTCTTCTGATAGGTCCTCAAAATAATTTCTCCTCATAGGCCATACATATTATGAATGCCATTTAGACGATCTTAAATATAGCAAATCGACAACAACAGCTGCATTCACACCTGCCATCTTGACTATTTACAGTTGTTAAGGACTTAACATCAGAAATTTGACTTGTTAGTGTAACAAGGGATTTAACATGAGTGTTAAGCTAACACTTGTTGGTGAAATGCAATTTTTGTTATAACTATTGTTAGGCCTGTGTTAGTCTTAACTTCTGTTGATGAAATCAGGCATCAGTATACTAAAACAGGGAAGGTATTATTCATAAAAGTAGAGGGCATCAGATGTTGGCCAAATGTTTTTGAAAGGGCTATAGCAGAACTGACCCGAGTGACATAAACAACTACCGGGCAGTGTATCGAAACCGTGTTTAAAAAGCAATAACCCTCCTTGCACCTCATGCACCTGAGACTTTCTTTGTTGCAGCAAACTACTATTAAATCTTTGGAAATATAACAAGTTTGTTGTTTATACTTCTTACCGAACATAAACATGACAAAACTATTTGTCAACTGTCACTAATGGAAAGTAAGTTAATTACCCATGTTTTGGAGGAATGTCTATATTTTTATCAATAGCTACTTCTTTCTTTGATCTTCCCAAAAAAGTAGGGTTAAGAGGAATACCAAGCTAAACTAGTACTTACGGTTTACATTCTCCTAAAACCTTTGTCAAATATTTTCTAAATCATACAATAAATTACTTTCTCCTTACAGGAACCCCACCCCAGAAGAGGATGAACTTTTCCAGAATGTTATATGGGAGCCCCTAACCCCCAGCAACCTGAAGTACCTAGACATTGGTTCAGATCTCCAAATGAAGTCTGGACTTTATCAAGATACAATGGCAATTTGGCAACATATGTTTCCATTACAAGGAAATGTGCATGAAACTTAAACACAACTTGCTTCAATGGACAGTGTGCCTTCGCATTTGAGTTGTTATGCTTTATATGTTTTCTAAGCAGTATCAAAAACAGAAAGTAAACAATATTTCTGCTTTAGCAAATTTAAGTATGACATTATTAACTGAATGTTTTACATTACTGAATTGGATTTGTTTTATCTGTATGGTAAAAAATTGTTAATGTTTTGTGCAAAATAATATTAATAAAGTAATGATAATAATTACTTAAAATTATTCAGTGATGGTCATTTTACATGTTCCTTAATCCTTATATCAGTAACAGTGATAAAATAATATTTCATCTTTAGTTTTATCATACTACCATGTTACAAAGGGTAGTCATTGAATTTTAATTATCACCTCCAAAAATTGGCCATGGTATTAGTCCTTCCTTACATATTCACCCTTCAACACAATACATTTTTCCCGACGACAGCATTTTGGCTGTCCAGGAAATGCTCCAGCTGATAAATCACCTACTCATTCTCGAAATGCCTGCCATACAATGGTTTCTTTTTCCAAGGAACGGGAAGAAGTCACTGGATGCCATATCAGAGGAATATGGGAGGTGAGGCAAAATTTGTCAGTCAAAAGAAGCAGCATGTGTGACTGCATCCTGTGCAGAATGAGCTGGGGTGCTGTTATGAAGCAGAACCATTCCCTTTGACAGCTTCCTGCACCACTTTATCCTTGAAGCCTCCCGTAAACTCATCAGGAGATTTTGGTAGTATGTTCCTGTGATGGTTTGCTCCACATCTTTTGAAATACTCGGTTCTTAACAAAGAGGTGGTCTGCCGCTTCATTGTTCATCATCCAGACTTGTTTGACCACACTGAAAGTGTCTACACCACCTGAACACTGTATCATATCTTGCCATACACTTCCACCAACTCAGCATGGATTGTTGCAGTGCTGTTTCCCTTCAAATACAGGAAACGAATTACCACACAATACTCCACTTTATCAATGGGCTGTGCCATTTTTTGTTTTCGGTCCTCTAGCAACATGGTATTGAGGTAGCATGGAGATTTAATTGTGTACCAGGATCTCAGATATGTATAGTCATGCTGGTGAGACGGTTACCATGGATTTATCTTTGTTAACAGAAACCTCTCAGATAATGCACTGATTATTCTTGTAAGAGTGAGAGGGGCACTGACGCGCCTCCCGTTCGTGTGCTAAGCACCAATGAACACATCACTTCAGCTAATAGAATTCGCAGGAATCACAAATGACAGATATATGTTTACTCCACATGGGGTAATCAGTTCGTTATCTGAGAGGTATCTATTACCAAAGATAAATCCATGGTAACCATTCGAACAGCGCAACTATACCAACAAATAAACAAAAACTTAATACAATTTTGAGTCAAACTAGTACTCCATGTTCCATATATTGCTAGTGTTTACCTAGACATTAGCTGTCAATAGCTGGGGATTTAGGAAGGTCCTAATGAAACGCATTCTAGGTAAACATTAGCAATGTGGAAAAAAATATTCATAAAGAAATATGAAATAATATTGTTCAATTTCGACACTACCTTTGAAGAGAACCCAAACTTCAACTTCATCAAGATACCTCCAAGAAGTTCTCCAATCCAACATGCAATAGTCGACATTAGCTGAAAATGTTAGGAAGGCCCTAAGTAAACCTAGAAATAAATGGAGCATTGAGTATTGTATTGTATTTATTTGATCCTTTGGAACATAATACATATGTTATAGGACATGTCAGTTCAAGATACAAAGGTAAATATAAAAAGTTACATAAGACTAAAAACTGTAACAGATACAGGATCCAACAAAAGTCTAAAGTAGAAAAAGCAAATAAATATAAACTATATAAAGACCATAGAGAAATGCTATATAAAAGTAATTGTTCACAAATGTGGAGTTTACTCTATTTCATGATTTAGGAAATCCTCTACACTATAAAAGTTTCTCTCCATTAAGAAATTAAATACAGCCTTTTTGAATTTCGGTTTGGACTCAATATTCTTTATACTCTGTGGTAGTTTATTGAATAAATGTAGACCGGCGTATGTGAAGCTACTTTCATACAATTTGGTTCTATGCGAATTGATAAATAGATTGTCAGGCATTTACAAAATTAAGTGTAAAGACTGTGAAAAAATTTACATAGGAAGGACAAAAAGGAACATAGGCACTAGAAAGAAAGAACACTTCAGGCACTTAAGATACAAAAATATTGATAAGTCCGCAATAGCAGCTCATTTCTGGTCTGAAAATCATGAAATTGAAGATAGCACAGAATTACTAAAATACGTACAAAAACATAGTGAACTCGTCATATGGGAGAGGATATACATAGAAACACATAAAAACCAACTAATGAACTTTGAAATCCCGCTAGAAGAGAATCCCACTTTTCAGTTCATCACTAAATCAACAGATGGCAGCAACAACCCCAGAATTACCCACACCGCTGGATCTAGCGTCAGTCGCACAAGAGCCGTAGATGCAAGCGAAGATTTGCGAAACATGTCCTCAAAATAGGTACGAAAGTGAAGCAGATGTGTTAAAAAATGCGACTCATCTAAAATTTAATAATAGATTGTTCTTTCCTTTCTTGGAATTCCTTTCTTGGAAGTGTTGAATACAGTGTTGTTATGATAAATTAACTTTAAAGAGAGTCGATGAATATGAAATCATTAACAAAAATCCTCTAAAAACTTGCATACAGTCATTTGAAAAAACAATAGCAAAATCAAGCATAATACCAAACAAATATGCAGTTAAACCGGATAACCCAACCTTACCTAGACTTTATGGCTTACCCAAAATACACAAACCATCCATAACAATGAGACCTATAGTTAGCAGTATAAATTCACCAACATCCAAACTTGCAAAGTGGCTAACAAAAAAATTCAACTCATTTCCAAAATTCGACAGCCTAAGCATCAAAAACACCTATGAACTTATAGAACACATTAAGGATACTGAACTAAAAGAAGAGGACACACTAGTCTCGTTTGATGTTAAATCACTGTTTCCCAGCATACCAGTTAATCAACTCCCACCGTTGATAGAAAAATGGCTCAAATCACTTGGAATGGCATCATCTGAAATTTCAGACTACATCGAACTAACCAAATTATACATAGAACAAAATTTCTTCCAGTTTCAAACAAAATATTTTCACCAAACTTCAGGGTTAGCAATGGGCAACCCCCTATCACCCTTCCTGGCCAATCTGTACATGAGTGCATTAGAAATAAGGATCAACAAAGGTTTCCCTTGGATGTTCAAACTCTGGCAAAGATATGTAGATGACATCTTTGCAATAGTACCAAAAAAACACATCAGTAATGCACTAAAACTTTTAAATATCCAAGAAAAAAGCATCAAATTCACTGTAGAAATAGAAAAAGATGAGCATTTACCATTTTTGGATCTAAAAATAATCAGAAATAAAAACAGACTAAACTTTGGCATTTACAGAAAACCAACACAGACAGACAACTACATAAAAGCTAATGGCTACAATCCAAGATCCCACAAACAGGCAATCTTCAATAGTTTAGCACACAGACTGGTAAACATCCCTCTCACAGCAGAAGAATACAAAACAGAATACAACAAAATAATTGAAATAGCACAAAAAAATAACTTTCCCAAATCATTAGTGGACAAAAAAGTGAACTTAGCAAAAATGAAGAAGCTACTAAAGGAAACCACAACCCTCTCAGCTACAGAAACTAATATGATTTTCAAAAAATTCACTTATCATCCATGGGCCTATGATAAATTCAAAAAAGTCTTCAAAAAACAAAACATTCAACTAGCACCAGTCAACCATTTCTCCTTAAAAAACCTAATTTTCTCAAACATCAAAGATGCCATTCCATCTAACAAAAAATCTGGTATATATCAAATTGAATGCAATGACTGTAGTCAAATTTATATTGGAAAAACAAAAAGAAATTTAGAAACAAGAGCAAAGGAACACTTTAGAAACATAAAATATAAACAATTAGAAAAATCAGCAGTTGCCACACATTTTTGGGAAAAAAAACCACAACATAAATCCAGAACCAAAACTACTAAAACATACAACAGGAAAACAAGAACTATCCACATGGGAACAAATCTTCATTTCAAAAAATAGGAACAAAGTATTCAACTTCGACATCCCCCAGAAAGATTTGTTCAGCAAGTTCCTTGAACCGCCACCAGAGGAGACCTGTGACAAAATATCGTCAGCTACACCAACGAGAACCAGTCGAGAGCCGGCTGATGATAGAGGCAAAGCCTCAGAAACATGTTCCGGAAAAATTTAAAAGTAAGTGTTGTTTAGTGTCTTTATTCGACTCTCTTTAAAGTTAATAAAGATTGTTGTTTGCTCTAGTATCATGTGTATGAACTTCTGCATTTGTATTGAATGAATTTAGGGTTTCTTTCATGTAGTTGAGTGTTTCATATATATACATACATGGCAAAGACAAAATTTTAAATTTTCTAAAGTATGGTTTGCAACTATAGTTTTGTTTGTGACATTAGCCATAATCCTTATTACTTTCTTTTGCATCCTAAAACCTTAATGCTATATTTCTAATTTCCCCAGAAGATTATCCCATATGTTAATAGGCTATGAATGTATGCAAAATATACCACTCTAGAATATGTTCACTTTGTGCGTCATTGTATCATAGTCCTTACTCATAGGAAGTGTGAGGTTAACCTATTTAGGCCATAAGTAGAAGTGTTCACAATTGGTTTTATCGAGTTTCCTTAATTTCTTTTATTATATGTACAGATACTCCAAAAAGTATTCATCAAATCACAGCACATAGAATATAACAAGCACAACCAGAAAAATATAGTGGAAACGTTGAGTCAGACTGAAAAATTCAATGCCATAGCCGGGCATTGAATTTTTCAGTCTGACTCAACGTTTCCACAATTTAGCCTACACACGGCCAGTGTGAAAGAATAATTAATTTCCATTAATTAACCTAATAGTGGTTAACTATAAAGCCCGGGCCTTAAAGTACTTACATGTAGTAAGTCGCCATTAGGTAGTTGTCTCATGTGTTTATGAGAACTCCTAAGTGGTTTACCGGGAAAATACGAGTCAGTTGGAAAATTTAATGTCATATCGGCACGTTGGCCATAGTAGCACAATGGTAGTGCGGCTGGACGGAAACCAGAAGATCCGTGGTTCAAATCCCGGCTATGGCATTGAATTTTTCAGTCTGACTCAACGTTTCCACAATTTAGCCTACACACGGCCAGTGTGAAAGAATAATTAATTTCCAGAAAAATATAGATAAGAAACAAAACAATAACTATTTTCTTACATCAGTGGACATCTAGATTTAAAAATAAAACACAATTTGGGTTCATATATTGCTTAATTAGTGAACAGCTCTACATTATTTAAAATCATGTCCCATTTGATGTCAAACAAGTATTACTGTAGTAAACAAGATCCCAGGTATGGTGCCTCGCTGACACACACTCCCTCCCTTTTCTTATGTAGTTGTGTTTCATCCTGACAGTTCCATCTCTGTTTTCTAAGCCGTTGACTGCAATTTTAAGTAATATGGGTCGAAAACGTCGTGAAACTACAAAAGAAGAAAGAGAAATTAGCATCAGGCTATTTAAAAAAGGAAAATCTTTTCAAGAAATTGGAGAAACCATTGGAAGACCTATCAGTACAATGAAGACTATTATATACAGGTTTGATCAGAATAACACTTATGAAAATCAATCAAGAAGTGGTTGTCTGCAGTTCTATTCGAGATGGAGAAACAACAGTTACTTAGAGAAGCCAAGAAAAATCCTAAACTAAGTGCTCCAAAACTTGCTATTCCAGTTCAAACACACACAGGAAAGTCCATTTAAGCACAAACTATAAGAAACGTATATAGAATAAAAAGAAGTATTTCAGAAAGTGGAGTGCCATTGTTACTAAAATTAGGCAAGTGAGTCAACCTTGTATATACTTTTCTCCACTTACAAGTTTTTTATGAAGACTAGTTTCTGGGGACCACAGAGCTGACGATAGGGGAGAAGTCCCCAGAAACTAGTCTTCATAAAAAACTTGTAAGTGGAGAAAAGTATATACAAGGTTGACTCACTTGCCTAATTTTAGTATAAGAAACGTGCTTTATGAAGCTGAGTATGGAGGACGAACAGCCCGTAGAAAACCATACATTAGTAAAATCAACAGAAAGAAGCAAGTTGCTTTTGCAAAAGAACCTAAATAGCGATGGGTTTGATTTCTGGAATAAGTTTGTACTTACTGACGAGAGTAAATTTGAGCTCCTTAAGTCAAAAGGGCGAGTAATGTGTGGAGAAAAAAGAATTGTGAGCCTGAGGAGAAAAATATAACAGCTTCAGCTAAACATGGAGGCGGTTCAGTACTTGTCTGGGGCTGCATGAGTGCAAATGGTGTGGGGGATTTGTGTTTTATTGATGGAATTATGAACCATAAGGTTTATACAAACATCCTAAAAACACTGTCCAGAAGTGTGAATAATATGGGTCTTTCTGAGGATTATATTTTCACAACAGCTCTAGATGCAAGGCTATGGTTGTTGTATAATACTCCACGATGGATGCTAACACCACTCTAATTCCCAGACATGATTCCAATAGAGAATTTGTGGAGTATACTGGACAAAAATATTAGGGATCATCAGATACCTAATATAAAGGATCTAAAGAACACTCTACTAGGCAAATGGCATAAAATTACAATGGAAACAACACAATCTTTTGTGAAATCCATGCCAAGGAGAATGCAAGAGATTATAAAGAGGAATGGAGGGCCTACTAACCACTAACCGTAACATTCTACACCATTATCAGTATACAGACGAATACTTATTTTGCATCCTATACTACATATCTTTACTTTTGAATGTTTATGTAAATTGATACTATATGTGTTTATTGTATTCTCTTTTGCACTAATCAATAAATAAGACAATAAATAAGATTATTTTTTATTTTGTGGAGGTATATTATCAAGGACAACTATATGCTTACTTCTCAGAGGAAACATGATTTTCCATCTTTTCTGGTTTCTTGGGAAATAAAACAGTCATCCCAATATGGCAGTTTATTCTTGACTTTTGTGTTGTGTAAATGCCATTTTCCTTTAAATTTCTATATTTAGAATTAAGTATGTATACCATACCTTTACATATTTAGACTACAATGGCTGTCGCCACAAAGACATTTTTGTAGTAGCATAACCAGACTTGTACCTATTATCATTTCATAGTGGTACAAATTTTGAGGTCAGCTCTACTCACATGGTTGAACTGCATAAATGGGGTTCCTTGTTGAACAAAAGATTCTGAAGTCTCTTATTTGGGTACTGCCTTTAAAAATATCAGATGTGGTTATGCTTTAAGTAGAATATTATAGAATAGAATCTTTATTGTCACATAACATTTACATTGTAAGCCTAGCTGGTAAACTCGTCAAGTTATATATAAAAGAAATTTAAAAGAAAAACTAATTCTAATGTATATGTACATAAATTATCAATTACAAGTAATGCAGTAGTTATGATATTGTGTCATCCATGAATTCCTGTATGGAGTAATATGTCTTATGTAATAACAGATCTTTTACACTTTTATTAAATAGTTTCAGAGTTTTTATTTCTTTGAATCGTTGAGGTAATTTATTGCATATTTTTATACCCATATAATAGGGTGTTTTTTCATATAATGTTAATCTATGCATGGGGTATTTTATGCTGGACTCTTTCCGAGTGCCGTAATGATGACAATTTTGTTTTTGGATAAGTTTCTCATAATTTTTATATACATAGGTGGATAACTCTAAAATATATACTGAGGGCATTGTTAGAATTTTTAATTTTTTGAATAGTGGTATCGTATTTCCATAACGATTTCAGTTAGCCTGCTAATCTTCAAATTCTAAAGTCCAGGATTGAGAGTCTGGAAGGGTGTGAATTTAACGTTAAAAAGAGTACTACAAACCTAAAAATTAACCCAGCAAGTGAGCAAATAGCATTGTTGTGGAGCATTTGTACCAAAGGTAGAAAGCCGATAGTGACCTTAGTTGTTAAAGGTGGCATATAATGCAACCAAATGAAGGTTTCCAACTTCCTTGCAGAAGGCACATCCATACCATGTATTTATACGTGTGTATTTTAGCGATTCGGCGGTAGTAATATCATTAAGAACATTTTCCTCCATGTAGTTTTGAATTTGCCGCTAGGCGACGATTAGTAACGAATTTTGCTTCTCTTTTGTTCTCAACTGCACGAAAACTACATTGGGGAAAAGATAAGTTTTGTGACGTTCCATCTGTGTTGTTCGATCATATGACAGTGACTATTATTCGCGTAATTGTTCTCTGATGTTTTAGTGGACCTTCCGTACATTATTTTGTGCTATTTACCTAATAAAACAGCGAAAGAAGGTGCATAATTTGCAACTGTTGTAAGCTATAACGGGTAGGTGTATGATATAACGTAAAGTGATATTTTTTTGCGACTGATGGCGTAAGTTCATGGATTTAATAATATGGGATATGTGATTAAAGCATATCCCGTTATATATCTTAAATACGTTATCAATGAAATGTAATTTCACTCAAGTTATGAATCAAAATGCTCGAAATAGTGTAACACATTAGTGAATATAGCTGTGTTTATGTAATTTCAAGCGATTTCTGTTCAGTTAATTGTTTCTACAAGTTGTCGTAAGACAGTTTCGTTAAAGGCTCTGAATGTAATACTTAATATTAATGAAAATAAACTATTGTATTGACAAATTAACCTACTGAAAATTTAGTGTATGGGTGATAACTCTCAAAGGAAAGGAATTATTGTGTCGAAAATGATACATATCATTTTGGTATGAGATCAGGATCGACGTAGGTTAATTTAATTATTGTTTTAGTCTTGCATTTAGTTATGAAACATTTAAGTTATACTTTTTTCTTTCAGTCAAAATGTCACTTTATCCTTCTCTTGAAGACATGAAGCTGGATCAGCTGATGACAGTAAGTACAGTACTATTGACAGAATTTGTGCTTATACTACATTCAGAATTATTAATAAAATAATGACCCACCAAATATAGTAACATAACATTAAATATCCAACTACACAAGCGTATTGTGACAGCTTGTTCAAATACAATATCTATTTTTTGCAACCAAACCACTGTTTAGCCTTGAAGCTTGTATTCAAAATGTAAACCTGTACATGCTGATAATTTTAATATGTGGCAACAAAGGCTTGTTTTTCACATCTGGCATCTGTTTAGCTAAGCTACATATAGGATGTAACAAAAAGTTATGGTAAAACATTTCTGCATGTAGAGGTTAGAAAAATATTGTGCATAGGTCCAGAAATTGTTTCCATGGTAGAGCTCCTTTTCTACAACTCTGCTTACACTGTGAGACGTGTAATATGTAGCTGTCCTGTGGCCATAATCCCACCGCAGAACAGTGGTTTAATTGTACAGTAATAAACATAACCTTTTACATCTGGTTAAATTAGGTGGAGGTGATGCATTTCACAGTTGTCATTGTGCTACAGTACACTTGTTAGGCATCGGTACTCAGTTCATGCATGATGGGGCTCCCCCTCATTTCAGGCTTTCTTTCTATCGATTTCTGAATAGGATAGATGGATAGGAAGAGGTGGAACAATTCGATGGCCTCCATGCTTGCCTGACTTAAACCTACTAGATTTTTATTTGTGGAGACATTTTAAATCTCTTGTTTATGCAACTCCAGTTTGGACCTATGTTCATTGGAACGTTACATGGAAGTGATGTGATTGGGTTACCTACAACAGCACAAGCAATAGTGCACTTTCTAATTCCCATACTTCGAGATAAACGAGAAAACTGTGTGAACAACAGTTCATATCCATGTTTCCTGAAATATTCTATTTAATAAGCATAAGCTTAATAAATTATAAACTCTGGTCCAATAATCATTTTGAAAAGCAAAAAATGACGAGAAGTGTGATAGTTTACCTAAATAATACAGGATGAATTAAATAACCATTTTTGGCTTAAAACTCTTAAAAACAAAAAACAGTTGTTTAAAATTAAAATGTCATAAAAATATTTGTATTTTTGGCCACATTTTAGGCTCTTTATTATATTAATAAACTTGGGTGGGTAAAGGTAACTAAACATTTTACTTGTTTCAGGCACAGAGACAGCTTGAGGTACAACATATTCCTAGTGCTCCTCAGGATGCATCACGAAATGTTCAGCTGCCCTATCCAGTAAATCCATCTCCAGGATCTGGTCTTTTGTATCCATCACTTACAGATTTTATGGGCCTGGATCTTTCACCACAAGCCCTGGCAGATGTTGCTCCAGATTATGCAGTTGCAGTTCCACAACCAGTAAGTCCTCATACCAGTATACATACACAAATTTCAAAGGGAGCCATTTAGCCAACAAAAGGAGACCCTCATAAAATACGGCGAGAGGCAATGGAGCCAGTCTTCTGGTTCCTTTATTACCTTGTAAACACAAACCTAAAAATAATGATGCCGTTGAGAGAGAAGAGGGGCATTCTTGCAATACTGGATGCTCTATACATATATGGGAAAGTGGTATATAGTGAATCAATAAATGTGTTCTTACTATCCATCTCAGATGTGGTTGTTGATTTATTTTATGGCATTTTCAGACACAAGTTGCACAGCCATCAGGAATGGTGGCACCACTGTCTGGTCAGTCACTCGGACTGCAGAGGGCTCAGGTTTCTCATGGCATACGAGAGGTAACTATTATTTTTCAGTTTAATTCTAAATACCTTTTACTTATAAAAAATATTTAAATTTATCATGTTTATGCATTTACAATGTAAACATAGTAAATAATGCATTAAAACTATATTTTTTCCTTTGTATACTTTAAAGCCTCACATAATGTGTGTGATGAAATTAGCATTTTATGCAGCCTAACGTATTTGTCAAGATGTCAGACCTCCAAACATTACAGCCCAAAAACTTCATGACAGCAGGGAAAATATCCTCCTTGTCAAACACAAAGTACAATCTAATACAGATGGCCAAACAATTTATCGTATTCAGTAAATCTGTGGTTCAAATCCTGCCAGGACCATCCTTCCTGAGCTTTTTCCAGTTTTGTTAAATCTTTATAACTGCCAAATGCCAGGGAAGTAGCTTAAACTTAGGCATTTCATGGAACATTTTATTTCATATCGTAAGTTTCCATTGCCATTGGATGTAAAGGTCATGACAAAATATACTTAAGGACGATAGAGCAACTTGAATATAGTTTAAAGAATGCTTAAGAAATGTGAACTCCATTGCCATCTGTGATCTCAGTAAATATAGGGTACCATGAAGAATTATATTCAAGTGAGAAATTGCAATTATTTCCGGGCTATTTTGCCGTGGTCTGTTGGCGTAAGTACATCCAAACGTTTCGTCCACAACTGCAGTAGACATTTTCAGTGGCACAGTCGAAGTTTCCTTGGAGAGAGTGTCGCTGCATCCAAGGAAACTTCGACTGCGCCACTGAGAATGTCTACCGCAGTTGTGGACGAAACGTTTGGACGTTCTTACACCAACAGACCACAGCAAAACAACCCGGAAATAATTAATTGTAATATTGACTCCGGCCGTGGAAGCTTAAGTTCTCTTATATTTGTAATACGGTTTGCATAACAATATCTAGTAACTAAAAATATGTTTAGTTTACATTTCACTAAGAGAATAGTGGAATTTAGTTAACTAAATATATGAAACTTTTATACTGTTTATGAAAATGTGTTTGTAACTGGTAGTTGAATTAATGATTATTGCTGATAGTGCCTATTTTAACATCTATTTCGCTTAGCTCTGTTGAAGTTGCTGAAAAGTATTCCAGTATTTTTTGTGTGAAAAGTTAAGCTAGGGTAATTAAAATGCCAGTTTTTGTATGTAAATTTAAAAACGTTTTCCCATTTCGGCTCATTTTTTGTAGGTTTTGTTGTTTTTTTTTTATATATAATTCACGTCCAACGTTAAGTCATATCGGACAATGAATGAAATGATGCTCAAATGAATCCGAGGTCCATGGAGCTTAGAGTTGCCTGACATTCGTTTTTTTCAGGATAAGGGAAAACCCTGGAAAAACGTTATCCATATAACTCACCCTGACTGAGATTCGAACTCAGGACCTCTTGAACGTCAGGCTGACCATAAATACAGGGTATCACATAACCTGTTGACGATAAAGAAATGTTTAAACATTTGTAATACTTATTACACAGAAAATGAAGCTATTTACAGTGGAGTAACAAAAAATAATAGAAGTATTGTCATCGGCTTCTTAAGTTAAGTGGAGAATATTTACTAAATATTTTTATTTGTGTAGTATTTGTAATACTGTTTGCATAAAAATATCTATTATCTAAAAATATGTTTACAGTTTACATTTCACTAAGAGAACAGTGGAATTTAGTTAACTTAATATATGACATATAAATATATGAAGCTTTTATATTTTTTATGAAAATATGTTTGTAACTGTTAGATGAATAAATGATTGAAGCTAATTCAATGCTTAATTTTACTGAAAGTGGCTATTTTAGGTTTTTAACATCTATTTCTCTGAGTTCTGTTTAAGTTGCTGGAAAGTATTCCAGTATGTTCTGCCTGCCTCGGTAGCATAGATTGTAGCATGTCTGCCGCATGTTCTAGAGGTCCCGAGTTCTAATCTCGGTTAGGGTGAGTTACCTGGATAAGGTTTTTTCCAGGGTTTTCCCTTATCCTGATAGACGAATGTCGGGTAACTATAAGCTCCATGGACCCCGTACTAATTTGAGCGTCATTTCACCCATTTCATTCATTGTCCGTTTTGACATAACGTTGGAGGACATAAATTGCAACAAGCAAACAAAACAAAAAAGTATGTCTGTGTGAAAAGTGAAGCTAGAGTAATTAAAATGCCAGTTTTTGCATGTAAATTTGTAAACTACTTTTCTTAAAAAAAACTTTCCCATTTCAGCTCACCCTGTGCAAGGATGCTTCTGGGAAGGTGGGACTTCGAGTGCAGGCAGTAAACAATGGAATATTTGTGTCTCTGGTTACAAAGAATTCTCCAGCTGCACTTGCAGGTGTGCGTTTTGGAGATCAAATACTACAAGTGAATGGCACTGTTGTAGCTGGGTTCTCCATGGATAAGGTGCATGACCTCTTCCGTAAAAGTCCAGTCAATGGAATCTCTGTGGTGGTTCGTGACAGGTGAGTGTTCTTCTATTTTCTAGTAGGGTTATTAAAACTTGAAAGGCTTGTATTTATATCAGGAATAAATGAAAACAATACAGTGGAAAGTAAAAATATATTCCTTAATTGAGTCCTAGTAATATGGAATTTGCATGACATCAAGCATGTAGGTATTAAAAATGTAATGAGAACTAAACCACTAAACTGTAAGATTTAAATTTGATTTATACCACTTATTCCTGGTCACTTTTCCTTAATATTTGTGAAAATGTGGCAGTGTAAACAAAGGCTTGTGTTTAAGGTGATGGTATTGCCTGGTTCAGCCTTATAACATGTTGCAGAAGGAAACTAAAGTTTGCCACGATTATTGTATTGTTTCATAAATATAAAAGTAATCATATTGCATTATTGTGTGTACATATTGGACTTATGCAGCTGAAGGATGAGAAACTGTGACATTGTTTGTACATCCTGGCCATTTCTGTAGAACATCTAAACACCCTAGAGGGAAACCATTAAAAAATGATGAAAATCATTGGCTTGAAAGCATTTTTTTACAAGTTATGCAAAAGGTATCCTAATAATATAGAAGGTAGTCAGTTTATCAGCAGAATTAACCAGTATTTCAGTGCCAGGCTTTGCTTCAACAATGAGTTTGTTGGAAATGCTTTTCATTGTAAGGCATTTAGCTTCGTTGATAAAATATTAACAATTACATCACTGTGATATGACAAAATGGGACTCTAATAATAAAACTACATAAACATGTTGACCATGTGGTCGCTACAGTAGCACAACCATTCTCTCCAAGCAGTGCAATACATTAATATTATTCCAATGTGTAAGGACTATGATACAATGAAGCAAAAAATTAATATAACTTTGAGTCGAACTAATACTTGATGCTCCATTTATTGCTAGTATTTACCTAGAACATGTTTCATTAGGATCTTCCTAATATCAGCTGTTGTCACCAAACCAGCGTCCATTAGTTGACAACAGCTGATGTTAGAAAGATCCTAACGAAATGCGTTTGAGGTAAATACTAGCAATAAGTGGAGCATTGAGTATTAGTTTGACTCAAAATTATATTAACATTAATATTAATTTTGAATCGAAACAGTGCTCCATGTTCTATATATTGCTAGTGTTTTGCATTTCATTAGGATGTTCCTAAGATTCTCAGCTAATGTTGACTGCTGAATTTTGATTTGGTGAACTCCTTGAAGGCAATTGGGGTGTGATGAACTTGAAGTTTGGGTTCTCTTCAAAGGTGTGTCAAAATTGAAGAGTTTTCTTTCATATTTCTTTATGAATATATTTTCCCATGTGGTTAATCAGTTGGACCCTGAACACTTTAATAAATGTATTTCTTGTTCTGTATTGTGATTCTCATAGAACAAGAAATCCATTTATTCAAAATTGTTCAGGGTCCAACTGCATTAACCACATGGGAAAATATATTCATAAATAAATATGATGGAAAACTCTTCAATTTTGACACCTCCTTTGAAGAGAATCTGAGCTTCAAGTTCATCAAGATACCAACAGTGGTGCCTCTATTGCCTCCAAGGAGTTCACCAAATCAGAATTTGACACTAGCAGAGGATGTTAAGAAGGTTCTAAAGAAACACGTTCTAGGTAAACACTAGCAATATATGGAGCATTGAGTACTAGTTAGATACAACATTATATTAATTTTGTGCTCCATTGTATCATAAGTCCTTACTCATTAAGAGAATACATGTTTACGAGTTTATTTATTTGCCATATAATGTTAGAGCAAAGCCAGTATAAGGGTAGGAATGTTAGAGTGGTCTCTGGTTTTAGACGGTAGAGTATAGGAAATGTGGGTTATAGTACTGTCCTCCACAGGACAGTAAGTCTCTTCAATACACTTATAGACCATTCAAAAACATTCTGACATCTACTTTTGTGAATGAATCTTGTCGATTTTAGTGTACAGAGTGAATAGGGCGCATGTTTTTTAACGGTTCTGCTCCTTGTATAGCAGGCATTCTCTGCCACACACATGAGAGCACTTTCCTTTCAGGGACCTTCTTTGGGTTGCTGGACAGTAATTGTAGTAATGGGTACATACACATACATGCTAAATTTGTGATAAATCTAGAAATGACAGGGATTTCATTGGGGCTTGCTGTATCCTAGTGGTCTATCTTTACCTTCTCGTTTTTGCAAGAAAATGTGTTGGAAGCTTTTATTGCACTGCTGTTTACTTCAATGTTTTAAGAGTGTGCTAATATGTTCATTTTACAGACCATTTGAACGCACTGTTACCCTGCACAAGGACAGTGTTGGACATGTTGGATTTCACTTCAAGAATGCAAAGATCATTGGTCTGGTGAAAGATTCTTCTGCTGCACGTAATGGACTGCTTACGGATCATTACATTCTCGAGGTGAATGGGCAGAATGTTGTAGGTATCAAGGATAAGGAGATCACATCTATTATCGAACAGGGTGGACCTATCATCACAGTTACTGTTATACCAGGCTTTGTTTATGAACACATGATAAAGAAGTAAGTATTAGAAAGGTAGAATTAGAAGGTAGAATTTAACTGAAAAGTTCAGTGCCATAGCAGAATTTTGCCTTCGTTTTGTGTACCTGGCTTAATATATGAAACCCTAAATTCATTACAAGACATAACTGTTGTGTATTGACATGTGCTGTTTGCATAATTAGAATTTGAATTACATGAACATACTTTTCCATTTGTACTATAAAATATAATTGTCACAAACTTCACTTATCTTTTTAAGAAAATTGATGAACTTTCCATAAAATTCAAGAGACCAGTTACGTGAAAACTTTTCTGCTGCCAGTCATTTTGTTTACTCCTGTTGTTACTGCCACTAAGGAGTATTTATTACCAAACTATGAGAATAAAACTTACATACAGAATCGATTGGCAGTATTTAAACGTGCATTAAACATTTTCTCCCAAACCATTAAACCTGTAGGATCATTTAATTGCTTTAATAATTTAACTTCTGGATTTATTTCATGGTTAATTGACCAAAAATGATCTGCCATGGCCAATTTATCCGTTTATTTATAACTAATGGTTTTAAAATTTTATTACATTTGGTCCTTCCTGGTTGTCATTTAAAATACATATGCCAGATTTTTTTATATTATATTTATTTTAAGGAACAAATTATACCAAACAGTTTTCGTGAAATTAGTATTTTAAATTCTTGGAATCATCTATCAATTTTCTTAAAAAGATAAGTGAAGTTTGAGGCAAGTAATTATATTTTATTGTAATATTTGTTACTTTACTTCTATGTAGGCACATTTAAATATTTCACTATGGGTATGATAAAATTGAATTCCATTCATTACATTGTAACTTGATTCCATTGATCATGATTCCCATTTCCTGGGCTTTAACAAAATGTAGCATTTTAAGTAAGGTGTATAAATGGGGTGCTGAATCTCTGGTTCAGAATGCACTCTACAACCAACAAAAAAACTTTTGTCCAGGGAATTGACATGTGAATGGAAATTTTAATAATAACTAGTACTTTGCATGTTCATCAAATAACAAAGTACGCTTCGTTTTGCACCATTTGGACACAGTCTCCAATAGTCATACTGACGCTAAGCTGGGAATGGAACTTCTGTAATTAATTGTAGTGATATTTCAACAAAACCGTGAGAGAATTTGTGCAAGATTTTAGTATTGTGCTTAGTTATTGAATCTGGCAAAAAGATATCATAGTTCCTTTAATGACTAATGATAAATATTAGGTTGGCTAGATAAGGGAGAAGACAAATTTTCTTGTGCGCATAAAGTGTGCAGTAATGCACTTAAAGGGGAGGTGACAAATCATCATTGAGATATGCAGTGAATTTCAAACACAATTATTTTGTTGCATAATGTTACTGTGCAGGTACCACATTCTTGGCAATTTCTGGGCTTTGCAATGTTCTACTTGCAGCAATAATATTTTGTGACCTAAAAATTGCACAATTACCACCAAATAGAAAAGGTATGGAACAAATTTTCTGAAGTATCATTCAATGTCGATAACATGCAAGTATCATGGGCGCAGAACTGTAATAAAAGAAACTTCAGTTTAAGCTGCCCAAAAACTTCAAAATAGCCCTAGAGAACAAACTTGCACAGTTATGAAGGAGCTCCAAGTAACATAAATTTGTTGTCATTTCTTAATACAGTAAAGATTTAATTACTGCCAAAAATAATGGTAACATTTTCTCTATCACATTAAATCCTGTTTTTGATAATTAATAACATTGAGCATCAATATTCAGGTTTGTCAGCAGTCCAATCTGGCAATCCTAGATATTAGTCATAAATATTGAATTGAGAATATTGCAAAACTATAAAGTTGTCATTAAGAATTTATTGAAAATGCAAGGGAAATAATTTCTGCTCTTTCCTTTTCCAGAATGGCTAGCAGTCTGATCAAGAATTCAATGGACCATTCAATCCCAGATGTGTAACGATGTCCAGGACATGCTCCAGAAAGAAAAAAACGAATTACTTCTTGTGATAAGAATTGCACTATGTAAATACTGCACAGGGCAAGGATTTTGATAGCTTAGTGAAAAAGATCTGGAAAGAGGAGTGTTGAACATAAAGTAGTTTACCTGTTGAGCATTCCTGTGTTACATTGCTATAAAGAAAGATTTAATATTGTAATCAGAGATACTTTAATTCAGAGAAGATTAAAATACAGTATTGGCCTCAGCATTAATAGGAGACCTTGGTTTTTGGAAAGTTTTCTTGAGAAAAATTGCTTATATAATGAAAAATATTTACCTTCTTTATTCTTTTTTAATTTGGAATAACACTTAAAAGACCATTAAGTGCTAATTTTTACCTTAAGGATTGTTTGCCCAGATGTCAGCATTCTTCAGTTATAGCATTCTTTTTCTGTGATCTTTGAATGGGTTGTCTACAAGTCCTATTTTACATATTTCCACCAACAAACATCAAACTGTACATTTTGCCATGCAGAAAATCTGGGTAATACAGCTTTTCTCCTTTATTTATCTGACATGGCAAAGGTGTTCTTCTGGAATACTAGCCAAAACTGAATATAACGATACAACATTGCCAAGACTTGTAGCAGTAGATGATATCGGAAGTTACTGCTAAAGCTTAAGACAATCTTATTTGAAGCAAAAGGTTAGAAACAGTGATGTATTTAACATTTGAGAAACAGTGATGTATTTAACATTTGAAAGTAATGAGTTGGTAATTCAAACACAAAAATCATTTAAAATATTCTTAATTGGACATGTTTCGGAGAACAGTTTGTCCCCGTCGTGAGCTGTCGGATAACTGCTGACGATGGGGACAAACCGTTCTCCGAAACATGTCCAAGTAAGGATATTTTAAGTGATGTTTGTGTTTGAATTACTGACTCATTACTTTCAAATGTTAAGACAATCTGTTTATTTGTAAACTTTAACCCCAGTGCAGTGTGCTTGTGACTCCCATTACTCAAGTAGAGTTCTTCACAAAAATGAGTCTTTTTAACCCATTAACCGCTGGCTACAGGAATTGTCAAGAGTTATTTTTACCATGTAAGTTATCAGAACACATACTTTTTAAAAATTTGCATATAGTGTAGTTGATTAATTTACAATAAAAAGGTGCTAATGACTGCAGTGTGTGAAAGTACACTAGTGCATTTTTCTTGTTACATTTCCCTCACAGGTTTCTGTAATTCCATAAATTGTCAAAGGTTTGTATTATCATATCACACAAAGAATCCACAGCTGAGTAACTCTAATGCTGAAAATATGAGCTGGAAGTCAAGCAATCTCTTTATAGACCGGTGATTTTGGGACTTTGGGCAAATAGAAATGCAAACAAAATGTATTGCTGACATTCTATATGCTGAACTAATACATTAGTTCCTTTTTTTAATTTTTAAAAAACAAGTGGGGCATTTAATGGTTTAAATATTTCACTGCACTTATAAAGATGAATAAAGTTCGAGATTTAACTATTGGAACAGCACAGTGAAGCGAAATAATTATTAATTTATAGATGAGTCGTATTTATTACACATCTATAAATTAATAATGAATAAAGTTGTTTAAAAGTGTATGGGGCCAATATAGTAATATGGAGGATATACATTTCTGTCAAAATCCTGCACTTACATATTTGCACTTATAAAGAAACGTTTTATACATTGTATTAGATATAAGCTGTATTAAAAGGTTAATGCCTTCATGACTTGTTGCCTATTTTGTGTATTATGTTGATAGCTATTACTTTTTTATATACTGTTGTTATTTTATATGCAAAACACAGACAAGAGAATTTGCTATCCAGATGTGCATTGTTCTTTCTCCCATATATATTTTATCAAGTGTTACAAGGTTACACTTGGGGTAAACACCTCGCTTCCAAAGCATTTCTGCTCAAGTATTACTCATGTTGCAGAAATGAACTAATGCTTCTGCTTGATTTAACATTGTAATATTAAGCGCTGTGTTTTATTACTTTTCCATACATGTAATAATGCTGTTTTTTATATCTTCTTTTGTTTTTTAAGTGATGGGCTTCTGCAATTAATATGGAGCATTTTAAAACATTGGCAAAATAATTGAGATTTTATGTACCAGAACTTAAGTTTCTTAGATATACAGTAGAAGTCTGCTTAACTGAACTGAAGGGGATAGAGCCACTTTATGTAACGCTTCTTTGGAATAAAAAAATGTTATTTTAAGAAAGAAAATAATTAATACAAAAGTGAATCGAGAAGATATTGACACATTGCTTCACTCACACTGTTTATTCACAGGACATGTTTCAAGAGCTCTCGCTCCTATCATCAGCTGATACTCGGAGTATCTCGGAGTCAAGTATCAGCTGATGATAGGAGCGAGAGCTCTTGAAACATGTCCTGTGAATAAACAGTGTGAGTGAAGCAATGTGTCAATATCTTCTCGATTCACTTTTGTATTAATTTGTGCTTCACTGTCCCTACGCTTCTTCCAAGTTTATACTTTGAAGAAAATAATTGTATTCCAAATGCTTTTAGTAAAACTGTGCCACTGTATACAGTATTAACCCATTCATATCATATTTAAATAGCCTACTAATGGATTTGCGAGTATTGTAATTTTAAAATAATCCTATAAAATCAACTATTAAAAGTACATGTATGCATTTTGGTATAAAACTGAACTCACCATGGGTTAAATGTGTTTTTCGACTCACTGGCCACATATCACACAAAATTTGAATCTACAGGAAAATCTTTCATAATCACTGCCTTCATTATCACTATCAGAAAGCTTTTGTAAACCCTCATCATCATGTTACTAAAATATGCAACATGTGCGAAGCAAACATTTTTAGCGTGAAATGAATGGAAAAAATATGTCTCAAGCGTCTTTTTATGTAATAGCCTACAATTTGAACTCCATGCATTTATGTGCAACAGTGCGTATGTGCGAGCTGAGCTCGTGACATGATATGAATGGGTTAAGAGATTCATTATAATATTTACTAAATTTCCTAAACTTTCTTCTCATAGGCAGCTATTTCATTCCATCATTTGATATCTTGATGGTGATACTTTTGTTATTCAAATGTTTCAAGCTTCATGTTTATGCTTGATTGAAGGAATTTAGTAACCGTGGTGTCAAAAGTACTTGGAAAAAGAAAAAACTATTTGCAGTCATTTTTTAATGTTCCGTCACTTTTTTATTATTGAGGGATTACTTTCTGAAGCAGTTGCTTCTGTTTTCAACCCCGAAGGTTGATAGTCGAATGATAGACCTTCAAGGTTTAAAATAGAAGCAAAGGCTTTCGAAACTAATCCCTCAATAATAAAAAATATAAGTGATGGAGTGTTAAATACTGTTTTCATTTAGTTTATTATAAACCACACTGAACAACAGCAACTTCAAATAAAAGTGTAAGCTAACATTTGTTATAATGGTATACTATTTCTGGAATGTGGGGTGATTAACTTCATTGGAACTTAGGACTAGGGTAAAAGAACTTTGCCAATTTGAATTTGAGCGTCTTATATCCATTTCTTTAGTTTTCCTCCTCGGCTATTTCGGTTAAGCTGGCTTTTGCTTAGGCAGGATTTCACCGTAATTGGCATTATTTATGAATCTGGAAATACATGGAGCTCTTATTTTATTATTAAATGTTAAGATGTAATAACTGCCAATAAGTCTACTTTTGTTTATTGTAAAGCATTTTAAAACTGGTGCAATATTAATAAAATATTTGTACTTTTGCTACTAAAATGAACCAGATATAGTCCTCTTTAAGTCTGTATTTACAAATGTGCCATCCAAAGTTAGATCTGTGCTTAGGTAATGTTGTACTTAGCAGAGTTCAATGTTCATAGAAATAGTCTGTCGGACACAAACCTTAATATATTTTACATGTTTCATTTGTAATCAAATTGTTTATAAAAATTAATAAAAACTTTAAATACCAGAAAGGAATTATTTGTAACACCTATTATAGTCTTAATAATGATAATCCACTGTGTAACAGCCTGCAATCAAGCCGGAGGCTGTCAACCTGACTGCTTGCGTGACGTCCACATAGGCATCCAGCCAAAACAGGTAGGAGATCACGTCACCCCCAGCTGGAAAGTTGGCTTTGTTGACTGAGGTTCACTATCTTAGCTTCTCAAATTCATCATTATACTGAGTGGGCGCTGGTCCTACACCTCCCAGGGGTGGGATTGAACCCAGGTGCATTCAATTGCAGCGAGCCAAAACAATGCCATAGCCCTAACAGCATGTTAAATAGTCAGTTTTGGCTTGTGCTTTGTTTGCCAGAATCAATGCTGCAAAGTGCATATATGACAAAGAGAAATTAAAATTGTAATGAACATAAATCTAATTCTAGAACAAGGGTACATACAGAATTTTTTTTGTGGTAATTTTACGTCCTCCAACGTTAAGTCATATCGGACGATGAATGGAATGGGTGAAATGATGCTCAAATGAGCCCAGGGTCCATAGAGCTTAGAGTTACCAGACATTTGTCTTTCAGGATAAGGGAAAACCCTGGGGAAAAAAAAAAACCTTATCCAGGTAACACACTAACCGAGATTCGAACTCGGGACTTCTTGAATGTGAGGCAGTCACATACAGAATTGTTACAAGGATGTGGACCCTCTATTCTTTTAACATGTAAATACAATTTTACAAGAGCAGAAATTAATGGAGGTAAGAGGAAGAAATAAAGATATGCAATTTGCAGATGACCAATTTCTGTTGGTCTAGTCAAGATGATCCCCAGTATAACAAAAACTAGTACTGAGCAGGATGGCTGAGGCGGTTTCGTCTGTAGCCCACATGACCCACAGGTTCTTTCGGGGGTTGCCAGGTGTCTCGGCATTGTAAGGCAGGATGATATGCTCCTGGTAAACAATTCCTCTTCCAATAGGACAGTCTTCGAGCTGGCCTATTGGCCCATTTCAGGATCACAGTAGGTAAGATACTGGTTGTACTGGCCTGTCAGGGAGTTTCCAAATGGTTAATGCTAGGGAACCTGCTCTGCACTGTCATGATGCTCGGGTTGGTCGCCCTCTGTCTTCTCTCACCTCATCCTTTCTCCCTGAGATACTCCACTTGGGGCATAGGCATAATAGATCAAGACAGGTTGCAGTACTGAATACCCTCTGCAAGAATCTATCCTTTTCTGTGACAAAAACTAAATATATTTAAAGAATACGATGTGGAAGGCAAATTTATGGGATCAAAAATACAATTGTGCCACCAAATTATGCAGGAAATGTGATGTACGGCTGTGCCAAAACAAAAAGTTTTATTAAACATCTGTCACATGGTAGTGAAGGAAAAGAAAGGTTGGCTTAATTGAGAACAGAACAGTTTTCCTAATAAGGTACATATATGTTACAGCCTTATGAGTCTTATTTGTGTGAATCATATATGCTGGGTTTAATGCACTGTTGGAGAAATACCTAGTTTTCAAAGTATATAGATATATAATTTGTGAATCATATGCCCTTGTTGCATGTAACTGCACTACAAGTGTTTTTTTTTTTTTAAATTTATATGTTGTCCAACATTAATTTGAGACAATGAATTAAATTGGTGAAATGATGCTTAAATCAGTCCAAGGTCCATAGAGCTAAGAGTTACCACACATTTATCTTTCAAGATAAGGGAAAACCCTGCACAAAAAGCCTTATGCTACCTCTGCACATCAAACTGACAAGGGAACTACCCCTATGCTCATACCTGTACTCGCCTGAGAGTTTGATACCATTATCTCTGTTCTATATGGGGCCTGTGCACCAAAAATTGGGTGCGGCGCATAGCAATATAGGCATAACAGTGTTGTACGGGAGGGATTGTTTATCCCTGCAGGCAGTGGTCTACACACAGGCATAAGTAAGGAGCGCCAGCATAGAGTTGATGAGGGATTTGCAGCAGTTACTTGTAAATGGTTGCATGCAGCGCCTTTTAGGCTTCAATTTTGAGCATTGCGGTTCTACTCCATAGGAGATTTTTGATGCACAGGCCCCATATAGAGCAGAGATGATGCCATAAAATTCTGAAGCGCATACAGGTATGAGCGAAGTGATAATTCCCTTGTAAGTTGAGAGAGGGTGGTCCCAATATTTAGAAACTAATGCTAGATGATTTCTTTCATTCAATAAGTGCTGTGGAATGAGAAGCCTGGATGCTCTTTAAATGGGTGGTTCAAAACTTCTTGGAAAATAATCATAGCCCAGAGTATATCAATATAGTTATGAGCATGCTGATGAAATTCAAAATGCTGGGATGCTCAATGAGTTTGAAGTTACTTTTTTTAAATTTGCACCTTATCTTTTTTCCTCCAAACCTGGGTACTGTGAGTAAGGAACAGGGTGAAAGATTCCATCAGGATATCAAAGACATGGAACAGGGTGCTTAGGATGTTTGGATGATGGGTAACTACTGCTGGATGTTTCACCATGAACACATGATAGTGTATGTTTTGAACCACATTTTCCGTAAGCATCTGTTCACAGGTGTGTATTTCAAAATGTTGTTTTAATATTATAAATAAACAACACTTAGTAACGCACTTTACATATCTGGCATTTATCAAGTTAAATGTTTATAGAGTGCAATCAGATTTATATTGGTAGCACCAAACATAATTTAGAAACTATAGCAAAGGAACATTTCGGAAATATTAAATATAAACAGATTGATAAGTCAGTATTTAATCATGAAACAAATCCAGAAGTTAAATTATTAAATGGTCTAACAGATTTACTGGTTTGAGAGAACATATTTAGTTTGAAAAATAAAAATCACGTACCGAATTTTGAAATACTACCAATAGATTTGTTAATAAGTTTTTTTTTTGCCCCAGTAAATGGCACCAAGATAGCAAAATATCAGTCCACTTTTGTAAGTAACCAAAAGGTTGATCAGTCTGTTGGCTGAGGATGCAATGAAAACATCATGAAACTGTCGCAGAGGATTTAGACAATTTTACCAAATGCATAAGTGAAGTGTCTTACTAAGTGTTAAAGTTTATTTATAATAAACTTAATAATAATTTATAATAGCCACAACCCAATTACACATAAACATGCAATAATAAACAGCCTTATACACAGACTAGTCAACATACCCATGGAAAAAGAAGAATATTTCAAGGAACAAAAAGCAATAATACACATAGCAGAAGAAAACGGATACAACAAAAGTTTGGTGTTGAAGAAAATTAGAAAATCTAAACTAAAGAAAACCATTAAGGAAACAACCACATTTATTAAAGAAAAAGAAAGCAACAGCATATTCAGTTCATTCACATATCATCCAAAAACATTTAATAAATTTAAAAAGATATTCAAGGAACAAAATATCATCTTGGCACCTACTAATAGATACTCAATTTTAAAATTACTAAATTCAAAAACAAAAGATGAAATTCCTTCAGGTAACAAATCTGGAATATATGAAATAAATTGCAAGAATTGTGAAAAATGCTACATAGGTCAAACAAAAAGAAATTTAAAAACCAGAGTCAAAGAACACTTTAGAAACATCAGATTGAAACAAGAAGACAAGTCAGCAGTAGCATTTCATTTTTGGAATGAAAACCATGACATTGATCCAAATCCAAAATTATTAAAAGGAGTGATAAACCAAAATAGATTGACAACATGGGAGAACATATTCATCTGGAAAAATAAGGATCGCGTAATGAACTTTGAAATCCCGCCAGCAGATAATTTGACAAAAAAGTTCATAGTTCCACCACCAGAGAGAGCAGATAACAACAGTTGCCAGTTGGGAAGAGATTGAAAATGGAGGCCAGGGCCTTTGAAACTAGTCTCTCATAAATATATGAAAAAGTAAGTGACGAGTGTCAATAAACCAACCACAAATAATTTTTATATTTATTTATAATATTTGGATTGCTTCACTGTCAGTAGCTTCAGCTTTTTACAAAATGCTGTTTTAAACTTATATTCTATTTCAGCATCATTTATATATTAATTGTGGGTGATACAACAATTTCATTATCATTTTCAAATTCATGAGGTTGAAATACATAAAGAAAATCTACACTTTTGAAAAAAGTTTTTACACTGTTGCACTGTGTGAAGGTTTTACTCAAACTGTAATCATTTATTGATTAAATGCAAGTACAAAGTAAGCATCACAATTTGTACAATAAGCTTAAATAACCCAGTGGCCTTTCTGCTCTAAAAAAGACACAGTTTTGACGTATAGCATCTGTGCTACAGTCATTTTTTAAAACACAGCAAATGATCCTGCTTAAAAGTATTTTATCTACTTTGATTCTGTAAAGTGGAACATTGCAAAATCAAAACAAGTATCAAAATGGCCTACTTTATACTGTACTCAATGTGGTAAAGATAAAATTAATTTCATGTAAATAAGCAACTGAAACTTTAGAGCAAAATAAGTTCCAATAATTAAAGAAATTTTTGTCATTAAATAGATCTAGTTCTCTACCTCTAACGGAAACTTATGTATGTCTGCTTTAGAGAAATGCTAGATTTCTTAGCTTTGCAACCATCATTTTTCCACTTTAAAAATGCTATCAGTTGTGTGTACAGAGTTATATTTTAGAGGTAGTGCGACACCTTGCTTGGCTGTTTGCGAGTGTTGTCATGCAAATCAATGGTGAGGGAAACATCCCTGTTTTCACCAGCAGGCTGCTGATAAAGCTAGTTATTTTTTCCCCTACTGAGGGGATTTGGCACTGCAACCAGTCCGGATCTATTGTACCTATGCCCCAATGTGGGGGCATCCCCGGGAGGAAGGATGAGGCGACAGGAGACAGACGGTAGCCCGTCCCAAGGAGCCACGACAGTGCGAGGGCATGGTCCAGGCATTTTACTTAGAAACCTCCCCTTGCAGACCATGACAACAGACATTCTCCCCTACTGTGGTTCGGAAACGGTATGACAGTCGGTTCCAAAGACCAGCATCCAATCTACCGGAGGAGGAAGTGGTTCACTCAAAGCATATCATCCTGCCATGCATCGTGGAGACACCCACTGACACTTCTACCCTGAAAGAGACCACCAGATGAGAGATAATGTATAATGATAATGGAGATGAAATGGAGGGACAGGAAATTCAGGGGATGTAATTAGCCTAATCAGTATTCGCCTGACAGCCTGGGAAAATAAAAAACATAGGTCAGATAGGTCGGCTGCAGGGATGGAACCCGGGTCTCCCGAATGCGGGCCACAGACGAGCTTGAGCCATCCCGCTTGGTAAGCTAGTGGGTTAGATGACAGATGACTAACCCTTTTTCTTACAAATAAGCAAGTGGACTCGACCATAAACTCCTGTGCAACATTATGTCATACGTCACGTCTAAAAATACCTCTGTACTTACTGATGTCAGCATTCTTCTTCATAGCACAGAACTAGTCTTTTCATTTACACTTTTCTTACCAAAATAAGCTAGAAGAACCTTGTGTACATCAATATTTTTCTTCTAGAATGACAGTTGAAATTTATTATACTCAGATCCATATCTATTTTCAGATTTTGCTGGTATTATTAAATTAGTGGTAGCATTTGTAAGATCAGTAGCAGATTGCTATGCAGTGGGGTGACACAAGCCCTACCCACGTGAGGCCAGCTTTTTCATTCAGTTCCTGAAGAAGACCATGGAGCTTGGAATGGCCAAACGCTAGACATTTGCAACTTTGACGTGGCTGATCACCCATGAAGCTTCAATTAAGCAGCATTTGCTGCAAATTCAACATCACTATGAGAATCACTCATTTTTGCAATAATGTATACTTGTATGTTCTCCTAGTTACCGCAGTTCTATACCTACACTAAAGACCTGCTTTCATACATGGCCCTCTACATCCAACTATCGATTAGAAAATCAATGTATGTAGCCATCGTACAAATTTTAAGTATAAAAATATTTTTTTATCAAAGTAGATAAAACGTTATATGATATACGTATCATAACATCAAATTACAATACTCTACCTATGGTCTCATTTGATAATATTCCAATCTTGTATTATAATTTGATATGTTACAATACTGATATCGTAAATAACTACTACATACCTTGCAATGACAGTCCTTTATATGATATTCAGTGATCATTTGCTATCCTGCTGTTGTAAACTTCCTAAAAGAAAAATAGAATCACATCTGTACAGCAAGAGCAATTAAATTACAATGAATTACAGAAACTGACTAAACAAATATTTTCTAGTCTGTATTTACATATAAAACTTCTATGTAATACTGATACAATATAAATTAATATCCATGCATTTGATAGCTTATTTTCATTATTAAAGAGCATAATCACCATTCTAATACTGTTTTAATACTGTTTCACTTAAACACAATTTTTTTAAGTACAAATTTACAGTTTATTTCACTGAACCACAACTCTTGACTTTTTAACATCATAACCCAATGTTCCCTACCTCATATTACTTCAGAGACTTATCCATTCTCAGGTATTTTGGTATTGGAAAGATAGCATCATACTAAAAAATTTAATACCCAGGAATTGAATAACAGATTTTCATTAACTTTAATTTGTCATAACAACACTGTTTTCAACACTTCCAAGAAAGGAACAGATTTTCAGCTTTCCATGCCATTGCTCTAACCAAAGGGGCTACCAGGTAACATGCTAGCATGGCATTGAATTCCCCTATGGACTTGTATTTTTCCTATACGTCATAAAGTGTTTTCAAATTAATTTTGAGATAATACATCCTCAAAGGAAGTTATAATGAGTTGGTAATACTGCTGTTTACCAAGTGGAAGTGATCCCTGGTATCAGTGTGGGGATTTTCTCCTGCCGGTAGAACTAGTCCAGGGTACACTCGCCCAAGTTTCTGAGTGTTGAATTGAGGAGCTGCTTGATTTAGAAGTAGTACCCTCTGGTTGCAAAAGCAACTTATAGCAGTAGAGAGGGATCATAGTGCTGACTGTATCACACCTCCAGTATTGTGACCCATTCATGATGCAGTTAAGGGGGAACGAAACAGCAACTAGTGAGTAGGCCTGGGTCAGAGCATGCTGTTGTGCCATGCGGTTATTTAGCAACTTACAATCGCAACAGTACTTCCAAGCCCTGAGCTTCTAGTTAACCACTATTGGGTCTCTCAGCGTTAATTATTATTTGCTGTTCTACACAAGCACTAGGATCAGACAGAAAAATTCAAATCAATTGAGACATTTACTATATGTGCAAGATTTCTTTAGCGCTGGATTTACAGTGTAATGCGGGCAGAGGGGAAGAAAACAGAGCTTACACGCTTTTGTTTCAGCAGTGTGGTCAACCTAGAAAAACACAATTCAGTCAAATTGCGGTAAGATAAGCGAAGATATGTGTCAAAGGTATGAGATGTGTCAACAAATAATTGAACTCCATCCGATATGCTGTATGCTTATATATTTACTGTTATGAAACACATAAAAGTATAAAACAAATATTATGACAGCTATAAACACTAACTCGCTTTGTGATTCTTGCCTATCTGTTGCTTCCATAGCAAGTTTCTGCAGATTTGTGGCTCTCGTTAATATTGCGTACTTTGTAAACATTCTTTATTTTTGCCCACGCCAGCTCAATTGCATTCAGATCACAGTTATATGGAGGTAGACGAAAAATAGTGTGTCCCCTTTTGAGAGCCATAACATTGACAACATAGTCTTGCTTTTAGATTTGTTGTAAACTGGTTAGCTAATAATTAACCTCAAAATTGCTCAAAATGAAATGGTGTACGTTTGAAAGCTTAGCATATTAGCCACTAGATGTCATAGAGTGTAGCACATTTCATGTTTCAAAGTTGTCATCTGTGTTTACAGAAATAGGTGAAACCAACCGAATGAGGACTTGGGACCCGAACGCTCAAGAAATCTTGTGCATATAATAATGTCATATGAAAGTACACTGGCAGAAAAAGGTACTGCAATATCCTTCAGAACTGTGTTCACTGAAACATGGGCATACTATGCGGATACTGAGGATTATAGAATTGGTGACTGAAGTGCTGCAGTCAGCGGAGAATAGATGGTACTGTTCAGGCGTGCCTCTCTGATCTCTGTGACCACATTGCAGGCAGTCGCTATGGTACCATCAAAGTTTAATAGCAATGTCAAAAGACAGCATAAGATAAATTCATGCCACACCATAGCAAACATGCTTCTTGTGCAGAGCTACAGCCATTTGAACACAGGGTTGAATTGTTGGCCTGTATGAAGCTGGATGGACTTATTAAACTGTGGCATATGTTGGGCACAATGTTTCAGTGTTTTCAGCAATCATCTTTGGAACATTCTCACTCCATTCTGGACAGCTATATAGTATGTACAAATGCATGTTTGGAATCAGCACATTGTACAGGCTTCAATGGATGCCCAAACAGTAACCAGGGAAGCGATCTGGGTACAAGTAGAACCTGCTGTGTCAGCATGGACTATTGCAAACTGTCTTCTTGCAGGACTCAAATCATATGTGCCTCTGGCTAAGAACCTATTAACCACAACATAGTCAAGTACGTCTCCTCTGGTGTCAAGAAAGGGTTAATTGTACAATGTAATGGCACTGTTGTCCTCAGTGATGAAAATAGGTTCTGTCTGTACACCAGTGACGGTTGGTAAGCATACAACGTAGAGCTGCTGAGCAAATCATTCAGGTTGCATTCGACATGACAAAAGCCCAATTCCTGGCATCCTGGTGCGGGGTGCCATCACTTACAACTCATGCTTCCCTTTTGTGTTTGTATAGGGACATGGAACCAGTGTGAGCTACATCCAGCAACATGCTCTTCATGATGTACAACAACTGCACCGGTCCGCTTACCTCTCTCCCATTGAATATGTATTGGACATGATGGGAAAGAGAGTGACTGGTTCTCCATGGCCAGCCATAAACATTACTGAACCACGACAACAGGTGCAGGATGCTTGGGACAGTGTATCGCAGGTTGCCATTCATCACCTGTACTGTCTCTACCTACATGAATACATGCTTGTATTGCTGCCTGAGCAGGGAACACTAAATAGCTAGATAATTTATTCATCTTGTAAATCATACATTGTACATGAGTACAATGATATAAGACATGCCAAATTGTGAATTTACAGTGCAATTAACTATACTTGTAAATTAACAAGTCTCATCCAATAAGGACAAGTTAGTGTTCGTACAAAATAATAATTTATAAAGATATCTCAAGAATTTTATAATATACACAATTAATTCAGAAATGTAACAATATTATAAACTTTCCATAAATTCACTAACAGAATAAAAACAGTGTTCTAGCAAGTATGCCAAAACTGACTTTTTAAATGCTGAAAAATTGCAAGTGGTTTTATTAGCTATAGGCAGTTTATTAAAAAAAAAGTGATTCCTAGGTTTATTACATTGTTTTGATGAGCTCTTGTGTTACTTCTATTCACATGAATATCCATTCTCTGTCTAGTATTATGGTTATGAACTGTGTCATTAAAGGTACAGTGACCGTTTCCTGTCATTAAATTTGTCTTTGTAAATTTTAAAATTTCAAAAATGAAAATACATGGGAGAGGTAAGATTTTAAATTTTTTAAATAATGGTCTGCACATAGATGTTGATTTAACTCCTCCAAGTATTCTTAGAATCCGTTTTTGCATTATGAATAATGATTTACAATGAGGCGAGTTACCCCATAATGTTATGCCATATTTTAAAATGGAGTGCGTACACGCAAAATACATGCTTCTGAGAGTTTTTATGTTAACCATGTGTACCAGTTGTCTGAAATTATAACAAATTGTACTCAGTTTTTTAATTAGATGATCAACATATGTCTCCCATTTTAGGTTACTCTGTATCCAAAGACCAAGAAATTTAGTAGTATTTACATACTTAATTACTTTATTATTACATATTCATTGTGATTGTACAGAAGACTTATTCTGAGAAAACTGAAAATGAATTACATGTGTCTTATCCAAATTTACGATTAAATTATTATTGCTGAACCATTTAGAAATATTACTGAACATTCTGTTTGATAAGATTTGTAGCCCTTCAAGTGCATTGCTTTCAATTAATATATTTGTGTAAGTTGCTGCAACTGTTTTGACATACCTTCTTGTGACATGTCTGCTGATTTTATTGGCATATCGTATGATGCTGTCATGATGTATTACCATTTACTTAACTCTCCATTAAAGTTAAGCAATCATTGATAGTGTTGCATTTTTTTCCCCTCCAGTGTGTTATCATGATAGTTCAGCTGGTTAGAGCAATGGCACACAATTGTCTGGTACTACCTCACCAATTCTAGCCTAATGGAGTGGAACAACAATTATTACAATTCATTAACCAAATGTTAGGGTACTGTTATAGTAAAACCTGCCTAAAACGGAACATAATTATTCCAGCATTTTTTTTTTTTTTTCATTTTCAATAGTTTCTGTCTTAAAATGGTCGTATTTTAATAAAACAAAGTACAAAAAGGTCTTGTTTTATCTACTCCATATCTTTATTGCATATTTCTTTGTAGGTACAATGGGATTATGAGAATATGGTAAGCTTAGGTGATAACCAAATATTTTAAGAACTGTGTTTTTGTTGTTCCATTTAAACTCCAATGGTCATATCGGCAGCCGTTCTACATTTTGAAGGTGTTAACTCATATTCGTTGGGTTTCAATCATTAGATCACGCACACATTCACAGTCTCATTCATACTTCCAGACTGGGGAAGATGAGGAATTATTCATAGAAAAATCCCCAACCCCCAACTCTGGAATTGAACCCGGGACCCCTAGCATGGCAGGCAGATGCTCTACCAACTGAGAACTGATTGTTTTGTGATGGCTTCAAAATTCCATTCTCATTACATAGACAAGAGCTAAAATGAATAGGACTTCATATTTTTTAAAAGAGTACGCATATTTAAAAATTCAAAGCAATAATAAGGAATATCTTAGAAATGGTTAGTTCCACGAAAAATGTACTTTAGATAATGTGTGTCCTTTAACAATATCTACATTTTTTGTGTAATATATATTCCATAAGGGAGAGGTTCCGACCCCTTCAGCTGCTGTGGTGCAGGCGCTGCAAACCCCAAGTACTCGTAGTACTTCTGACGTTATGACAAGCACATCGGGCTGAACATTAGAACCCCTACTGTATGGGAGTTGTTTGGATTGGGTTGGACTCGAGGACCAGTGGTTCCTTACACCCATGCTTATTGGGTACATCTGTCTAGCTTGGCTGTCCAGACAGGCAGCTTTTTTACATAATAAGATATTGCCCCACAGAAGCAACTGTTTCTCTGGTTACTGAGGGGAAGTCAGGACTCCTAGAAGCTGTTGCACTGAACTGATACATACATCAATTCAAAATTTATATCCATTATTATATAAGTGCAAAAATATAGTTATTCTGTCTGATTCTAAAGCTGCCCTCTGAGTTATTGATTCCACTACTTAACCAAAATGATGAAGATCAAAGAAATACATGATATGATTAAACAAATACAAAACCTACTTAAAAATATCGTCTTATATAGATTCCTGCACACTGTGGTGCTTTTGGCAATGAAATTGCTGATATTTTGGCAAAGAAAGGATCTAAAATCAATTAAGTGGTAAAACAAAATTTCTCCTATGAATCAATAAAGAATTATTAAAAGTAACATAACTTCAAATTATAATCAACAAATAACACTTCGAAATCAACAGTCAAAATTGAAGAACATTTTTGATGATCCATCAATAGTTCCTGATTTACCATAAAAATCCTCTGTTGCTGCATTTCTACTGATTGCTTGAATAAACTCTTTTCAGAACTGGAATGGTGGCATCTCCAAACTGTTTATTGTGCTCCACAGAAGAAGAAATGGACATGAAATATTTAACAAATTGTGGAACCCTTGTGGCATTTGAAACTTTAACATCAAAATATTAGGAAATAGCAAGAAGGAGAATGATTTCATTATTAATTCCTGAGCATTAGATACACACAGGCATTTTGTGTATAAGAAGGTTTTGTCTATCTCAAAAGTCATACAAGAGAATAGCAGTGGCCATTTGCAGAAAATTCAGCATATACCTACATATCACTTGTCATGGAAATATCTTAAATATATGGTATTTTAATCAACATCATTAGAGCCGTTTATGAGATACCTAATCTAAAAATGTTCCAGGTAAAGTGTAGCTTGTGTTGGTGGAATTTTATTGAAATTCTATGTTTTGCATCCTTGGAAAATGTTGAACTTAATACCAAGTTGTTATTTAGTGAACTTTTTGTTTTGAAATCATGTTGTTCACAGGTATACTGACTTACGGATGCACAGAACACATACACTGACCTTTCCTAGAGAATTATATATATACATGAAGACTTAGAATATGTATTTGATATGAAATATCGGTATGCAATTCAATAATTCTTGTATGTACCATAATTATGTAGTGTAGAACCTCGATAACTCGGATCAACTGGTACCAGGGCCGATTCAAGTTAACAAAAATCTAGGTTCAATGTTCAATGTTCAATTTATTCATCCTTTAAATCTCCATACAAGATTGTGGACACGTCAAAACAAAAATATTTAAAAAATTTAAGTACAAAATTTACATACAGAAATTACAAAAAAACATGTATAAGAGTAAATGCCAAAATATAATAATATAACTTAACTTTCCAAATACTCTTGAATAGAATAAAAACATACTTCACAAAAAAATTGATGGAGTTTCAATTTAAAAATCATTTGGTTGTCAATCTGTTTTAAATAAAGAGGTAACTTATTGTACCGTTGGGTACCACCATAAGTGAAGGAATGTTTGTATAATGTGGTAGTAGGTTTGAACTGTTTCTTATATCATGCTGGTGTGTCATTCTATATGTTTGAAAGCAACTTAAACTAGCTTTTACATGTAAAAGAACTTTGTATATGTATAAACATGGCAGGGTTATAATTTTCAGTTCCTTAAAATACACTCTACAGCTCACATGTACAGATTGGTTCACTATTATTCTTATGGCTCTTTTTGCATTCAAAAAACCTTTTCTGACATATTTGAAGTACCCCAAAAGATGATACTATAATTCATAAGGGAATGAAAATATGCAAAATATGCCATTCGGACTGTCTTTACGTCTGCTGTCATTTTTAATGTTTTTAAAACATAGCACTGCTTACTTAACTTTTTAATCAAATTTTCTATATGTACAGTCCAATCCAAGTTTTGATTTAACCACAAACCTAAACTTGTTGTATCTTTTACATATGAAATGTTGATGCCATCCAAATTAAGGTCAGGGAAGGTAATACTTTTATTTACTCTATGCTGAAAACCTATTGCTACTGTTTTATCTTTGTTTAAAATTAGCCTGTTTTGATCAAGCCATGGCAAAATAGTTTCATTAATTTCATTTATATTTTGAAGTAAATGACCTTTATCATTATCAGTGATGAGTATGTTTGTGTCATCTTCAAAAATAGTGAGTTTAATATTTTCCTTATCTACATTATGGGTTATATTAACTAATTATCTGGAGAATGATGCAAAAACAATAAAAATACATATACAACATCACCAAAATATTTTTAAACACTTTAGAATGGCTATAACCCTGCGTGGGCCATGAATGGAGGCGAAATAAACAGCACAAGACATTTCAATTTTTAAGTGCTGTAAAAATTGTTAATAAGTACACATTTATATCTTCCGTATTAAGTTATTTTAGCGAAACAAAAACTAGTTTGAGGTACAATAAAGGCAGTATACAACTATGGTATAATTAAAGCACGGACAATATTCACAAATCTTAGGAAATTAATCGTTTTTCCACACTAGCCGTGTATAGGCTAAGGTTTTGAGACTGTGAGATCCATGGTTCAGATCCTGACCATGGCATTGAATTTTTCAGTCTACCTATTCACTATTACATTTCACTGCAGCAAAAGCAATTCTTTACATCAAATGCATCTAATTTTATAAGTCATTTTGTTTTGTGTGCATACGATGATATGTATCCTATATTAGCTGTGTAAGCAAGTTCTCCAGTTCAAGGTTTTAAGGTTCAGTTTATGTTATCAAGCAATAATCATTGTATATGTTGTGTCACACACATGCTGTAAAGAAAGAAACCTGTCAGCATCTGTATGTAGCTCTTAGAGCATTTCACAAGCAAAGTTTATGTTAGCCTGATGCAGCTGTAGTTTTCACTCGGTAATTTAGTAATTTATACTCTCTCTGGGTTCAGAATGATTTCCTTTAGCTATCAGGAATTAATTAAATAGCACATTATAAAATGTTAAATTTCAATGTTACCCATGCTTTATGCAGTAAGATAACAAATAAATTAACTTGCATAGGATATGTACGGACTTCTCATGTCACTTCAGAAAATGTAGAGGACCTTTTGCTGTTTGACATTGGCTCGGATATTGATGGCAAGTTTTCAGATTTTGAGGGAGGTGTTGAAGATATATTTTTTTCAAAACCGTCTGGGTTATCCAGATCTTTATATAAAAAAATAGTTTGAAATGTATATGTTTCTTTATTTTAAACTTACAATAATTTCAATTTCCTTGATTGTTTGTCTTGTAATTTGTGTCAAGTTAAATCTTATCTTTGCCCGCCTCCGTAGCGTAGATGATAGCATGTCTGCCTCATGTTCAAGAGGTCCCGAGTTCGAATCTCGGTTAGGGTGAGTTACCTGGATAAGGTTTTTCCGGGGTTTTCCCTTATCCTGAAAGATGAATGTCGGGTAGCTCTAAGCTCTATGGACCCCGGACTAATTTGAGCAACATTTCATTCATCATCCAATATAACTTAACGTTGAAGGATGTAAATTACAATAAACTTATCTTTACAATTCTTAAACATTTAGGGCAACTACAGTCACATTCAGAACTAATGTACATCACTTTAGAAATTTAAAATCTAGCTATGTATTACACATATAATAATCTGTCTTAGGTTATTGAACCAAACTGTTTCAGAAAATTATTCTGTTTCTGCATTAAGCAGTTTTCCAGTTGAAAGTATTATTTAACACGGGAAACAGCTCAGAAATACTAGTTGTAGCCCAAAACCAAGAATATTTAGAATATATGAGTAGAAAACTTATTGAAGAATATAACATATGGGGATTAAAAATTAATTTAAAGAAAATAATTTATTTTCCACGTGGAGATGAGGAAAAAGATCTAGTTTTGGAAGACGCCATGGGATGTATCAAAAGTGAAGAGAGTATGCATTTAGGAGTGAAGATAAATTCGAGCAGTAGTCAAGAAGAGGACATTAAATATAAAATTCAGAAGGGAAGAACAACAATATCCATGGAACAAGATTATAACTTTAGAAATCAAATTACAGATATATCAATCAATAATTAGAAGTACAATATCTTATGTAGCAGAAACTTGGACATTAAATAAGAATTTGACATTAAAATTATCTACCGAAATGGACTGTTTCAGGAGATCCACTAGACACTCTGAATTAGAAAAAATCCCTAACAAAATGATAAGACAAAACATGAAACTTCAAAATTCAATTTTAGATTTTGCAAGATATAAACAGCTAGAATAGTACGGAGATGCCCATAGAATACCCGAGATAAGATTACCAACACAAGTTTTAGAATGGAATCCACCTGGAAGAGGAAGACGTGGTCAAACTAGACTTAAATATATGGCAAATAATGAAAGAGGAATGAGGGAATTAGGTCTGGAGGAATTACATTGGGAGGTTAGAGAAGTGTGAAGGAAGAGGAGAAAAGCTTGAACTTTGGATACAGGAAAATGTTTTATATTGTAATCCTGTTTACAAATAAAAACAGTCCAGATTCGAGTATATAGTTTGTCCGATTTAGGCCCAATTTACTGTAATTAGTCTTGTATATATGTATATTGTTTATCAATTCTAATACAGTTAAATAAAACATTTGTTTCAAAATTAATAATAGTACACAGTTTTCTAAAAATGTATTTTGTAAATATGACCCTCTTATCTGACTCCATCTCTGTTTTTTTATTATTAGCAACATTATGTTATAAGTACACATTTAGGGGACAGTATTATAATGATAAGGATAGTAAATGCTTTTGATTACCTAGGTCTTAAATTGATAGAATTCACATTAAAGTTGCGACAAAGTTAAAAAGTTTATAAAATACCTTACAACTACCAATTCTGAATTTGTGACGATGTCACAGCAATGACCTTCAGTTTTTCTTTTTTGTAGTTCTTGCTGAAGATAGTTGAGTAGTCAATGGTAACTTTGTTTTCTTATGCTTCGTACATTTGAGCTGCTACTCAAAATCCTCAAAAGCTTCAGCCTCGTGTGCTTGAGATGGAGGTCCATTTGGGAATGCAGTCTCTAATATCTCTCGAGGACAGAACTGCAACAAAATTTAGAAACAAGCTTACATAATGTTTACTCTTTCATGTTATAACAGTCTTTTACACAAATAGTAATGATATTTACCAAGATTTGCTAGACTAAACCTCAATAATACTACATTTTACTTCAGACGATAGTTTACAAGTGTCAGCTGTTAAGTTTCAGGCCTCATTAAAAAAAAATTTAAACATTTATTTTTCTATATTGATCAACATGATCTCCAGAAAGGCTAATTAATGCATTTGTCATATCGGTGTTCTAATTTAATTAAACCATCTCTGTAGTGCGATATATCATGGTCCTTGAAATAGTTGTTTAACGCATCAATGACCTCCTCGCTGCTATGAAATCTTCGTCCTCCAAGAAATTTTTTGAGGTTCTGTCACAGGTGGTGGTCACTGGGATGGATCGTGCAGCACTCTCTTGCTACCAGATTCCAAAAGTGTATTGATGCAAATGGAGAGCACTTCGAACATTTGTTAAAGTGACATGGTTTCATAAGATAAGATGCTACTGGTGATTTGTGGATGCATTTTCATGCCAGATGTAATGTACACTAGTAAATGTGTTTAGAAAAGCACAACCAAGTGTGTTATCACTAATTGTAGCTCTAGTTTTCATTTTGCTAGAATAACCATACATGTTCCATTTAAAAAAAAAAAAAAAAAAAAAAAAAGGTAACTTGGTATTGGAAGTGTTATTTGTTTACCTTTATGGATTGTGCATACCTTCTCATTGTGTTTTATTTTGGAGATACAAGGGGTGTCCAGAAAGTAAGTTCTGTTTCAATTTATCTCCGCTGCAGCGCTGTGCGGTAGACGCTCTGTATCAAGGAGAAGAAACGTGTGCCATTGTGAGATCACTGTCAGCCACGTACGCTTAGTTGTGCTTGTTTACAATGTCGGTGTTGATTGAAAATCCCGCCGCTTGTGAAAGCAGATGATTATTGCGAGACACTTAGGAAATTGCGCCGCGCAATACAGAATAAGCACCGAGGAATGCTGTCAAAAAGTGTGTTTCTTCACGACAACGCACGACCACACACTGCAAATGCGACGAAAAACACCCTAAAGGGATTTGGCTGGAGCGTGTTTGACTACTCCCCGTACAGCCCTGACCTCGCTCCCAGCGACTTCCTTCTGTTTTTCCATCTCAAATCTTTCCTGGCGGTCAACACTTCAACAATGACGAAGAGCTGAAAGAAAATGTTATCAACTGGTTGAAGACACAGGCAGCAAACTTCTATGAAGAAGGTATACAAAAACTTGTGCCTCGCTATGACAAATGCCATAAAAAATTCGGCAGTTATGTGAAAAAGTAGTTTAAGAGTTGTAGAATTTTGTGCAATATATAATTTTTCTGTATATGTACACAATTTAATGTTATTACCAAACAGAACTTACTTTCTGGACGTACCTCGTATTTGAGGTCGTACAGTTAGGTGGGACACCCTGTATAATAATGAAAAGGCATTTAAGGTACTTTCCTTGTTCTTGTGATGTCTCTTTAACTGTTCTTCACATTACACCGTTAAGTCAATTAGTAAGATACAGAGGTCTTAATGCACACTTTACAAAATGTGAACCACAAAAATCAAGGTCAATAGCAAGTCGACGGGAATCAACCCCGGACGTTCCACTGCAAGCCTCAAATGTTACAATGAAGTCATCTCACTCTGTTCTAAGTTAACTTAGTTAAATTCATTTAAATACAGATTTCTTTTATTGTTCATTATTGTAATTCAGTTGCTTTTAATTTTATATAACGAAATGCAATCTCCCCCCCCCCCCAGGTGTGCTAGAGATTGGGAGAAGATCGTAATTACAGAAGGAAGGCTAACGTGGAAGAAAGGAGTGCATTATCACTATTTCCATACTAGAGATTTGCATCAATGTCACTAGGTGGCAGTAGTAGGTAATGTGGGTAATGTACACGAGCACGGAAACTTCCACTTTCTGCATACCATCAATAATAATCCTAACTACATGTGTAATGTGCACATTACTACGTTCTTGTCCTAACCCTGTATAAAGTAGAACCTCGTTTACTTGGATCAACTGGGAACAGGGCCGATCCCAGTTTACGAAAATCCATCCAGAGAATGGCGGAAAAACGATAAAAAGTCATGTACATAATCACTGAAATATTTTAATGCAAATTAGAAATTACTATAAGCACACTTTGACCTAAAAACGCATACACGCCATCATCATCATCATCATCATCATCATCATCATCATCATCATCATCATCATCATCATCATCATCATCATCATCATCATCATCATCATCATCATCATCATCATCATCATCATCATCGTCATCGTTATCATAATCATCACCATCATTGTGTTGTTTCTGCTATTTCTATATAGAATGTTTTTGTAATTGTTTATAATCGAAACAAATATGTAGCAGACAGTATTTAATGTTTTCAGCGCTGTCTGGCTAAAAGTTTGTGGACACCCATAATGTATACTGGAATTTAGTAATTCCTAAAGTTTAATATTTGAATTTGGAGTCTTAAAAATTAAGTGATATTTATATTAAAACTATGGTCGTATTTTGTGATATGAGTTATATGAAACTACATGGAGTGATATGCTCTGACAATCCTTCGTTTTGTTCCTTATGTCTCACCTTCTTAGCCCGTACATCTGTGAAACTAAAATTCTTGAAAAACGCTATTCCTTGCAGGGCCAACACACTCTTCAAACGCTGCCGTGGTTCAGGTTCCAGTATCCGCCGCAAGAGGTCTCGAGCTGCTGCACTCAGTTGCACATCAATCGCTATCGTTCCTCCGTGGTCTGGATACTAAAATGAACAAATGAATTACAATTATCGACTGTCATTTTAATGGAGAGAGTGGAACAAAATAACATAACCGTTTGATAATCTTGTAGAGAACTTATTGGCTCAAAGGAACAATAATGAATGACAAATATGTATTAATATAATTTTCATGTTCAGGTCCAAAAGTTTAAGTCTGCGATTTCTTAGGCCTTCCAAAAAACACAATCTCTACTCTGCAGCATACCAAGATAGGTACACCTGTAATGCCATATTACTAACCTTCATTTTGTGAGCCGCAAAGAGAGACGTTTATAAAATGCAGACACATTTTTCATTTTATAACAAAAGAAGAAACATTTATTTTTAGCACTACACAGAAAATTATTGTTCAGGTACACATGAAGGAATGAGATTCTATTTTTGAGAAGTGCTTTTTCGAGTGTTCATGTTTGCAGTTATTTTTAGAAATCGAACTGTTCGCACAAGTTCACTTAAATGTTCATCAATCAGTTCAGATAATATTTCGATATTCAAGGGTAGAGTACAGTGATTCGCACAGATAAGTAGTCCCAAAGATTGAAATAATCTCTTAGCACACTCTTTTGTTAGGATTTTTCTTCAGGAACATTCTTCCAAAATTTTGTGGTAGAAAGGCCACTACGTTTGTGTCCTTTTAGTCCCTCGTCCTCTTGCAGTTCTAGTAGCTGCAACTCTACAGCTGCTGTATCCTTTGTTATTGCTGATGAAACAGGACAGCCATCAACAGAAAAAGGATTTTCCAGCAATGAAAATGAAGGTTTAAGTGATCTTAAATCATTAAATCTCTCATTGATTTCTTCAGCAAGGTCCGACATGTTACTCAAGTAAGCTTCAGTTTCCACCTGAACATCAGGAAGGCTTTCAGTAATTTTCTTCAAACATTTGAAGTGAGCAAATGTTTTAGCCGGAAGCTTTAACTTGTTATGAAAGCTAAAAACAGTCTGGGCCAAATCAGAAATACATTTTTCTCTTCCTTGTAAAAATATGTTTAACGTTTGGAAATGCTCGACCACATCTGTTTAAACCCAAAATGTAATGTTTCCATCTCTTTTTAAGCCAATACACATCCCAACAGCTCACGATCCGGAGACATTCTGTATATGTTGATGCCAGGGACTTAGGCAGAGAGGAGCTGAGATGACTTAACAACACCCTCACCATGATACCGAAACCGTGATTTTGAGAGCTTACCTCTCATTGTTTAATTTTATGTAACTATTGTAATTTTACAGTTTAGCATATCGCATTGTACCGCGACACACACACACACACACACACACACACACACACACACACACACACACACACACACACACACACACACACACACACACATACACACACAAATTATCATTCCATGTGTTAGGTGGCAGTCACCGAGCGGAAAGGCCCAGGCTGTTTCGTCTGTGGCTCCATTCGGGAGGTCCAGGTTCGATTTCCGTGGCCGACTACCTAACTCATGGTTTTTACAATGGTTTTCCCGTCTCGGCAGGCAAATGCTGGGTAGGTTAATTACATCCCCCGAATTTCCTGTCACTCAATTTCATCTCTATTATAATTTCACATCATCTCTCATCTGGTGGTTTCTTTTGGAGTAGAAGAGTCGACGGGAGTCTTGGCGCTGCATGGAAGGATGATATGCTCCTGGTAAACTCCTTCGAGTTGGCCTGGTGGACCATTACAAGACCACGGTGGAAGGGACGTCAGTTTTATTGGCCTGCCGGGAAGTTTCCAACTGGTCAATTTTAAGGACCCTGCCCTCTGAACTGTCGTGGAACCTTGGGACGGCCACCCCCTGTCTCCTCTCGCCTCATCCTTCCACCCGGTGGTGCTCCACTTGGGGCATAGGTACAATAGACCAACTTTGGGCCTCTGTGCCGAATTTTCTCCGTAGCGTAGTCCAGACCCCAAACTACACGAAAAAAGTTTCCAAAAATTTGATGTCGTCAAAACTGGCTGCAACAATATTGATTAAAAAATTTTCAGGACAAACGAAATGTCTACTTTGCGTTTACTGAGAATGGTGTTTGAAGTACACAGTTTACCTCAAAAATAATTTTTTAAATAGAGTTAACCATTTCCAAGATATTCTCTGATATTGGTTTTAAGTTACAAATACTTTCAATTTTCTCAAATGATAAATATTATTCCTTTTTTTTTCCGCCTAAGCTTACTTTTATCCCCTATCCCCGCTGTACGTATAAGAACATAAGTATTAAAACCACTTTTTACAAATTCTTATCAGAATTAACATGAAGTAGATAAAGGAATAAATGTTTGTAACAATAGTATGACTGCTCGACTCTCACTGAGGTTCGATCCCAGGCGACCACAAAGTGTGATTTGTGATGCACAACACGGCGCTGGCCCGCCTCGGTAGCGTGGATGGTAGCGTGTCTGCCTACGTTCAAGAGGTCCCGAGTTCAAATCTCGGTTAGGGTGAGTTACCTGGATAAGGTTTTTCCGGGGTTTTCCCTTATACTGAAAGAGAATGTCGGGTAACTAAGCTCCATGGACCCCGGACTCATTTGAGCATCATTTCACCCATTTCATTCATCGTCCGATATGACTTAACGTTGGAGGACGTAAATTACAACCCAAAAAAAACCAGCGCTGAAGCGAATTTCCTTCGGGTCTTCCGGTTTCCCCCGCCATCATTCCACCAATTGCTCCATCATCTATTTCATATCCATTCTGTCATCCACTTCCCTCACTCTCATCCCAGGCATCGGGCTGATCACCCATACTAGTTTTCTCTCTCTCTCTCTCTCTCTCTCTCTCTCTCTCTCTCTCTCTCTCTCTCTCTCTCTCTCTCTCTCTCCCTCTCTCTGTTCCAGAGATTCCGTTCCTCAACCCGACGCCTACGGGATAAGGGTTAAGAGGTACAAGAATACCTTAGCACAACGCAGTGGTACAAGAGGGCAGTTAAATAAGAAAAAAGTATTTTTATGTTTTATTACTGTTTATTTTGTGGGTATTTGAATATGGTAGTGGAGTAGGGTTGTTTTGTTTATTTTATTGTGTTACTATACTCTCTCCTTGCTACTCTCTCCGATGGGACGCCTAGCATTTCATGTCTTGTATTAACAAAGATCGCGTATTTGCCAGTGCACTGTTCCCTCTTATACAGACACCAGAGTTCGAATTGCTCCTTCCGGAAAGTTTTCGGCTTTGGAGCTAACCCTGCATCTGGAAGCTGTAACTGCTCAAACCTTCATCAAACCCCGTCCTTGTCACATAATTATTCCGGTGGTAGTGTTCGTATTAATTTGATTTTATTGCAGGGTTTAATCTTTTATTGCGGGGAGGCAATATGTAAGGTACACATTAGTGTAAATGCCTTAGTTGCGCCTTCCTGTGTCATTTAATTTATTTCTATTGTTTAGTTGCAAGGTCATGAAACTGAACAGTGATGTGGGTTTGGCAGCCGTAGTCAATACAATGACAGATGACCTTAGCTGCATAATCGCCTTTCTGCGTCATCTGTTACATTACTCGCAGTGCATGATTCAATTCCGCATTTACCAAAAGCGACCATCCATGTGGGAAAATAAGAAAAAAAATTATATGTTACATTCACATCACTTTCTCTTTAAATTCAGAGTAGTTGAAGTAATTAGAATAGTAATATAATTATTATAATTATATTATTACTGTCTGTATTTTGGTTATTTATTATTTATTGTTGTTATTTATTTATTGTTATTATCGATTCTCTTGTGAGCCAAAGACACAAGAATTACAATCCGATAATTAAGGATCTACATAGATTAGCTCACCATATAAGCTGCGCCGAGCTCATCCTACCGGCAGGTAGGAGAGGCCCTTGCCCTTCAAAGGGAAACTACATGCAATATATTTTTAATTTTAAATAGGGATCATGTTTAACTTTTAGAGGCATAATCTGCACCGTAGGAAGTGTTGTAAACCATGTTACGTAGTTGGCTTTCATTTTTTTTAGGAGCATGTCGACGACATCAAATCTAATAGTTTTTGTTCCATGCTCAGATTTCATGTTTCACTTTGCATATAAAATTTATAAATTTTAAAGAGCCCGTTGCTATATATGAAGACATAATTATTTTATTTCTGATAATATAAAGTTGTTATGTGATAGTTTTAAAATTCGATGTCTTTGTATGACCGCCAGAAAGCAAACTAACAGCAACTGACCATCCTTGAAAGACTGAACTTATTCATCAAGTTTGGTAATTAACCCACTTTTCGTTTGAAAAGTGAGTTAAATACCCTCCGCTCCACACGGAGGAAAGGAGGGTATTGTGGAATAGTAGAGAAATATGGAATACCAAGATTTCGGCTCTGCTGCTGCTATCATATGGGAGTGCCATGAAGTAGTCAAGAAAGACTCTCATGATGCACTGCAGTGACAGTTGACAGCTTGTTGTCACTTCAATCGATACAGAATAAAGTATATTTTGTGATATTCAAAAGTTTTTGCAGACAAATTTTCAAGTATCCTCCTCTCATATGTACACAAACCTTTTTTAAAAAAATTCTTCTTTATTCAGGAGACATCAAAACATATACTTACGGTTAAATCTAGCTATCCTATTTCCTCACAGTGGCAGAGAAAGTAATAGACTTTCGTAATTATATAAAAGTAAACGAAAGTCGGTAGAGAAAAACACGTGAATGTCATGATTTAGGTTTGCAATGTAGTGGAAGATGCTGGGGACTGCAATGACGTAAGAGAGTCGCACCTGGGTATAGAGGATGTCTCGTGCGAGAGGGACAGGGCGGCCACCGGATGACACGTCCGTCACCGGAAGTTGGAGGCAATCCGCCACATCCACGTCCCATCAATCCCCTGGCACGCAGGCAAACTCTCCTCCGTTCGTTCGAAATTAGCCACGAAGGCCGAGCGACATCTCCCCAAGTTTCAGGAAGCGGCCAGAAAACGTCAGCAAATGAGTGGACAAAACCAATCTTCAGCCGTCTTCATGCCACCGTATTTTAAAAACACACTACTGCCACTTATGTATACGCTTTTAAGGGAAGAAAATGGTATAAGAGTACCGTTGGGTCGATACCAGTTTTTCTCGATACTCGATACCGATACCCGATACTTCGATACTCGATACTGTCATTTCTACTTCTATTTTCAGTACAAAATAGAATGTTGGTAGAACTGTGTAATGCCAATAAAATTAAACAGGTGCAGATATTTAATGAGGCAAAACTTAAAATCATCAGTGTTCTTATTCTTAAACTCAACGTTAGACGTTTAAAAGCGAAACAGTCCAGTTTTAGAAGTTCTTGTTCAAAAATACTAGCATTTTCACTGTTTCGGGGTCAAGTCTACTTCTTTTTCTGTCACATATGAGTCCTGCTGTACTAAATAATTTTTTCAGAAAAAACTGTTGCAGGTGGAACACACAAATATTTAGAGGCTAATTTGCTTTTAGTTCTGTAAATGTTGAATTTGTTGTCCAGTAATGCAGTGTACTAGAAAGAGGAGGTGAGATATGTAGTGATTTCTTCTTGGGAACTGTTAACTGACAGTTGACACACGATTATTTTCTTGTATAATGTTACTGTACAGATACCACATTCCTGACAATTTCTCGGGCTTTGTAATGTTCGACTTGCGACAGTCATATTTTGCGATTTTAAAACGAAATAAAAATTGAAGCATCACCTCAGAAGTATCGCAAAACTATCGAGCGAATTTTCTGAAGTGTCGTTCGATAACGCTACCATGAAAGTGTCGCAAGTATCGAGGACCCAACCCTCGATATAACAGTAAGAGACAATACTTCTTGAACATATCGGGAAAATACTGTTTAAAAAAATCCCCTTTAAGAAACGCTAGTGTAGGTTATAACTTGTACTTACATGCTTACAGTTAACCTTTAATATCCACTAATTTAAAGACACAAATGTTTTTAACGTCGCTTTTTAGATGAAGCGCCACATTCTACCTTAAGCTTTATAAATCCATCAATTTACATCCCCTAACCATCAAGCCGAGCTAGGTATACTTTTAACTAGTTTATACTCGAGCTTTTAGTTTATCCAACGTCAAAGGTAAAAAAAGTAATATTTTTATTTATCATGCCGAACATTCAAGACGACCCCTGGAAAGTACATTATTATTGTTACTTGTGTTTATAAATCATTCGTCTGAATAAAACAATATTTCTCCATTAGCGTCCTCCAACGTTGTAATATCGGTCGATGCATAAAATGAGTAATGCTCAAATGAGCCCAGAGCACAAGGTACTTAGAGTTACCAGACATTCATCTTTCAGGATAAGAGCAAACCTCCAACGTTAAGTCATATCGGACGATGAATGAAATGATGTTCAAATGAGTACAGGGTACATAGAGCTTAGAGTTACCAGACATTCATATTTCAGGATAAGGGAAAACCTCCAACGTTAAGTTATATCGGACGATGAATGAAATGATCTTCCTATGAGTACAGGGTACATAGAGCTTAGAGTTACCAGACATTCATCTTTCAGGATATGGGAAAACCTCCAACGTTAAGTCATATCGGACGATGAATGAAATGATCTTCAAACGAGTACAGGGTACATAGAGCTTAGAGTTACCAGACATTCATCTTTCAGGATATGGGAAAACCTCCAACGTTAAGTCATATCGGACGATGAATGAAATGATCTTCAAATGAGTACAGGGTACATAGAGCTTAGAGTTACCAGACATTCATCTTTCAGGATAAGGGAAAACCTCCAACGTTAAGTCATATCGGACGATGAATGAAATGATGTTCAAATGAGTACAGGGTACATAGAGCTTAGAGTTACCAGACATTCATATTTCAGGATAAGAGAAAACCTCCAACGTTAAGTCATATCGGACGATGAATGAAATGATGTTCAAATGAGTACAGGGTACATAGAGCTTAGAGTTACCAGACATTCATATTTCAGGATAAGGGAAAACCTCCAACGTTAAGTTATATCGGACGATGAATGAAATGATCTTCAAATGAGTACAGGGTACATAGAGCTTAGAGTTACCAGACATTCATCTTTCAGGATATGGGAAAACCTCCAACGTTAAGTCATATCGGACGATGAATGAAATGATCTTCAAACGAGTACAGGGTACATAGAGCTTAGAGTTACCAGACATTCATCTTTCAGGATATGGGAAAACCTCCAACGTTAAGTCATATCGGACGATGAATGAAATGATCTTCAAATGAGTACAGGGTACATAGAGCTTAGAGTTACCAGACATTCATCTTTCAGGATAAGGGAAAACCTCCAACGTTAAGTTATATCGGACGATGAATGAAATGATGTTCAAATGAGTACAGGGTACATAGAGCTTAGAGTTACCAGACATTCATCTTTCAGGATAAGAGGAAACCTCCAACGTTAAGTCATATCGGACGATGAATGAAATGATGTTCTAATGAGTACAGGGTACATAGAGCTTAGAGTTACTAGACATTCATTTTTCAGGATAAGAGAAAACCTCCAACGTTAAGTCATATCGGACGATGAATGAAATGATGTTCAAATGAGTACAGGGTACATAGAGCTTAGAGTTACCAGACATTCATCTTTCAGGATATGGGAAAACCTCCAACGTTAAGTCATATCGGACGATGAATGAAATGATCTTCAAACGAGTACAGGGTACATAGAGCTTAGAGTTACCAGACATTCATCTTTCAGGATATGGGAAAACCTCCAACGTTAAGTCATATCGGACGATGAATGAAATGATCTTCAAATGAGTACAGGGTACATAGAGCTTAGAGTTACCAGACATTCATCTTTCAGGATAAGGGAAAACCTCCAACGTTAAGTTATATCGGACGATGAATGAAATGATGTTCAAATGAGTACAGGGTACATAGAGCTTAGAGTTACCAGACATTCATCTTTCAGGATAAGAGGAAACCTCCAACGTTAAGTCATATCGGACGATGAATGAAATGATGTTCTAATGAGTACAGGGTACATAGAGCTTAGAGTTACCAGACATTCATCTTTCAGGATAAGGGAAAACCTCCAACGTTAAGTCATATCGGACGATGAATGAAATGATGTTCTAATGAGTACAGGGTACATAGAGCTTAGAGTTACCAGACATTCATCTTTCAGGATAAGAGAAAACCTCCAACGTTAAGTCATAACGGACGATGAATGAAATGATGTTCAAATGAGTACAGGGTACATAGAGCTTAGAGTTACCAGACATTGATCTTTCAGGATAAGAGAAAACCTCCAACGTTAAGTCATATCGGACGATGAATGAAATGATGCTCAAATGAGTACAGGGTACATAGAGCTTAGAGTTACCAGACATTGTTCTTTCAGGATAAGAGAAAACCTCCAACGTTAAGTCATATCGGACGATGAATGAAATGATGTTCAAATGAGTACAGGGTACATAGAGCTTAGAGCTACCAGACATTCATATTTCAGGGTAAGGGAAAACCTGGGAAAACCTTATCGAGATAGGGCGCTCTAACGGAGATTGCAAGTCGGAATCTCTTTTGAACGTGAGGCAGACACGCTACTACCTATGCCACAGAGGCGGGCAAATAAAATAATGAATACCTGTCAAATGTTTGTTTATCGTTTATTAATTACCAATAACATAATAACAATTCAATAACATATTGAATACCAAGTTTGGTATTTAACCGATCTTTTATTTTGGGTTATGTTGTTTCCAGACACACAGACGAGTTTTGGATTCGCATGATCTCACAAATGTATGAAAAATTAATAAATGTACTACAACACAACCTGGACAATAATGGCTCAGCATTTTGTTACTTTACAAAATTTGCGTTTGAAGTATTTCGTTGACGTGTCTGAGAGTGTTTATAACCTGATTTCTTTATTAGTTGACCATTCCCACGAGAGCGACCGTTTACGGTACACAGAGGAAAGAAGCAATGCTGCATTTTTCAAGGTGCCTGTCGTCTGGATTGCAGCTATTTTTGCCGTATTTAGTCTGGCAAGTTTTCAGAGATGGCTCGGTCACGTCTACAAAAGACCGTTCAGTTTTATGGTTGGATGCTCGAGAAATGCGTGGAATGGTACCCCCGCAATATGCTGCCAAACACCCCAGGTATGTCCATGTTCAAGGATTACATTTGTTCCGTTCCAACTTCTTCGACGACTAGAACTTGGAACTTGATAAAATATTGTTGTTTTTTTTTTCTGCGTCATCGCAGACAGTGCAGAATGCAATATAACTTTATTTCTCTTCAAAATGAAGCAATATTGATAAGCTCCGGGCCTAATAATAAAAATATTTTAATTTTCTTCTTTATTTCCCTCCATAATCTCGAGAAAGGCCAATACATTTGTTACATCGGTGTTCTAATTTAATTTAACCATCTCTGTAGTGTGATTTACCATGATCCTCAAAATAGCCGTTTACCACATCAGTGAATCCTCGTTGCTGTGAAATATTCGTTGTCTAAGAAATTTTTTGAGGTTCGGGAACAGGTGGTAGTCACTGAGTGCTAGATCTGGAGAATAGCGTGGATGTTCAAGCAATTCGAACTTTAATTCGTACATTTTTCCCACTACAATGACTGAACGATAGGCCGGGGCATTGTCGTGAAGAAACAAGAATTTTTTCTTTGTCAAATGAAGTCTTTTTTATTTCCCCCTCGTCACTCAAACATCGTAGTAAGCTTGCGTAGTAGTCACCAGTGATACTTTTACCCTTTTCTGAGTAATCAATAAAAATAATTCCCTGTGCATCCCAGAAAACACTCGCCGTAACCTTGTTAGCTCAAAAATTGAGTTTGCCTTTTTTGGAGTTGGTTCACCTGGCGCAGTCCACTGTTTTGACTGGGATTTACTTTCTGGAGTGCAGTGATGTATCCAGGATTCATCCATGGTAATAAGCCGTCTTAAAAACTCACTGCGAATTTTTACTGGGAGCTCAAAATGTGCGACAGTTCAATGAAAGCAGAACATCGTGTGACAACAAACCAAGACAGTCACGGCCTCGCACCATCCGGTCTGACGACATGATCCAGTGAATGGAGAACGTTATTTTGGAGGATCGCCGATTGAGCGTTGCAGGCATCGCCTCCAAAATTGGCACATCCGTGGGATCTGTGCACACAATCCTGCATGAAGATCTGAAAATGCGAAAATGTGTAAAGTATCTTCCTGGCTATCACCCAGGAACGCACATTAGACACCTTCATGGTACCATCACCACATACCTCACTCAGCTGTCGATGAATTTCAATAGGTATCACACCACGAAAATAGAGAAAACGAAACACGCTGTTCTTGCAATGAAAACGTCGCCACTTTAAGTATCAAAAACAGTCCTAACTCTCGTCGCTGCCACTAGAGTTCTATGCGCTGTACAGTGCTGCCATCTCTGTCACGTTTTCACAAAGAGTCCACGTGTATTAAAAAAAAAAAACAGAAGTTTCTATCTGGTCCCAGGTCTGTAGAAAACAAGAGGTGTTATAACCTGAACGCACCTCGAACTTCGAACGTCTCGTGTAGACGATTTTGACTAATTATTACACATGATTGATTAATTAAAATCCTTTTTAAATCCGCCGAGGGTATTGATTGTTTATTTCCATTAATATGCTTGACGGTCCAAAGTATGCGTTAAGTATGACCAAAAATCGTGCAGTTAGACCATGGAAGAATCAGAATACACTATTTAAATAATATTAAATTGGGAGGGAAAATAACTGTACCCTTTTTCACGAGGTAATCAGAGCTGATTGGGAGGTAATCGGTAGTACCCGGTAGGGACAGCGACCACACAAGATGCCCAGTCTTTAAAATGCGCTAGTAGCCACGCCATCTACCCAGTACCGCCATACACTTGAGCCTGAAAGTCACGCCGCCCCTGTAAAATGAGAAGGAAATTGAAGAAGGGAAACGACGGAAAGGAAATCCCAGTATTCGTCTACGTGACAAGGAGAAACCACGATAGTGATCGAACTCGCGACCTCCGGAATGGGGTGCCAATTCGCTGGCTGAACTTAGACTAGATAAGAAACCGGAAGAAAGAAGGGAAGGGATAAGTCAGGCGCAATTGCGTGTTGTACTACTTCATAAACTTATAATTCTCTCATACTCTGCCACAATAAAAGGTAAGCTCAGGCGCAATTGCAGCGTACTTGAAGAGGAAAAAGGTTCAATCATTCGGCCCACTTTATAGTTGCTCACGAACAAGCGAATAAGGTTGTTAATTATAGAAATTCCCCCGCGACCTGGAGCCAGGCAAAGGAACGCGGAAAGCGGAGAAGTGTACCACGTTCCAACAGGTGGTTGTGGGCTCTGTAATCAACAGGTGCCGTTATCTCCCCCTCACCATTTTGTCCTATGCCACTTGCCCAGATCTTTAGACCATGGATCAAACTCAAAGCGCTGGACAGAACCGAGCGGAATGACCAAGCACTTAGGAGTTCGCGGGTTCAGTTACCGTCGCAATCATGATTTGTTCGAAGGTTTTCCTGGGTCTCTAGACATTCCCCGAATATCCTTGTCCCTCCATTTCACTTCACTTCACCTTTAAATCTGGTTGACTGTGCATGGCAGGGGATTTGCTCTAGTTCTCTGGTTTGGGAGAGGTCTCCAGGTGCCAGTCACCCTAGGAGATGTGTTAGACGACAATGTGTAGCTGTTAGGCAGCCTGCCCTCTGCTGTCGCATCTCCTGATGTCTGACCACCCTTAGAATCTTTTCACTTCATCCCCTCTCCCATTAGAGACGTAGTTACAAAAGATTTTCTATAGGTGATCCTCGATGTGCTAAGTCTCATCTCACTGCCTTGTCACAGAGTCATGGTTGCAGTGGTCTTCTTTTTCTAGGGACGCTCCATTCTACACTGTTCGTAAAAGACCTTTCAATTTTGCTCACAGGCCTCTTTAAGGATATCTATCACTGAAATTTTGAAATCCTAAACTAATAACATTAGCTTTCTAAGACTTATACCATAGATGTAACATAGGCAATGTACCAATTTCACTTTGATAGTTTGGAAATTATAGTCAAATTTATTCATTTTTTGTTGCGTCACCAAGAAAGTCCCTTGAGACAAAATAACTTAAATTTCGGTCTAATATTTTAACAACATGTTCCCAATACATGCACTTCATGAAATTTTCTTACGTTTCTCTGTATCTCAATAACTTTAGGCTCCATAAATTTTTAAAGCTATTAAATGTCGATACCAAGGTATCGCAAGTAACGAGGACCCGTCCCTATTTTTGAGTTATGTTTCTCCAAACACACACACACACACACACACACACACACACACACACACACACACACACACACACACACACATACACAAACATTTTCAAAAATGCCTTTTTGGAATTCAGGGGATTCAAGGTATACTTCCACAAAAGTATAATTTTTGGAAGAAATGTAATAACTTCTCTATCTTCTATGATAGGTACGATACGATGATACGGAATATGATTATTTATTTATTTACTTATGTTCTTACGCAGTAGCCATCTAACACAAAGAAAACAAAAGAGGAAGATAAAATTTGTAATGAGCACATTATAAGGAAATCATTTCCATTATAATAATAAGGGACATTAAGATGTAATTAACCTCAGCTAATGTGGTTGACTGCAGCATAGACAATCTGCGTTTCTAAAGATGTTCTCAACGGTTCCGGGAGCATATTTTAATGAAATTAACTGAAATTACAAAGAGCATTTGAAAGTGTATAGCGGCATGTTGCAACTCTTGAAATGGTGTTCATAATTGCCTAATCATGGAGTAACATTTACAACATAAGTTGCACTTTTAATTTTTAGATAATCACGTCATGATGCTTATTATTCCAGGTCTGTCTTTATTAAACTGGATTTGTAGATTTTGTTATAGGGTTAACGATATTTTCACTTTCTATATTACGTACTTATATAGATAGAAGTATTGCATTCCACCGAAATATTCGTGACTGTAATTTCACCTGAAATAACTGTTTTGGGACTCCCTGAAAACGCACCCTTACCGAGATTCGAACTCGGGACCTCTTGACAGCTACCTTCTACGCTATCGAGGAGGGCAGGTCTGTGTAGATGAACATTATTAATAAAAAATAAAGAGCTGACGCAATAGCACAGTTCACCATCTTCCAAGAGCCCGCTCGCCCGCCTCGGTAGCGTAGATGGTAGCGCGTCTGCCTCACGGTCAATAAGTCTCGAGTTCGAATCTCGGGCAGGGTGAGTTACCTGGATAAGGTTTTTTCCGGGGGTTTCCCTAATCCTTCAAGACGAATGTCGGGGAACTATAAGCTCCATGGACCCTGGACTTATTTGAGCATCATTTCATCCAATTCATTCACCGTCCGATATGACTTAAAGTTGGAGTACGTAAATTTAAAAAAAAAAAAAGTCCAAGAATGCAACACAGCTCTTTAAGGGAACCTCCTCTAGCTGCCCCTCCAAAAACTTGCTCTTTACACGGATATGTTTTTGAACATTTTTATTTTCTCAAAAAGGGCTCTAACGATTTTTATTAAAATAATATATTTTAAACATATGTTCATGATAAATTAAATATATTATGGACTTCGTTTGGGAATATTTTGTGAAGTGATCTGCATTCTCTATGGCTTTTGCCTAACTAGCAAACGGCACGAGATACGATATGCAGATCTCGTTGAAGCACAGCATTTATGTTAATTACTTTTTATTTATATTTATAAACATGTTTACAATGTAAAACATCTTCCCGTATCCAAATTTCAAGCTTTTATCCTCTTCCTCCACTCTTCTCTATCCTACCAATCAAATTACTCCAAACCTAATTCCCTCATTCCTCTTTCAATATTCAGCCTCCATTTAAGTCTAGGTCGACGTCTTCTCTTGCAGGTTCCCTGAGATCGAACCCAGGCCGCCTTGGTCAGAGTAACACGGTTTTTACCGCTCGGCCAGGGCGCGGCCCATATATAGATTTCTGATTATTCTAAATTCATTAATTTCGTTATAAACGTTTCGTAATCATTAGTGTTATCGCAGAAGTGATCCGTACGCGGAAATTTGTAGCCCAGTTCTAGAAAAATCTGGAACAATTTATATAGCACAGCACATGCACCATGACGTACGGATGAATACCTCGTGGACGGTAGCGTCAGTATAGCAGTGGATATGCTAGTTAGCGGACGAGTAAAGGCGACAGTCTCCAAGATTAAGGGAGTAGTCATGAATAACAAGATGTATAACTGTGTTGGATTCTATCTGTGAAACTTAACCATGCAACTACCAGTTGGTGTATGCAGCTAACATGTTGGAACATCTAGATTTTCAATAAATGTGTAATTTTTTAATTTGTATAAAACGGACTTGTCTTGTATGTGTTAATTTTCCACTTATGTTCCCGGCAGGACTGTTGATTTTTGCCTAAGTTTCCCGGTATGTCTCTGAGCTGCTGCCCCCATGGTGGAATCGAGTTTGTTTAACAGTAGTAATAATAAAGAAAATTCTAACTATATAACACAAGTGTATTCAATATGTATTGCTGCTATGCTGTTTGGGTAAGTTTGTGTACAGAAAGAGTATACCCTAGCTTTTAATCAATTCGGAAGTGCACTCAGTAGATGGAAAGGAAAAATATATATCCTGGAGGTATGAGAGAGTGGTTTCTGTAACGGAATTACGTCGACCGCTTCCGAGGAACCCTTTTATGAAAAATGAGAAATAGATATATTGTAAGACAAAAGCTGTGATACATACTTCCCTACGCTCACACGTTTCAACTGTCGAGCACTATCTGTACTTCCAACCTAGAGTAATTCACACAACTATCATCACATTCTGGTTTAAGTTAATATACATTCAGAAAAATCGGCTGTGTGTGTGTGTGTGTGTGTGTGTGTGTGTGTGTGTGTGTGTGTGTGTGTGTGTGTGTGTGTGTGTGTGTGTGTGTGTAGGAGGGCAGTCGGTACATGAACCTATGTTGATAAAAAAATTGTTATACTCTCTTACAGATTTTGGGATATAACACACCTTACGTTAATTCAGAAATTACAAAACATCTAAGATTCACCTACACAAAATGCGACACATTGCAGGTAATGGCACAATCAGCGGTGAATGATGCAAGCTGACAACAACGAGAAGGGTCATCTGAGGTGTATTATCTGTGAGTTTGAACATTCGAACTTGAGGCCCCTTGAATGTGAGACAGACACGCTCGCCATACCCACACCACAGCAGTGGGCTCGAAAAGAACAGAATCTGTTTAATGGTACAATACCATATTGTAACTTTGTGGGTTCATAGAATTAAAAGTCCAAGTTGCCGAAATGCAAAATGTTCTTTATTTCCGTAGAAATACACTCTGTTCAATCCTGATAGTAGCAGAATTACGACACACACAAATACAATCTTCCAAGGTCGTTGACCACAACAAAGAGTTCACTTCCAAAACACACACCAGTTCCAATTACCGCTCTCTCATTACGACTCTGTTTATAACTACGCCTTGGCGAATCGCAGCTTCCTTAAATACCTCTATTGATAATTCTAGACTGTTCTAAAACAAACAAGACACCAAATGTTCACTATCAATCACGATGTCATAGAATGTTCCGCAGACCTTTATCTCCGCGCTATGTTTATCAGCTTAGGAAAGCTCTTTATCTCCGTGATACACTTTCCGTCCGTTATCTCTCCGCGCCGAACCTTTTGTGCGCGTCGCCGCGACAATATGATATCACTGGCAGAAACTTGTAATGAACCTCATCAAACCCTCGTGTAAGGAAATTTTTTATGTTGTAATCTAGTTCGCTAGGGAGCCATGATAAGAAGGTGTGTAAAGAGAGAAAATTTTGTCTAGCTAATCAGTTAACCAATTATTTTATAATTAACTATTGAGAATCCTTTTCTTGAAGGTCGTGGACTATGCGCCTTTTCTAACCGTTAGTTAGGTAACTTCATTTCAACTTGTTTTCGAAAACTAGTTAGAAAGGTATGATCTCGTGTCACAATTTTTATCTATGATTGTAAGAATAGTGTATTCACAGTACTCTTCTACGTTTGATTCCCTCACATTGATACTGTAACTTGTTCAAAGAATTAAAAAGGATAGTGGGTGAGTGAGAGAGAGATTTAAGGACCCGTCGACATGGTATCATTTTGATTCCCCAAAAATGAGAGATCTTTTCATCGCCAAAATGAGGTGCTGATACAAGAGATATGGATAAACATTGAGCAGAACCATGGCCGTGACTGGTTAAAAAGCAGATGATGGGATGAGTCATTGTCTCCCATTTGGGGCATGAGTGAAATGGTCAAAATTACTCAAAATACTTGCATCTATCGACATCGAACGATACTTCAGAAAATTCGCTCGATTCTTTTTTGATACTTCGGTGGTGATTCTGCAACTATTATTTTATTTTAAAATCACAAACTATAATTGCCGCAAATAGAACAGGTCACGCCGTGACTGAGTGGTTAGACCACCAAGGCGAGTCGGGTTCGATCCTAGGCGACCGTATGGTGGACAACACGGTGCTGGGACGGTTTTCTGCGAGATATCCGGTTCCCCCCGCCATCTCATTCCGCCGCTGCTCCATCTTCATCTCTTGTATCATCAATATCACCGCCTGCGGTGCCACATATAGTAAAAGCAGGCATTAAACACTACACATTTTCACAAGTAGAACATTGCAGAGCCCGGAAAACTGCCACTTATGTGGTATTTAAACGGTAACATTATACAAGAAAATAATCGTGTGTCAACTGTCAGTTAACAGTTCCCAAGAAGAAATCACTACATATCTCACCTCCTCTTTCTAGTACACTGCATTACTGCAAAACAAATTCAACATTTCCAGAACTAAATATTTGTGTATTCCACCTGCAACTGTTTTCTCTGAAAGACTATTTAGTACAGCAGGACTCATATGTGACAGAAAAAGAAGTAGACTTGACCTCGAAACAGTGAAAATGCTAGTGTTTGTGCACAAAAACTTAAAAAAGTGGACTGTTTTGTATTTAAACATCTAATGTAGAGTTTAAAAATAAGATCACAGATGGTTTTAAGTTTTGTCTCATTAATGCTTTCTTTTCTTTTTTTTCTTTTTTTTAATTTACATCCTCCAGTGTTAGGTCATAACGGAAGGTAAATAAGTTGAGTGAAATTATGCTCAAAATAGCTCCATAGAGCTCAGAGTTACCGACATTCGTCTTTCATAAGGGAAAACCCCGGAAAAACCTTATCCGGGTAACTCGCCCTGACCGACATACGAACTCGGAACCTCTTGAACGTGAGGCAGAGACTCTACTATATACGCTACCGAGGCGGGCCTCATAAATATGTGCACCTATATTAGTATATGCCAATATATTATTATTAATTATATTATTATTAATTATATTATTATTAATTATATTATTATTATTATTATTATTATTATTATTATTATTATTATTATTATTATTATTATTATTATTATTATTATTATTATTATTATTATTATTATTATTATTATTATTATTATTATTATTATTATTATTATTATTATTATGGTAAGGTATGTTAGGGTTCTAGTTACAAAAACACATAAATACAAATATCAAAATAATAGAACATGATAATAGTTATAACTTTTTAAAAATTTGGCCAATAAAGTACTCAGAGGCTAAAGTGCAACATTTTTTAAGGAATACATTAAACAACTGTGTTTGAAGATCTGTATTAGAATATGAAAGATGTTGAATGAGATTATATATATTTTTGGAATGAATATCACATCTAAATATTAAGTGTTCAACACTTTCATCAACACTGTAACATTTACAGAGTTATCCATCAGGAGATATGGAATCTTCGAAAATACGTTTTAAAATTCCCATGTCCGTTAGCAAACTGGGTCAAAATAAAATTAGGTGAAACGTATTTACAGTTTACACGATCAATAACAGTAGCAAAAATAAATTTCAAGTGATTTGTCCTTTATCGCTATTTATCCAAGTGCTGTACCACATTTCAAAAGTTTCTTTTTTCATTTTTTTTAAATGTGATTGTAGACTCTTTAAAGCTAAATTCCTTCTGGGATAATGCGTAACGCTTAGCAATATATTATTGACATTACACAGTTCTCCCAACATTATATTTTGTATTGATTCTAGAGGTAGAAATGAAGGTATCGAGTATCGAAGTACTGGCTATCGTGTATCGTTTTCGAGAATCAAATATCGAAAAATGGTATGGTATAGACCCATCTCTAATAAAATGAGTTAACATTTACTTGGAAAGATAGAGTCAGACTGAAAAATGCAATGCCAGAAAATGGATGCCAAGGATCTACTGGTCTCCATCCAGCCGCTCTAACCATTGAGCTACTATGGCCAACGTGCCGACATGACATTAAATTGTCCAACTGACTCGTGTTTTTACCGGTAAACCACTAGGAGTTCTCATAAACACATGAGACAACTACCTTAATGGCGACTTACTATGCTGTTAGTACTTTAAGGCCCGGGCTCTATAGTTCGGACCACTATTAGGTCAATTAATGGAAATTAATTGTTCTTTCACACTAGCCGTATGTAGGCTAAAGTATGGAAAGATAAATTTACTTGGATTAAGCTCACAACTATCCAAATAAAAATATTTCTGTGCCGTCGAGTGCACATATAAAACATCTTTTACTTTCAAATGATGCCATCCATTGTTTTGCCTTTACGAAGTAATGCAATATAGCGTTTGTGTTGCAAATTGGTTATTTCTTCTGCGGATGACGAAGAGTAAGTAGCCACAGCACGTCTATTATAAGGCCAACCGTTATTGTTAATAGCCTGCTAAGAATACAAGACGGATGGGGCACAAAAAACGCAAATAAGATGTAGTGGAAAAGAGAAAAGAAGCTCTAAGCTATCATAACACTCAATAAAAGGAAGAAAATAAACAACGCCGGGGATACGTGCATTCCTCCATAATAGAGCCCGGTCAAGATCTATTTTTAGCACTTTAAACGGGTTTGCTCGCTTTGGGACACCACAAAACAAGAGTGGAAATTCCACGTCCTAAACAGATCATCACCTGAACATTTGGTTCACTACTTCGACCTTATATGGCTACACATAAACATTACTTGTTAACCTCTTAAACTGGCGTAGCTATAAAAATATAATTGCTTTAATTTGTATTTCTCTATTATACAGGAAACTATAATTATTAGTGTAACTTCTTTTTAGATCTAACGTTCTTTTAAGCGGTTAGGTCATATCGGACGCTGAATGAAATGATTCTCAAATGAGTACAGGGTACATAGAGCTTAGAGTTCCAGTTCATTCATCTTTCAGGATAAGAGAAAACCTCCAACGTTAAGTCATATCGGACGATGAATGAAATGATGTTCAAATGAGTACAGGATACATAGAGCTTAGAGTTACCAGACATTCATCTTTCAGGATAAGAGAAAACCTCCAATGTTAAGTCATATCGGACGATGAATGAAATGATGTTCAAATGAGTACAGGATACATAGAGGTTAGAGTTACCATTCATCTTTCAGAATAAGAGAAAACCTCCAACGTTAAGTCATATAGGACGATGAATGAAATGATGTTCAAATGAGTACAGGATACATAGAGGTTAGAGTTACCATTCATCTTTCAGAATAAGAGAAAACCTCCAACGTTAAGTCATATCGGACGATGAATGAAATGATGTTCAAATGAGTACAGGATACATAGAGGTTAGAGTTACCATTCATCTTTCAGAATAAGAGAAAACCTCCAACGTTAAGTCATATCGGACGATGAATGAAATGATGTTTAAATGAGTACAGGGTACATAGAGCTTAGAGTTACCAGACATTCATCTTTCAGGATAAGAGAAAACCTCCAATGTTAAGTCATATCGGACGATGAATGAAATGATGTTCAAATGAGTACAGGGTACATAGAGGTTAGAGTTACCATTCATCTTTCAGAATAAGAGAAAACCTCCAATGTTAAGTCATATCGGACGATGAATGAAATGATGTTCAAATGAGTACAGGGTACATAGAGGTTAGAGTTACCATTCATCTTTCAGAATAAGAGAAAACCTCCAACGTTAAGTCATATCGGACGATGAATGAAATGATGTTCAAATGAGTACAGGGTACATAGAGCTTAGAGTTACCAGACATTCATCTTTCAGGATAAGAGAAAACCTCCAACGTTAAGTCATATCGGACGATGAATGAAATGATGTTCAAATGAGTACAGGGTACATAGAGCTTAGAGTTACCAGATATTCATCTTTCAGGATAAGAGAAAACCTCCAACGTTAAGTCATATCGGACGATGAATGAAATGATGTTCAAATGAGTACAGTGTACATAGAGCTTAGAGTTACCAGACATTCATCTTTCAGGATAAGAGAAAACCTCCAACGTTAAGTCATATCGGACGATGAATGAAATGTTGTTCAAATGAGTACAGGGTACATAGAGCTTAGAGTTACCAGACATTCATCTTTCAGGATAAGAGAAAACCTCCAACGTTAAGTCATATCGGACGATGAATGAAATGTTATTCAAATGAGTACAGGGTACATAGAGCTTAGAGTTACCAGACATTCATCTTTCAGGATAAGAGAAAACCTCCAACGTTAAGTCACATCGGACGATGAATGAAATGTTATTCAAATGAGTACAGGGTACATAGAGCTTAGAGTTACCAGACATTCATCTTTCAGGATAAGAGAAAACCTCCAACGTTAAGTCATATCGGACGATGAATGAAATGTTCAAATGAGTACAGGGTACATAGAGCTTAGAGTTACCAGACGTTCATCTTTCAGGATAAGAGAAAACCTCCAACGTTAAGTCATATCGGACGATGAATGAAATGTTCAAATAAGTACAGGGTACATAGAGCTTAGAGTTACCAGACATTCATCTTTCAGGATAAGAGAAAACCTCCAACGTTAAGTCATATCGGACGATGAATGAAATGTTCAAATAAGTACAGGGTACATAGAGCTTAGAGTTACCAGACGTTCATCTTTCAGGATAAGAGAAAACCTCCAACGTTAAGTCATATCGGACGATGAATGAAATGTTCAAATGAGTACAGGGTACATAGAGCTTAGAGTTACCAGACATTCATCTTTCAGGATAAGAGAAAACCTCCAACGTTAAGTCATATCGGACGATAAATGAAATGATGTTCAAATAAGTACAGGGTACATAGAGCTTAGAGTTACCAGACATTCATCTTTCAGGATGAGGGACAACCCCGGAGAAAATCTTAGCCAGACTCAGACCGAGATTCGAACTTGGTAGCTCTTGAACGTGAGGCAGACACGTTACCATCTACGCCATCGAGGCGGGCAGAGAAAGTCAATGAATGCGGACATCAGATGTTTATGTATTTATTAATTTATGTATTTTATTTCTCGACATGTAATAGCGACTAAAATGCTTTTACTATTGCTTAAGCTTGCTCTAGTTACTCCCATTGACTCTATAATACAGGATGCATCTTTATTGTCATATATTTCTGGGACGTGTTTCTAACATCAAAACAGTTTAAAAAAGTTCATTTGTACATGGGTCTGAAATCAGCTATTTCAGAGTAACGACACAAAATGGAACGTAACTAAAAGTGCTCCAAGTGGCTTCCTCTTGGTTCGATGCATAGATTTCTTCGTATGGGAAGATTTGAAGCCCTTGATTTATGCAACTCCTGTACTTTATGTTGATGTTTTGAGAGAATGTATTCAAACTGGATTATACAAAATACAGGAACGCTACAGCATGGAACACAAAGCTTACTGCATGCAACCAAGGAAGGGGAAGCCATTTGGACTTTCGATTTTGTGTTGTAGCTCTCAAATAATTAATTTTCAGACATTTTTTGTTTGTTTATTTTTGTGAAGTCATAAACACGTTCCCCAAATATTTGACACCAATAAAATTACACCCTGTATTAACGTTTGTATGTCTGAGCAGGAAAAAAGAGAGTGCAGTTCTTCAGATATTTCTGTTCTGAGTCTTAATTTCCTGATGCCGATATTTAAATTCAGGAAAGATTATTGACAATAGCATCCCTTTTAATTGAGAGTGAGATGCTCATCATTGGCTCGAATTCCTCACGGCTGTCTCCATAATTGTGCAAACTAAGGCGGGTATCTCACATAAAACAAACATAAGATGTTCGCCTGCTTTCCGCTGCTGATTTAAATTCATCCTGCATGACTGTGAAGAAAAACAAAGCCTGAGTCATAAAACAACCAGACATATTATAATACCAGGCCCTGCGCTGGGCTGTACACTCTTGGAACATGTAAACTTGACTGTTGTAATAATCGTTTCCTCGATTATATTAAATAGACAACTTCTACAAGAATGTTTTACAATATGTGTATAAAAATAGTTTAGGACTGTCATATGAAGCTAATGCATAACGTCGTCGCTATTATTATAGTTGATTTTGCAGTTTTTTAGTTTTGGCATCGTTGTGAGAACCTACAAAAATTTAGAAAGATTTAAAAGAACCACTAAAAAGATTTTAAGAAACAATAAACGGGTGAGTGAAGCTCACATGCGTGGTTTTGGAGTAGCATGTGTAACTCATATACCGGAGGTCCTTACCAGAAATACGTCTTCGCCTCTCCAGAAAGGAAGTTATTTGGATTGGGTTGGACTCCGCCGAACTGTGATACCCAAAGACACCTTAATGTCCTCAGTTTCCATGATTTCCTTTGTCGGCGCTACGAGATATACTGTCGCGAACCCGATCGCGATAAGGCAGCTTGCGCACACAAAAGGAACTGATAGGCGAGCAGTGTGGTATAGAGGCACTGTTCGAACGGTTACCACGGATTTATCTTTGGTAATAGATGCCTCTCAGATAACGCACTGATTACTCCACGTGGAGTGAACATATATCTGTTATTTGTTATTTCTGCGAATTCCATTGGCTGAAGTAATCCGTTCATTGGTGCTTAGCACACGAGTGGGCGGCGCGACAGTACCCCTCTCACTCTTACAAGAATAATCAGTGCCTTATCTGAGAAGTTTCTGTTAACAAAGATAAATCCGTGGTAACCGTTCCACCAGCGGGGCTATAATAAGGAGCTTGCATAAACAATTAACGGTAGCACCGATAAACAAGAGATGGATAGTTTATCACAGACGTGAAAGACTTGCCGGCACCGATATAGTTACATTCTAGAACATTGGTGTTTTATCTGGTGACATTTTAGAGTAAAGTCGAGAACAATCTAGAATGATAGATTAGGTGTATAAAAAGAAGCCATGGCTAGTGATGAGTCAGTTGTGAAATGAGAGATAGCCAGCTGTGTTGTTGTAACGAGAGCTAAAGATGTAATCTGCTGTCACTGTCTGTTATTGTCATCGACCTTGTAAGACTGTGTATATGTGATTTAATGTTCTTACGTGAGAATTGAATAGCGTATTACTACGAAAATAAAGGAAAACTTTTAATTCTACGAACCCACAAAGTTACAATACCGATAGCCTTGCCTGCATAAGTGAGGGAATATTTATAGAGACAAGATATTGTTCTAATCGAAAGCTCAACGGCTGGCGTTCTTTCGCTAGTATTAATCATAGTACTACTTAAATGAAACCATTATTGTAAAATATTCAGCAAGACCAAGAGAATAACACAAAATAAGGTATTTTGGGAATAATTTATACAATACACCTAACATATGTTACATTCACGTAGCTTTTTCTAACCATCGGTTACTTAAAGACATTTGAATATCATTTTTATTGGCGAGTTTATGCTCGCCGTCCGGATGTGATGAGGATACTAGGTTTATGTAAAATACACAGTGTTGTTACATAACTAACCCATGCATAATACCTATAGACAGTATTATATAGACAGTACATAGTACCTATCACTGCAGTTACGGAAACGAGCATTAGGTGAAGGCTGCGGAGGCGATTTTGAAGGATCTCTCAAAATGGTTTTCAGCATGTCTTTGAAGACTGGCAGAAACGCTGGGTCTAGTGCATCGCATTCAGGGGAGACTATTTTGAGAAGGACCATCAAAATTATGAGGATGAGTAAGGGTATGTTGTCAAAAAAAATTGTGATCATTCTTTATTGAACAACCCTCGTACATATTAACTGAGTTCCGCCTACTAAGAATTATTTCTACGGATGTTGCTACATAACTGTACCAATCCAATGCTGTTAAATGGTACCTGAAAATCAATTCTCATGTTTGATTTTGCTCAGTGCTATATACATAGCAACGCTGAATTTCCGGAATACCATGAGCTGCTGGTGGATTCCTTCCTATACTAGGTTAACTGAATGTATCTGACCTCCTATACTGAATTGCTAATGACTCCCACTCTCTGACAAAATCTTATATTTATTAACTAATGATTTCTTCACGTTCGTTATATTATGCATTGCTTATAACATGTGGACACTATTTACTGTATTATTTAACAATATATTTACATTCGTCACTGATTCCTGTATCACAGTTCACACACTGACACAGGACCGCTTTCTAATAATGCCTTTTTGTGGACTGAGAGGGTAAAAAAAAAATATTTACACTGAAATTTTGTGTAGAATTTTTGGGTGAAATGAATTCCTTATATACTTTATGTTTACTTGGTGGAGAAACGAGAATAGTAAAAAAGGTGAGCTCTGTAGCGTAGTGTAGCTCGCGTTCAAGAGGTACCGACTTAAATTCTCGGTCAGGGTGAGTATCTGAATAAGGATTCTTGCGGGGGTTTTCCTTATGCTAAAAGATAAATTTCTGGCAACTATAAGCTCTATGTACCATGTACTCATTTGAACATATTTCATTCATCGTCTGATATGACTTAACGTTTGAAGCTTTTCCTTATTCTGAAAGATGAATGTCTGGTAACTCTAAGCTCTATGTACCCTGTACTTATTTGAACATCATTTCATTCATCGTCCGATATGACTTAACGTTGGAGGTTTTCCCTTATCCTGAAAGATGAATGTCTGGTAACTCTAAGCTCTATGTACCCTGTACTCACTTGAACATCATTTCATTCATCGTCCGATATGACTTAACGTTGGAGGTTTTCCCTTATCCTGAAAGATGAATGTCTGGTAACTCTAAGCTCTATGTACCCTGTACTCACTTGAACATTATTTCATTCATCGTCCGATATGACTTAACGTTGGAGGTTTTCCCTTATCCTGAAAGATGAATGTCTGGTAACTCTAAGCTCTATGTATCCTGTACTCACTTGAACATTATTTCATCCATCGTCTGATGTGACTTAACGTTAGAGGTTTTCTCTTATCCTGGAAGATGAATGTCTGGTAACTCTAAGCTCTGTGTACCCTGTACTCATTTGCACATCATTTCATTCATCGTCCGATATGACTTAACGTTGGAGGTTTTCCCTTATCCTGAAAGATGAACATCTGGTAACTCTAAGATCTATCGATTCTGGGGTCATTTGAGGTTCATTTCAACCATTCCATTCATTATCCTTTATCACTTATCAATGGAGGACATAATACACGTTAAAAAAGGAGCTTAAAACAATATAGTTTACACATCTGTGTGTGAAGTGGCACTTGCCTGAATATTTTAGAAATGCTTTAGTTCAGATTCAAAACGATTATTAATACAAATTTTGTTATGTGTCCTAGAAAATAATTCTAGCAATTTCCTCAAAATAGGCTAGTCACAGCTGGTTTAAGTTACAGTGTTCTATTAGTGCACATCAGCAATTTAAAAAAAACCTGCATCGTTTTATAAAAGGAACGTTTCATTTCGATTAAAGGTTTGTTTTCTTCTTAGATGTTATTTTCTTGTGAAAAAAAGTTTGCTATTGAAATTTGGAAAACAAATGCTATAGTTCCTAGAACGGTATGCCAAGTAACTATCAAGAGTCGGGTTTCTTGGTACTTAAGAGACCTTCCAGTACTCTGCAATTCCTGGAGGCTGGTTATTCAACTTGTACAAGGCCGGGAGGATACCTAGAGATGGGCTGCACGACAAAAAATTAACGACTTTGGAGAGTTTGATGGGCAATAGTGGACTTGGAAGCAAAAAAACGAGTATAAAAACTAGCCGTCCACAATTACAGGGATGTTCTAGCTGAAATATCGTTTATGTAATGAGCTTAATATCCTACGTCGGCAACACGCGGCGAACCTCGGCAATTACGTGACAGCTTCCGAGGGGTTTTCTTTTGCCATCACTGTATCAGGTTCAACGATCCTGAGCAGACCATCAAGGGCAAGAAGCAGAACAACTTGCTAACACATGGACTGGCATTTGTTTCCCGATCTGTGCAACAGCGGGATTTTAGTCCTTTTAAATTACAACCTACCAAACGAGTCGTCTTTTTCGCATTCATAAGTACGATTGCGATTCTGACTGCATCATTAGAACACAGGAAAATAAAAAAAGACACGATACCTAACAGTCACATGAATTTGTATACCTACTTTCTAGGGATGCGTCGATACTAGCTTTTCTCGATACTTGATTCCCATACAGGTTATTTTCCAAGATACCCAATACTTCGATACTCGATACCATCATTTTTACTTCTAGTTTCAATACAAAACAGAATAGAGAGAGTCAAACTGAAAAATTCAGTGCCATGGCTAGGATTTAAACCACAGATCTCCCGGTTTCCGTCCACTCGCTCTTACCCATTGGGCTACCATGGCCAACGTGCCGTCATGACATTAAATTCTCCAATTAACTCATATTTCTCCGGTAAACAACTAGGGGCTCTCGTATTCGAGATACACCGTTTGTGGCGACTTACTACTGCAAGTACTTGAGTCCCGGGCTTGATCGTTAAACTCTTATTTTTTAAGTTAATTGATGGAAATTAATCGTTCTTTCACACTAGCCGTGTATAAGCCATGGTAGCTCAATGGGTAAGAGGAACTGGACGGAAACAAAGAGATCCGTGGTTCAAAACCGGACATTGCATTGAATTCTTCAGTTTGGCTCTATTGTGACTTTACGGGTTCGTGAAATTAAAAGCCCAGGTTACAAACACTAAAAATTGCACTTTGTTTCGGTAGACACACACTTCGTACACAGCAGTCCATAATTACGTCACATACACAATACAACTTGCAAGTCATCGACCACAAACAAACAGCTGTTCACGCACGCGAGTTCAATTAACAACTGATTCCTGTTGGCAGGCGGCTCCCTTTTTCTATTTTCTTTTTTTTTTATATATAGATTATTCACATACTGGAATGTTCTCCAACAATCGAGACGGCTAGAAAAAAGAACTAGAACTCTCAAGAGTTCATCCACCCTACCGTTTCGGCGAGCTTTTATCTGCACACGGCACGCCTGTCTCTTTGAATACCTCGCCGCGCCGCCTCGATCAACAATGGGCTCGCGACACTATCTATCCAAAACCTTAGCCTATACACGGCTAGTGTGAAAGAACGATTAATTTCCATCAATTAACTTATACAAAATAAATTGTTGGGGGAACTGTGTAATGCCAGTAAAATTAAATAGGTACACATATTTAATGAGACAAAACTTAAAACTTATTTTTAAACTCTACATTAGATATTTAAAAGCAAAACAGTCCACTTTTATAAGTTTTTGTTAAAAAATACCAGCATTTTCACTGTTTCAGGGTCAAGTCTACTTCTTTTTCTGTCACATATGAGTCCTGCTGTGCTAAATAGTCTTTCAGAGAAAACGGCTGCAGGTGGAATACACAAATATTTAACGGCTAACTTTTTAGTTCTGGAAATGTTGAATTTGTTTTGCAGTAATGCAGTGTACTAGAAAGAGGAGGTGAGATATGTAGCGATTTCTTCTTGGGAACTGTTAACTGACAGTTGACACACGATTATTTTCTTGTATAATGTTACTGTACAGATACCACATTCCTGACAATTTCTCGGGCTTTGTAATGGTCTACTTGCGACAAGAATATTTTGTGATTTTAAAACAAAATAAAACTTACAGTAGCTCAGTCGGTAGAGCACCTGCCTGCCGTGCTAGGGGTCCCGGGTTCGATTCCCGCCGGTGGGGGTGGGGACTTTACTCCGACCAAGATAATTCCCCATTTTCCCCAGAGCCTGGAAGTATGACTGAGAGTGTGAATGTGTGCGTGATCTAATGATTAAAAACCAAAGATAACGAGTTAACACCTTCAGTATGTTCCAAAGGAGAACGGCCGCCGATATGACCATAGCAGTTAAATGGAAAAAAAAAAACCTTTAAGTATCACCACCGAAGTATCGAAAATGTACCGAGCGAATTTTCTTAAGTATCGTTGGATATCGAGAATATCGAGGTATCGCAAATATCCAGGACCCATCCCTACTAGCTACTCATCACTTCACTCCATTTGCTCCGAAAATATTATTTTAACTTATTTTACCATGTACCTAGTGACGCAGGAACTGCTACATTATACCCAAAGATCAATAGCGAAATGACACCAGATATACATGTTTTGAGGCCCTCTGGATCTGAAAAGTTCTTTTAGGAAAAAGCCTGTGCGCGTATGTTAAAAACAGAGCTCAACAACGAGATGGACAAATAGCAAATGATGAACATTTAAGTAAACTTGTGCGAACTGCGCTTACCAATTATCAGTCTGATTTCTAAAAACTAACAGCAAGAATGAACACTCGAAAAAAAACACTTCTTAAAAGTGGAATCTCATTTCTTCATGTGTATCTGACAACAATGTTCTGTGTAGCGCAAAAAATAAATAAATAAATAAATAAATAAATAAATAAATAAATAAATAAATAAATAAATAAATAAATAAATAAATAAATAAATAAATAAATAAATAAATAAATAAATAAATAAATAAATAAATAAATAAATAAATAAATAAATAAATAAATAAATAAATAAATAAATAAATAAATAAATAAATAAATAAATAAATAAATAAATAAATAAATAAATAAATAAATAAATAAATAAATAAATAAATAAATAAATAAATAAATAAATAAATAAATAAATAAATAAATAAATAAATAAATAAATATTCCTTCGTTTGATGTCTTCATTTTATAAACATCTCTTACAATGTGGCTTTATAAATTTGCGGCTTCCGAAAGGTTAGTGGCCACCCTTGTAGTAGTTTTTACATTCGATTTTTATTGTGCATATTACAATATTTTATAATTTACAACTTTTGGCTACATTTATTTGTGTTTACCTTGTTGCTACCTTGTCTTACATGACACCCTGGTCTTCTGCTCTGTCAGGTAGCTCTTAACCTCCATGCCTCCTTGTTACTCAATTAGCCCCATTCTTCCCCTTCATCTTCCATTCTTATATTCTTTACATTTCTGGCCCATTTTTCTTTTACTTTCTGCAAGAACTCACCTATACTTCTTACCTTCCTTCCCTCCCTGCCCGTTAAAATTTTTATAGCTACTATCCTCTTCTTTACTTTCCCCCATATTTCCTCCCAAACCTTTTTTCTACACATTGCAACCTCCTCGCATTCTGTTACTTAGTGTTCTATGCTTTTTCTCCCCCCAACAGAATTCGCAAATTCCCTTTTCCCTACCTCTTATCCCTCTATCTCCTACCTCTTAGAAATATTGTTCCTGTTCTCATCCAAGCTAACCCTTCTCTCTTTTGCCTATTGCAGTAATCTACGTATGGTTCTCGTCCCCAGTTTCTTTCCCCCCCCCCCCCTTGTACCATTTATACCCCGCCTTTAACTACTATGGTCATATCGGCGGCTGTTCTCCTTTGGAACATACTGAAGGTGTTAACTCGTTATCTTTGGTTTTTAATCATTAGATCACGCACACATTCACACTCTCATTCATACTTCCAGACTCTGTGGAAGATGGGGAATTATCTTGGTCGGAGAAAAATCCCCACCCCACCGCCGGGAATCGAACCCGGGACCCCTAGCACGGCAGGGCTACGGGGCCAGCCAGTTTCTTTTTATTTTCTTGTAAAATTGTAATTATTTCATATTTTCTAGACTTTCCCATATTTCCTGTCTTTCTATATCTTCTATTCTGCATTTTACCAATTTACCCACATTGCTTCTATTCCTTTCCTCTAATCTCCACATATCTCCCATTCCTATTTTTTCCATAATTCCTCCTATCTCTGTCCACCAAATATTTGAGTTCTCTAATATTTTTTGCTGTCTCATGCATTTCATAATTTCCCCTTCTTCTTTGGCCAAACTCCTATACCAATATTGTATTATTCTTTCCATTATTATACCATTTCTTCTTGTCTTTCCTAATTCTACTCAACCTACTTCCCTAGGTGCTGATCTTGGTAAGCCTAGTAGATCTTTACAAAACCTTCTGTAGTTTTGGTCCACCATTTTGTTTACCTCTGTGGCCCCCCCCCCCCCACCTCAGGTCTCCACTGCATACAACATTTTGGATTCAACTAGTGCTTCATAGCGTATGTTCGATCATGGCGACGCAAATGTCAATGTCAAATCAATCTCCTGATAAGAAAAGAAGCAAGACTATGCCAGCTAAAATATTCCAAATGAATAATCTGCTCAAATCATTAGACAAATCATAATCAAGTCTCTAAGTACACTATTATTACTTCTTACTATAAACGGCCCAACAACAGTTGATGTGTTTGTTTTCTTTTTAAGAGTAGACCTCTTGTAGTAAACAGATGCTCCAAGTTTCTAAGGGCAAGAAGTTAATGTATGAATGTTGCCTATATTGCGTGCAAACAACTTTATGAGCCCATTAAATCCGCCTTAAGGGAAAACTGTTTTAGCCCGGCAAGGAAGTAATTCTAAACGAGTTTTAAATTACGGAATAATCGTAAACATTAAGATTTGCTAACAGCGTCTGGATCGTAGGACTGTTGACCTCTGTGTGCCAAGTTGGACCATGAATATCTCAGCACAAAGGTACAAAAAAGGAGGGAGGGGCACTGAGCTATTACTATCACATGACTTTCTCCACTCAAGATACTATACACGAAAAATTATATTCTCCTTTGTACTTCAGTAATCAAGACATATGTATAAATAGTTGCATTGTACCTTCCCTGGTACGTACGATAAAAATAGAGGAATACAGTAAACTTAAGTGATCGCGATGGCTTTGAAATTGCACAAATAGAAAGAGGAGAGAAAAAGATTAACGACTTCCATGTGAGAACACTAACTCTATACCCATTGGAAAATTCCAACCATTAACAAGGGATATCTTGGAAATGGTTAAACGTAACCCATGCCATAACAGCCCAAAGCGAGCCTCAGTTGGCCAACCCGACTGCCGGCCTCACGTCCACAAGGTAAAGCACAGACAGAGGGGAGGAGATGTGGTCAGCTTCACGACAACTCCAGCCGGAAAGTTAGCCTTCTAGACCAGGGTTTGTTACCTATCGTAGCTCCTCAATTTCTTCACGATGCTGAGTGAGTACCGGTTTTATACCCAGGACGACTTAAAATCTGCGCGCCCTAGGTGGGGATCAATAACTGGCGCTTTCCATGGCAGAGAACCAAAGCACAACACTCGGTGCAGGACATAACAGCAGGCAGAACTCCTTTAAGGACATACTTTATGTCAAAAAAGTTTTGCTTTTGGAGTTAACAACTAATTATTCTTTTTTAAAAAATTGAAACTTAAGGACGCTCTTTAACTGCTATGCCCCCCCCCCCTTCTAATTAACGTCCCTAACGTTAAGTCATATCGGACGATGAATTAAATGATGTTCAAAAGAGTACAGGGTACATAGAGCTTAGAGTTATCAGACATTCATCTATCGGGATAAGAGAAAACCTCCAACGTTAAGTCACATCGGACGATGAATGAAATGATGTTCAAAAGAGTACAGGGTTCATAGAGCTTATAGTTAGGAGACATTCATCTTTCAGGTTGAAAACCTCCAACGTTAAGTCATATCGGACGATGAATGAAATGATGTTAAAATGAGTACAGGGTTCATAGAGCTTATAGTTACCAGACATTCATCTTTCAGGATAAGAGAAAACCCCCAACGTTAAGTCATATCGGACGATAAATGAAATGATGTACAAATGAGTACAGGGTACATAGAGCTTAGAGTTACCAGACATTCATCTTTCAGATTAAGAGAAAACCTCCAACGTTAAGTCATATCGGACGATAAATGAAATGATGTACAAATGAGTACAGGGTACATAGAGCTTAGAGTTACCAGACATTCATCTTTCAGATTAAGAGAAAACCTCCAACGTTAAGTCATATCGGACGATAAATGAAATGATGTACAAATGAGTACAGAGTACATAGAGCTTAGAGTTACCAGACATTCATCTTTCAGGATAAGGGAACGTTAAGTGATATCGGACGATGAATGAAATGATGTTCAAATGAGTACAGGGTACATAGAGCTTAGAGTTAGACAATAATCTCTTATCATAAGGGAAAACTCTTGAATAAAGGCTTATCCGGTTAATCCATCCTGACCGAGATTCGAAACTCTAACCACTTGAACGTGAAGTAGACACACTATAGAGGCGGGTGGACGCTATTTTGCTACTATCGTTCTCTGTAATCCATTTTATAATGGGTCTTAAGAATCGCCTAATTTTGCTCAGAAGCTTGACCTTTTACATGCCATAGATCTAATACACAGAACCACCGATCTTACTTCCCTTCCGAAGGAACCAGCACTAGGGAATTTTCCGCTATTGGTCTCCTCCGGGTTTGAACCCGCGACCCCTGGAACTAGTTTGCTCACAGCGATGCTCAATAAAACAAGTACGTACGTAGCTACCTGTTTCAGAGAACAACTGTTCTGATTCCTTGTGGATGTTCTAAAAGTAACTCAGTCGAGTTCAGAGAACAGCAGTCGTGATATTAATTGCCGTCAACTTAACGGTAAGATGATTATTGCCACTGTTTGTTGAAGTTAACCTAACGTCCTACAATAAACAAGTTTAGCTGACCCCTGTAGGAATCTCTTACTTGTATAGCATGTGGTCTGTTCTTACCTGACTGCCTTTGCACACACAATTTCAGCTTTTTACTTTCAATTCTACCTACTTATAATATTTCACCTAATAAATTTCCATTCCCCCTGAATAAATATTTATATATTGCACTTCTGTGTATTACCAAACGGGTTGGCTCAGGCGATTTCGTCTGTGGTCCACATCCGGGTTCGATTCCCGTATCCGGCCTACCTGACCTATTGGCTCTTTCGGGGGGTTTCTCGGCTCGCCAGGTATATTAATTCTCGGGTAGGTTAATTACATACCCTAATTTCCTGTCCCTCCATTTCATCTCTATTATCATTTCACATCATTCTCATCTGGTGGTCTCTTTCAGGGTAGAAAGTGTCGGCGGGTGTCTTGGCGCTGCATGGCAGGATGATATACTATTGGTAAACACTTCGTTCTCCAGCAGGACGGTCTGCGGTCTCCAAGCCGACCTAGTGGGCCATTTCAGGACCACTGTGGGTGGGATACCGGCTGTACTGGCCTGACGGGGAGTATCTAACGGGTAGATAGATAGATAGATAGATAGATAGATAAGATAAGATAAGATAAGATAAGATAAGATAAGATAAGATAAGATAAGATAAGATAAGATAAGATAAGATAAGATAAGATAAGATAAGATAAGATAAGATAAGATAAGATAAGATAAGATAAGATAAGATAAGATAAGATAAGATAAGATAAGATAAGATAAGATAAGATAAGATAAGATAAGATAAGATAAGATAAGATAAGATAAGATAAGATAAGATAAGATAAGATAAGATAAGATAAGATAAGATAAGATAAGATAAGATAAGATAAGATAAGATAAGATAAGATAAGATAAGATAAGATAGATAGATAGATAGATAGATAGATAGATAGATAGATAGATAGATAGATAGATAGATAGATAGATAGATAGATAGATAGTTTTATTCACCTTAGGAATATACAATATTCATGGCTTCGTCAAATTTGTACCCATAAGAATAATACATTTCTTATGAGTAATACAATTATGAATAATACAATAGTAATTAAATAATACAATAGTAGTTAAATAATACAATAGTGATTAAAGTAATGCAGTAGTAATTAACAGAATAATAATACAAATAGTAATTAAGAATAATGCAACTTAGGTCACATAATAGTTTAATGTATTACATTTTTAAGAACTAGGCTGTAAGAGACATAATTTTTACAAAAAAAATCAATATTTACTTTATTATTTAATTTTACTTCTTAGAAACTCATCTGTTGTCTCTGACATTACCTTTAGTAGGATATTTTTTAGAGCTTTTCTGAATATTACAAGTATCACCTCCGAAGTTGCACAGGTATTTATTCACAAACATCATTTTAGGAAGCATTGATATGTTGATCATGTTTTAAGTATTCTTCCACTGAATAATAGCAACCTTCTCTTAAAAATGTTTTTACAGTCAGTTTAAACCTTTTTTCCGATGTTATACTTTTAATGCCATCGGGTAGTTTGTTATATAATAATACTGCTTTATGTTCGAAGCTGTGTGTGAATAAAGTTGTATTGTGGCTTATAATGCGTAGATCTGATTTACTTCTTGTATTATGTGTATGTATCTGCGAATTTGTTTCAAATTGAGCAACTACAATTCTTGTCCTAACTAGAGCTTCATATATATACACACAGGGTAATGGAAGTATTTTTAGTAGGTTAAAATATGGTTTACAGCTGGTGGTGAAAGGAATATTTACTATATAACAAATAGCCCTTTTCTGCAGTCTAAATATTTTTGATACATCTTTAGCATTTCCCCAGCTAGGTATACCATAAGACATTACAGAATGAAAATAAGCAAAATAAATAATTCTCAACACATTTGTGTTTACAGACTCCCTCATTGATTTAATAGCGAATGTAATTCTGCTTAGTTTCAATTCTAGTTGCTGAATTTGTTTTTCCCATTTTAAATGTTCATCTAACCATATTCCTATAGTAGTAGGTAAATAGGTAAGTAGGTAAATAGTAGGAAGCCTGCCCTCTGCACTGTCATGACTCTTTGGAATGGCTGCCCTCTGTCTTCTCTCGCCTCATCCCTCCTCCCGTGGCTGCCCTAATTGGGGCTTAGGTACAATAGATCTAGACTGGTCCCAGTGCCGTATCCCCTCCGTACTGTAATCCAATCCAATACCTTTACATAAAAATAAATAAACAGCCCATAACATCCCTTAAGAGCAAGGACCTCCCAACCACTGGTGGGGTCAGCTCGGCCGTTTTTTACAGGATGAACAAATCCCTGAAAGATACTAGTTTTTTGTCTATCCTTAAGGAATACTGCATCGTTATATCTAGAAATGACTGTTCATTTTCAGTGTCACTTTCACTTTAAAGCTGCTACCACTTGCTTCCATTGATGTCTGTCTTTTGCTGTTCTAATCCTCTTTGCATCTAGCCCATCCTTGAACTCTTGGAACCATCGTAGCTTCGGACGTTCTCTGCTTCTCCTCCCATACTGTTATGGCGTATGCCCATCTTGACGCATTCTTGCCACATGTCCTGCCCATTGTCATTTGATCCTCTTCGCTCTGATGGCTACATCTTCTAGGCCGCTTTTTCTTCGCAACACTTCATTCTTCACTTCATCTTTTAGGTTGATGTTCCGGATCTTCAGTTCCATCTTCCGTTGGCATGCCTGTAGCACCAGAGCCTGTTTCTTCGTTAGTGCCCGATTTTGGCAACCGTAACTAAGACTGGAATGATGCAACTTTGAAGGAATAATAGAAATAACTATTTTAATACAAAATGTAATTAACATAAACTGTCTGAATTTAAGGATACCTACATTTTATGCAGTAATGTTCTGTCGGTCTCTTACAGTTAAATTGTTCTGCAAAAGTCATCTAGAATAAAAGACTTCTGAATATTTTTTTAAAAAATTGAAAGATATAGTTTCATTTGTCATGAAAATATCTTAAACATACAGTGTTTTAATCAAATTCGTTATATATACTTTTATGAAAATCAAAATTTGCGATAAAGCTATCTTGGAAAGAGTTGTCTGAGATGAGGGTAGGATTTTCTTGAAAATATCTACTTGTAAGTTGCTGAACTTAAATACTAAAGTGACTTCTAATTTTTTAAATTACATATGTGGGCGTGAGGCCGGCAATCAGGTTCACCGGCTCTGGCAGCTCGCGGGCTGTTGAGCCATAGCTTACGTTTCAGTTATTGAGTTATTATGTTCACACACACACACACACACACACACACACACACACACACACACACACACAAGGCCGCGCCGTGGCTCAGTGGTTAGAACGCTTGGCTCTCACTAAGGCGGCCCGGGTTCGATCCCAGGCGACCGCAAAGTGAGATTTGTGGTGGACAACATGGCGCTGGGGCGGGTTTTCTCCGGGGTCTCCGGTTTCCCCCGCCATCTCATTCCACCGGTGCTCCATCTTCATCTCATGTATCATCAGTGTCATCGCCTGCGTTGCCGTATGTAGTAAAAGCGGGCGTTAAACACTACACATTTCATTTCACACACACACACACACACACACACACACACACACACACACACATACACATACACATACACACAAACACACACACACTCTTATTTTTCTTAATTCAGGTATTCTGAAAATATTAATTCTTCTACGTAACAGAGAAAACAGGAAAGGTTTATCTGAAATAACCTGGAATATGTAGATAAACAAAATTTCATAAGAATAGCATCTAGAAGCTACAAAACAATAAACAACAGTGTAAAAATCCATGTGAATGTATCACAAAACAACTTTTTAATTACACTGTACGATTCTCCAACAGCCATCGAGTATAATATTTAGTTTACACTGTACTTTCTGTTGTTCATTCCACTTTTCTTCTTCGTTTTGGTTTTGCTCTTTGTCTGTAGTAGTTTATCTAAGCAACCCATCGTTAGTCCTTATATCTTTCTGGAATACAATCTTCCTTCTAACACTGTTCCTGGTATCCTATTTCCTTGCATTCCCTCACATACTCTATCTGTTTTATTCGTTGAGTCTTTATAAATCACTTTAGAACCAGCTTCATCTGTGACTGTGTGCAGGGGTCAGTGGATAGTCCATTTCTTTTAACGTATTCCAGCGTTGTAATTAAATCTGGGCTTAGCTTGTGCACTATTTCACTTCTGATTTCCATTCTAATTAATGTTATAATTTATGCTTGGTAGAAAATGCCTTCAGGGACTCAAAAAACTAATACAAATCATGCTTCACTGACTTCACTATTATGTAGCAAATTATAAAGATCTCATAAATTTTTATCTGGCTCCCCTAATATCACTTTTGCTAGAGGAAGTATTGTATTCCATCCCAAAATTCAATATCGAACTTTCAACCTTGAGTTACACAACTGTTTCCTCATGGAAAACATAACAATCCATTTCACCATTAAAACTTGAAGTTTGATTAAGTTCTGGGTACGTATTGATTAAATAGAATGTAGTTTCTTTTTTCAATCAATGTCCTTCAACGCTATCATATCGGACATGAATATGATGCTCAAGTGAGTACAGAGTACATAGAGCTTAGAGTTACCATAAATTCATCTTTCAGGATAAGGGAAAACCTCCAACGTTAAGTTATATTGCACTATGAATAAAATGATGTTCAAATGAGTACAGGGTACATAGATTTTAGAGTTACCAGACATTTATCTTTCAGGATAAGAGAAAACCTCCAACGTGAAGTTATATCGGACGATGAATGAAATGATGTCCAAATGAGAACAGGATACATAGAGCTTAGAGTTACCAGACATTCAACTTTCAGGATAAGAGAAAACCTCCAACGTGAAGTTATATCGGACGATGAATGAAATGATGTCCAAATGAGTACAGGATACATAGAGCTTAGAGTTACCAGACATTCAACTTTCAGGATAAGAGAAAACCTCCAACGTGAAGTTATATCGGACGATGAATGAAATGATGTTCAAAGGAGTACAGGGTACATAGAGCTTAGAGTTACCAGACATTCATTTTTCAGGATTAGGGAAATCCTCCAACGTTAAGTCATATCGGACGATGAATGAAATGATGTTCAAATGAGTACAGGGTACATAGAGCTTAGAATTACCAGACATTCATCTTTCAGGATAAGAGAAAACCTCCAACGTAAGTCTTACACCACGATAGTGGTACAACTAGGAAAGATGAAAAAGAAGAATTGCCCAGGAAGCTTTTCACCACTGATTTAAATATTTTCCATGCTGTCAATTTACTAGATTTAGGTAAGCTTAGATTTACTCTGAAGTGAAGTAGCTTCCAGGCTTGTGGGCTAAGAGTGGAGTCCTCAGAGGATGCTCCACACAGTTTTGAGCGAAACGTCAGGAGCTATTTCTACGCTTCGACCACGGCCTACAAGCCCCCCCCCTCCCTTACGACGCTGCGAGACGCCGCTTCAGGCGTTACCGGGTACCCCGTATGGCTTGCGGGCATCCGAGGTAACAAAGGAGTTAATCCTTACAGCAGCACAAACTAAATTTCAAAACTCCAAAAGAGCTGTTTGGCTACAAAATTTACCCCACTTTAGAAAAATAAAACACCAGGGTGTAAACAAAAAAGCGGTTTGGCATCCTGTACAAAATTAAAGAGGAGCAAAAAGCTTCCTCAACAAATTTCCTCAACAAGAAATACCACATCATCCTGTAAACATCAAAATCATCAACCTGCGGTCAGACCCAAAACCTGGGTGGGTACGCAGCAAAAACCTTCTGGCTGTTAACAGCCTGTCAGTATACGACTTGGACTTGGACTACAAGCCCGGAATCCACTTCACTTCAAATGGACACCGGCCGTGAAAGCCTAAACATATACATCAAAAACACTTTCTGTAAGAAGTACCCTAATTTGAGGACCGGAAAAAGTAGCTTCCTTTAGTTTAGATTCACTGGTCTTGGGAAATATGCTCCTTAAATACTCAAATGCACTCTCACTTTTGTCCAAAGCTTTAACATTTTTCACTAATCCGAGCTTCATGTGAAGTGGTTGAAGCACTTTTTTTTTTGGGTCTACTATTAGAGGCACATACTCAACACTGCTTGGTAGGGGTGTATAGTTTTAGCTTTCCCCAACTCTTTCACTATAAAATGTTTGTCAGTTGCCCTATTGTCCCATAAGCAATGCAATTATAATTGTATAGAAATATTGGTTTTGGGGGTAATATGTCCAATAAATGAATATACATAATTATGTCCGGTCCCATGGACCGCACAACTGTGGTTAGGTTTAGTTTCTCGTTAAATAACTGGTAGATGTGAACGGTACAATGCGGCAGCAAGTGCATTGAAAGAAGCGAGTGTGCTGCATGTTGCAGTTGAAGGTCAAACGACTGGCGCCGCGTAGTCCCATGGCCTGGCGTCCTGTATCTTCTTTGGAAAATACCTTACCTCATTAAAGTGAGGCCCAGAATGGCAATGCGCTTCCTTCCCGCTTTGTAGAAACCTTGACCCTGGTTCAGTGTCCTCGACACGCCGCCCGCCGTTCCTTTCTTGTAGTACTCATTTTAACGTCTTGCGTGATTTTTTGGCCAGGAATCTTTCATGGGAGAGGAGTTCAGAATGGAAGGGATTGGCATCCTAACTGAGGTCCTAAGGTGTCGTATTTGCAGTTGGCAGATAAAATATTGGAATTATTCCACTCAGAAAACTCGACAGACTCTTGGGACTCGCCTTCAACATCCCCCCCCCCCCGCATTCAGGAAGCCCATGACCATCTACCTTACCCATGGGTTTTTTCGAGGGTTTCTCCGGGTCGCCAGGCGAGTGCTGGGTAAGTTAATTACATTCCCCGAATTTCCTATCCCTCCATTTTATCTCCATTACCATTTCACATCATCTGGTGGTCTGTTTCGGCGTAAAAGTGTCGGTGGATGTCTCCGCGCTACATGGCAAGATGATACGATCTGAGTGAACCAATTCCTCCTCCAGTAGGACGGCTGCCGGTCTCTGTAGCCAAATCTCGTGGTGGGACTGTTTCCGAACCATATTAGGGTGGGATGTCCGTTATCCTGACCTGACGGGGATAGTTTCCAAGAAAAATGTAGAGACCCTGCCCTCTGTACTGTCGTAGCACCTACGGCCACCCTGTGTCTCCTCTCGCCTTATACCTTCTCTCCGGGTTTCCTCACTTGGGGGAATAGGTACAATAGACCAAGTTTGGACCGTTGTGCCGAGTCCCTCCCCTCCGAAATAGTTCGGTTCCAGTTCCGGTTGCCCCTCCCCAAAGTATTTTTAGCAACAGGTGTGCGCACATCTGTGTGAATATCATGACTGCATTTGTTTGATGGTAGAGATACACTGCGACCTTTGCAGATCTCCAAACTTACCAAGGAACCAAAAGTCCTGATGTTCCTGATGAACCGAATCAGGTTCTAAACCCTGATATTTCAAGGTTCTTCAAATTTCAGAAACAGACTCCTAGAGAGAAAATCTTAGGCACACTGGCTGCTTCACCTGCCTGGCGTCGATTCCAGGCAGGATCCATCCCATCCTCCTATAATCTTCCCCTTTACACAATAAGACGAAAAATTGCTGATCTGCATTTAGAAACAATTTGTTCTTCAACGCAAGTGAAACTTTGTCACAAAAACTCGAAACATGCTCAAATTATAATTAAGATTACTTAGGCGGTCGAATGGACAGCGTTCCGGCTTCTCAATCCAGAGATTCTTGGTTCGATTCCCAAATGGGGTCCGGAATTTTTATTTAACCAGAATAATTTCCGACCCTCCTCACAGAGTCTTGAATGTAAGTGTTCATTGTTTCAAACAATGATAAAAACAACTCTACAGTTTAGCGAACAATAAGCCCGCCTCGATAGCGTAGATGGTAGCGTGTGCGCCTCGCGTTCAAGATGCCCCGAGTTCGAATCTCGGTCAGAGTGAGTTACCTGTATAGTTTTTTCTGGGTTTTCCCTTAATCTAAACGATGATTGTCAGGTAACTCCAAGCTTATGAACCCCGGGCTCATTTGAACATCATACCATTCATCGTCTGATATGGCATCGTTGGAGGACGTAATTCTAGAAAAGCGAGCAGCAAACCGTCAGTTAATTCTTAAGTCAATGCTCGCCGACGTGACCAAAGAAGTTAGAAGGGCGCAACACACACGAAACAATTGAAAAATAGGACAATTTGGTACATTTGCTGTAAACTGTTTTTAGGACAGACACCTAGCAGTTACAAATTTAAAAACTTACTTTTGTTGGCGTAACTTAAAGGAGAAATTCATCTTACTTAATATTATATTTACCAAACTTGTAAAATGGGATTATTGTATACTCGGATTTCTAGTTATGAATTTTAAATAGATTTGTTGTGTTTTGTGATAAACAACTTCTCTACATGGATTTGGCACTTAGACTCTGCAACAATATAACGCTGCGCTATCACTTAGAAGTGATCTGGCACCTTTTGCAAACAAGTGCCACATATATTTCTAGGCATATCATGTAATATGATTTAAATGGTGAATAAATAACTACTATAAACTAGGATTAGGTGCTCGATACCTCGATACTCACGATACTTGCATGGTATCGATGTCCAAACGATACTTCAGAAAATTCACTCGATACCTTTTTGATACTTCGGTGTTGATTCTACAAGTGTTATCTTATTTTAAAATTACACAATATTATTGCCGCAAGTAGAACACTACAAAGCCCGAGAAATTGCCAGGAATGTGGTAGCTGTACAGTAACATTATACAAGAAAATAATCGTGTGTCAACTGTCAGTTAACAGTTCCCAAGAAGAAATCACTACATATCTCACCTCCTCTTTCTAGTACACTGCATTACTGCGAAATAAATTCAAAATTTCCAAAACTAAAAAAAAATTACTCGTTATATACTTGTGTATTCCACCTGCAACTGTTTTCTCTGAAAGACTATTTAGTACAGCAGGACTCATATGTGACAGAAAAAGAAGTAGACTTGGCCCCGAAACAGTGAAAATGTTAGTATTTTTGAACACAAACTTATTAAAGTGGACTGCTTGGCTTTTAAATGTCTAATGTGGAGTTTAAAAATAAGAACACTGGTGGTTTTAAGTTTTGTCTCATTAAATATTTGCAACTATTTAATTTTATTGGCATTACACAGTTCTACCAACATTCTATTTTGTATTGAAACTAGAAGTAGAAATGACGGTATCGAGTATCGTGGAAAATATCGTATATCCGTATCCAGAATCGAGAAAAATTGGTATCGAACCATCCCTACTATAAACAAACTTTTCAAAGTTTGTATAAGCACTTTCGGCTAACCACAGCAGAACCACCAGTATGCAAGAGGTGACTAGGCACCCCGAAGAAGCATTTATTTTTTGGAGGGGGGCGCTGTTTGAGCAAGAAGTTAGGTACAGAAGATTGAGAGTCAGGTATTTATAAGTGACCTATTAGGAGTGACTTAAATGTACACATTAATGCAGGACAAATTCTGAAGTATAACGAACCTCTCTTGAACGATTAGTTTAATATGCATTCCATCGAATATTCATATACATAACTAAGTCTTCCATTCACCGTGATAAATATGTGCATAGAAATTGACGTTAGTTAATACGCAGAGGCTGAGAGCAGCCAACAATTTACAAAATAAACCATGAGCTCAATGCTAGCCCATTTTCAAACGCCTCACATCGAAGGTGCACTTTATATTTCCAACTAGACATTTCTAAATTACTATATTTCACAACAAGTAAGGAATGTTCATCGTGAAAGGAAAAACAACAATGACAATCATTAGACCATGTTTAAAGAAAGTTCCAAAGTTACCATTAAAATGATTTGAGAGGCGGTAATAGAACCAAAAATCTTTCAAGGAACAAAAGTTTGGATTCTGTCAGTTGATGCAGGCCTTGGTGACGTAGATGGTAGCGTGTCTACATCATGTTCAAGAGATCCCGAGTTCGAATCTCCGTCAGAGTGAGTTATCTGGATAAGGTTCCCCCGATTTTTTCTCTTATCCTAAAATATGAGTGTTTGGCAGCTCTAATCTTCGTAGAATCTGGGCTCATTTGAGCATCACTTCACTCATTTCATTCATCGTTCAATGTAACTTAATGTTAGAGGACGTAAATTAAAAAAAAATGACAGTTTCATATAGTTTTGTAGAGAAGTTAAGCAGAGTAATGGGCAACGTTTTGGTGATAGAATTTTAAAATAAAACTAGAAATCAACTCGAAGTAAGGACATTTAATTTGGTCAGACGAAGCACAAGAAATTCTATAAATTGGGAGGAAGAACTGTGGAAAATAGGACTTCAAAACGAGAAAGGACTTAGGCCAAGAGCTGAAGATGCACAGATGCTAGTTGGGTTAGTCTTAGAAAGAAGAGCTCAAAATTATACACAGGAATTATACAATTTCGGGAACAGAGAAATAGCAAATTTAAGAGCAAAAGACTCACTTAGATGCAACTAAACCGAACGGGAACAAAACCTACAAAGGAACTATCACTGTACTCACACTGCTACGCATCTGAAAATTTGATGGTATAATGTCTACTGTATATAAACTATGCGGAGTAGAATCGCAACGCCCAAAACTGAAGCTAGAAAGGTGCCGCACACGACCACTTGCAAGTAGCTGCTGGACATCCCTCGTCGGCTGTGTTGGGGGACAGCGCTCCTTACGAATGCCATGTGTAGACCGCTACCTGTCAGGGGTAGATAATCCTTCCCGTACAATGCTGTTATTACGCCTATGTTACTACGTATTCTCGACTGTTTTTCGAGTACGTCCAGCTATACTCCGCACACAAGTCCCACATAGAGCATAGTGATAGTTCCCTCATCGGTAAGCCTATTCATTCCGTATGACGACTTTTACAAAAATGGTGAACCATAACAGACGGACAAAATCTTGAAGATTTCATCAAAACTCGCGATTTATGGCGAATACATGTTTGTGGAATTACATTTCTGAGTAATTCCTTGTTACTGGTTTGAATTAATAAATACATTTCTTAAATGGAGAGACGTTATTTGTAGTTTTATGTCTTGAGCATGCAAAAAGAACGGAATGTAAAAGTCCTTACATAGCGACTAACTCATAAAGATTTAACTATCAGCTAAAGTTTACTGTATTCCCATAATCTCCTGTAAGTAATCCATGTAACAGCCCGTTAGAGGGTCAGAGCATGCCAACCCGACTGCCGGCCCCACGCCCACATACGCAAGGCTGAGATGGGCGATCATCCAATCGATACGGGTAGGAGATGTGGTTAGCATCACGGTGCACACTCAGCCTATAGACCTAGCTGGTTCTACAATTTCCTCGACATGCTGAATGGGCACCGGTTCTATATCCAGAACTTAAAATTCGCGCTCCCTCGGGGAGTATTCCTTAGTACGGAAGCTAAGCCCAACACCACGGCGCAAGATACGTATTCCCTTGTATCTACCAGAAAATTAGCAATAAGATGATTATCTTAACATGAAGTAGAGGAATAGTTTGTACAAGAGTAGAGAAAGTTACATTAGATGTTTTTGCTTTGTTTTAGTTAATGTTCTTGGACTTATGAGCTGATGCCTTGCCGGAACCATTTAAGGCGTAATCGTTATACTACCTTCAGGAAAACAATACGTTGATGGTCTGTTAAGCGCTAGCTGTTGTAATGTAATTGCTGGAGTTATGACATAATTTGGCTCTGTGGATTATAATTAAGGCTGTTAACCTTTTCGCACGTGCAATGTATGTCGTGACCGCATCACATGTTCCACTTATCATAGTGTCATTGTCGTTTTCGTGACGTAACACATGGTTACCACGGTTACCCAACAGTCACATCACAATTTCAAAACGGAAATACCGTTACTCTGCACCTGATTCAGAGAGCAAGTCCTTGAAACGGGGTAGAAAACAAGTCGGCGAAGTGGAACCCATTTTGCGAATGACTCCATGTAGGATTACGAAGACGTTTATTAGCTCTTCTATGAATACAAAGTTGTCTCATTCTTTGGCTGTGGGTTTTCTTTCTCTCGTCTGCCCACGTTGTTCCAGTCTTTTTCGTCGGTTTGTCCTCTTGTCACTTATGTACATTCATTCTAAAGACGTCCCTGTCTAGGATATCGTCTTGAGTGATTCCTGTCAATTTTAACATTTTTTACTTCACCAATCCATTTCATAGTGTCTACTTGTGCTTTACTTATGTTTTCATAATTTCTTTTGTGAGCCTATTTGAAGTTAATCGTTTAATATGTCCATAAAATATTAACCTTCGTTTCCTAATATCACTAACCGAGCGAGATGGCTCAGGTGGTTTCGTCTGTGGCCGACCGACCTGACCCATGGATTTTTGGGGGTTTTCCCGGGTCGTTAGGCGAATGCTGCGTAGGTTAATTACATCCCCCGAATTTCATGTCCCTTCATTTCATATCATCTCTCATCTGGTGGTCTGTTTCAGGGTAGGAGTGTCGGCGGGTGTCTCGGCGGTGCATGGCAGGATGATATGCACTGAGGAAAACTACTTCCTCCTCCGGTAGGTCGGTTGCCGGCCTCAGCTCCTCTGCTGGGACCATTTCGGGACCGCTAGCCAGGGACCTTTGGGGCTCGGATCGTCTGCCTGGTACCATTAGGGCTCCGCTGCTGAGCTCGTTGCCGTCCCGCAGTAGGGGAGCGAATTCATTGTCCTGGCCCGTAGGGGGAAGTCTCTATCTAAGCAAACTGTAGGGACCCTGCCCTCTGTACTGTCCTGGGTCTTTGGGTCAGCCGCCCTCTGTCTCCTTCGCCTCATCCTTCCTCCCGGGGGTGCCCCCACTTGGGACATAGGAACAATGGGCCTAGCATGGTGGTCTACGTACCAAATCCCCTCCATAATGAAATTCCAATCCCAATTTCACTAAGAATGTCTGTATATTTTTTATTTCCTTTTTACTTGTATGTCTGTATTCATCTACGACTTGTGGACCTAAAATTTTTCTAATAATTTTACGGTCTTCTATTTCTATATTTTCGATATCTGCTTTTCTGTTCAAAATTAATGGTTCTGCTCCATAGAGGCACTCTGGTTTAACTGCAGTGTCATAGTGTCTTAATTTTGTATATTTAAACATGAATTTGTTATTATATATTTTGTGTAAGCCGATATGCTGCTTCCATTTTATGGCATCTGCTTTTTTTTTATTTATTTAGAGTCACTCTAACAACTAGGTCATTCCGCGACTGTTTTGTATAATACAGTGTATACAATAAATTGGTTACAATTATTTAAACAAAAACATGAAAGTAGTAAGTAACAAATCAATATGACAAAGATATTCAATATCTATAAATTATAAGGATAAAGTTGTGAATAACAATAGAACGGTAGTATTTAGACAATTAATTTGTTGTATAATAACTTATGTATATTCTAAATTGGTATCCTTAGTCCCTAGTGATGTGATGAAGCGTATTCCTTACATTCTGTGAGGAGATGGTTTACTGTGAGGCGGGTGCTTTTTTTTTTTTTTTTTTTTTTTTTTTTTTTTTTTTTTTTTTTTTGCAATTTACGTCCGTTAACTTTTCTTTCAAGTCATATCCGACGATGAATGGAATGGGTTAAATTATGCTCAAATGGGCCTAGGGTCCATGTAGCTTAGAGTTACCCGACATTTGTCTTTTAGGATAATGGAAAACTCGGAAAAAAACCTTATCCAGGTAACTCACCCTGACCGATATTCGAACTCGGGACCTCTTGAACGCGAGGCAGACATGCTACCATCTACGCTACGGAGGCGGGCTCAATTTCATGTTCCTCAGTTATTTCCCCAAGATACTGTCCTCCACAGGAGAGCAAGTCTCCGAGGCATGAGACGCAGGGGGTTGGCGAAGGTTCCCACACCCTCCCTGGACAGGTTTATGACACCCCATGTCACTACAATTACAGACCATTCAAAAACATTCTGATGGCTTCTACTTTTTTGAATGAATCTTCTCGGTTTTAGTGTACAGAGTGAACAGGGCACATGTATTTTTAACGGTTCTGCTCCTTGAGTAGCATGCGTTCTCTGCCACACACATTTGCTGTCCTTGTCCCACTGTGTAAGGTAGCACATTCCTTTCAGGGACCTTCTTTGCGTTGCTGGACAGTATTTAAATTGTGAAACTCGTTTAATTTTTCCATATTTGGTTTCCATGTATTTTGCTGCTTGTTTATTGCACGAAATATATTAAGTTCTTTTTTCAAATGATATCTGAAGACCAACTTTCTCTGTAGTTTCTTTTAATAACTCAATCTGTTTTTGAGCTGTTATGATGTTACAGGTTAAGAATGCTAGATAATCTGCATGCGGTTGACAATCTACCTTTAATTTTCTTCTCCTTAATATAATTAGTTGATTAATTTTGAGAATGTTCTGTTCACGCCATTCTTGTATTATTTTTTATCATCATAATCATCACCTACCTAAGTCATCTAAAACTACTTCCCCTGGTGCGGAGCACAGATAAGTAATAAAGTAAAAAATATGAACTGCAAACTGCTGCAAGGAAGAAATAAGGGTTAGAGATTATGAGGCTGTAACCAGTTCTGTGTCACCTAATTTCCTCACAAAAAACAATGTTGAAGATACTGAAGCAGCATCCACAAGTGCTCCAAATACCTATACATAAGTTTAGGGTCTAGGTGTAAGAAGTGTATCACCTTTAATGAGGTAAGATGACAGGATCATCTCGAATCAATAGTTGGTGGCATTGTCTACAAAGCGGATGTCGTAATAAGCGGCGACAGTTCGGCGCCTCTTCACAGGAGGCTAACCTATAGTTAGAGCGCAAACGGGAGCATCTTGCCCCGGGGTAGAATAGAAAAACTGGCGTTGTTTTCTACAGTAGCTACTGACCGTACAAGTTTGTTGTCGAACACCTTCCAACCAGCTTGCTACAAAGTGTACCAGCTTTATTTGCATCACAACAACACTCCTCGCCTTATTATTTTCAAATTTCGTACAAAGAAAATATTGGAAATTATTTGTTCTTTCACACTAGCCGTGTGTAGGGCAAGGTTTCGAAAGGTCTGAAAAATTCAATGTCATAGCCGGGATTTGAACAACGGATCTCCGGTCTCCATGCGGATGGTCTAATCATTGAGATATCATTCAACGTGCCAGCAAGGCATTAAATTCTCCAGATGACTCACCATTTTTTCGGTAAACCACTAGGGGTTCTCATATACACGAGACAACTACCTTAATGGCGACTTACAACGTAAGCACTTTAAGTCCCAGGCTTTATACTTCAGATCACTTCTAGGTTAATTAATGGAAATTACTTATTCTTTCATACTAGCCGTGTGTAGGACAAGGTTTTACGCTGGAGAATTTAGTGTCATGCTGGCACGTTGCCGTGGTAGCTCAATGATTAGAGCATTCGGACGGAGACCGGGAGCTCCGTGGTTCAAATCCCGGCTATTTTTTTACCTATCCAAACCTGGTATAGTTGTGCTGCTCGAACCGTTACCCAGGATTTATCTTTGCTAATAGAAACCTATCAGATAATGCACTGATTATTCTTGTAAGAGAGACAGGGTTACTGACGGGTGATACCGAAATTAAGGTTTGCCAGAAGTAAAGAATCATGATGGATGTCAAAGGAATGTTGGTTCTTTGCTACGACAAGGGCAAGGCCAGTTGAGTTGGGGGAAAGTGTTATAACAAAAGCAATGTAAGAAGCAGTGTCCTTAGAAGATTTCTAAAGGGGCTCACTTGACGTGTATGAATACGAAATTCTTTGGATCATTTACAATGGCGACAAAACAGCCACAAAGGGATTTTGGTTGAAAAGGAGTTTCCTGAGAGTGAAAGTTACATATACACACACGCGCAGCTGTGGTCATTCAAGCAGTCTTCGGCGTGAAGCCGATCAGAAGGGTCTTCGGCGTGAGGCCGATTAGAGCAGTCTGAGGCGTGAGGGCGATTAAGGCAGTCCGCTGGTTTTGTCTGGAATATTTGTCGGTTCGTATATATATATATATATATATATATATATATATGAGGAACGAATAAATTTATCGAGTAATAAACATTCTGCAGTCGGTAACTCTAAACAGAGATTGGTAACCCTTGGTCGGCAACTTTCATTTCGATGTTTTAAACGAAGAAGCAGTAAATAAATAAAGTGGAAACGGGCATTCCAGTGTTATTAAAATCTCCTTCTCACACATCCACGCATACCCTGAGAGAAACCTCATTGTTAGCCAATCAAAATTTTAGTTACAAATTGGCGCCGCAACGTAGAACTTCTTTGTTCGCCCCATAAACATTTTAGTTACACGGGCCTCCCGGTCGTGTGCTAAACACCAATGAACGCATCACTTCAAACAATGGAATCAGCAGAAATCACAAATGACAGATATATGTTCATTCCACGTGGAGTAATCAGTGCGTTATCTGAGAGGTATCTATTATCAGAGATAAATCCATGGTAACCGTTCGAACAGCGCGACTTTACTACACACGGCTAGTGTGAATATTAATTTCCATTAATTCGCCTAATAGTAATTTGATGTTTATCATACTCGGCGCTGACGTCACGAGCATTAATTTTTTTCACTCGCTAATAAACATCAACTTACCTCGCAAGTCCTATAAATAATCTATGCCATTACATTTCCATTTATGTTTTTTTTTAAGAGCATTTTTTCTTTCAGAAAGCTTCATGATATCAACATATTATGGGAATTCAAAATCAAGATGGTTATTTACAAAATCTTTTTTTCATATGTACTGTTCTAATTATGCTGATTCATGATGTAAAGACACACGCCACTCATTTGTGAAACTGATATAGTTGTTTTTACAACATTTGTGACTCAGGCATTTGAAATTCCTTCCGGAGATATGCAGTTTGAAAGAAACATCGGTTATCAAGGGGACCCTTGTCAGTGAGGTCATCAGTTAACGTCACTCAACCTAGAGTGCACTTAGAACCATCGTCCCATGGCGAAATTTGTTCCTTCAAGATTGCTATCTTTCACCTGCCTTAGCTGCCCCCGCATTCCTACGTATTCGACCCATCTACTTGTCAAAGATGTTTTATTGGTATCTGAAAAGGTTCCCAGAGCCAAAGCTCCTGCTCTGTAACAGTACAAAAATATATAAAATGATTGCAGGCAACAGCCCTTAACAATATTTATAATACATTCTTATAGTAGGAATTAATTACCGTACATAAATAATATATAGATATAAAACAAAACATAAACATTCACTATAACTGAAGAGGTGATAACAGCAGAGAACACTGCAAAAAACTACATATTCTATAAGACATTAAAACATTATTTTTAAACAGGTTAGCTAATCAATCCAGCTACAAAATGAGTGATAGTTTGTGAGCTTCAGTAAATGTTCAACAAGTTTCCTTTTAAAACCTTTTATGTTCCTGTATAATGTTCCTTTTCAGTTCCAGTGGCAGTGCATTGTATAAGTTGATAACGTGCGAGATAAAGCTGTTCAGACCATAAGTAGAAGTTTTCATAGTTGGATTTATTGAGTTTCATGTTATAACTCCACAGGCAGACAGTCTTAAGAACTTTGGACGCTTTTCTGAAAGTGTTTCTTTTGTATTCTGGAGACCTCAAAGTATTTTTGGAATGAAATCTCAATGGAATGCAATACTTTTTCTAACAATGGAGGATACAGGAGACAGAAGAGAAAGTCAAATCTTTTTTTTTTTAAAAAAAAAGAAGAGGTCACTTATATTCTGATTTTGAAATTTTACACCCTTTCCACAACATCCCTTGAAACAACTGAATTGTGTCATTCAAAAAATGATGAAATAATTAAAAATATCAAACTATAACAACATTATTTCGGAAAATGTTTGTAGTTTGTGTGGTAAAATTTTGTGTATCTATTGTGGTTTTTCAGTCACAAACTTGTACAACATTCATTAAAAGAAAAAGAGTAGGATGTACATGCTATGTCATGTAAATATCTTCAACATATATTATTTGAATCAAATACTACACTGCGTACTAAGCTGTCTCTAGCGAACCGCCGCGTAGAGGGTCGCGGGTTCGAGTCCCGCTTTTGGGCATGGGTGCTTATGTGTATAGTGATTATGTGTGAAACTCAGGAATACAGATCATAAAATAAACGTAAATAATGAAACAACGGTTAACTAAGAAAACAGAAAAGGAAAAAAAGAGAAAAAACCAGACCTATGTACATAGATATATATTTTTTATTAAAAAAAGAGCTGAAGTGATACTTGTCAGGTCGATAATGTATATTGGGAATACAAGGTCCGCAGGGACGAATTCTGATACGTAATTTACAGTTCGAGGTCATACAATTACTTTTTTAATAATTGAATAAACGGTAAAATGCAATAATAAATACAAATTAATTTTCCATATTTTACTGAACATTAAGAAAAAATAAAGAATATAAATGTAAAGCTACATTTAAATTAAGTGGTCAAAGCCTTCTTCTCCACTCTTTTGTTAATGAATTAATTCAAGTAACACATGTCTTGGTTGTTAGGTTATTTATTAATGTAGCCGAATTGAATCTTTCGAATTTTGATGGCTATTATAAAGCGGCAACTTTTTTTTAAAAATGATCGATGTTGCTCTTAAAGAAGCTGCGGATCTAGCATGTGCATCACTTTTACCAGTAAAGTCGAAGGACAGGTATGTCTCCGAATGTGGTGCTTTGATAAAAACGTTAACAGTTAGTTACACTAGCGAGACAGTGAAAATACGGGTTGCACCTTAAAATGTACTGAAGAAATAAACAGACTGAATTGATGGCACCTAATATTTCAATCAAATAATTCATACCTTCAAGATTTTATCGGGAAACAAGCCAAGTGAAAAGACGATTAGAAATCGAGTTTCGGGAGCTACATCTCTCCCATCATCAGGATATTTTAAGAAATGCTACAACCACAAAATACGTATAACACAAATATCAACAAAGACCTTTGGTATTTGTTATAAAGTCTTTGTTTCTATAAGGCCTTATAACAAATACCAAAGGTCTTTGTTGATATTTGTGTTATATCTATTTTTGGTTACAACATTTCTTAAAATATCCTGATGATGGGAGAGATGTAGCTCCCGAAACTCGATTTCTAATCGTCTTTTCACTTGGCTTGTTTCCCGAGAAGATTTTGAACATATTCGTCGCCAGGAAAGCTTCAGCTGTTAAATAATTCATAAATTTGTATATTTTTCTGCAGGTTCATTAATAACCTACTTTCAGGTTACTATGATGTTGAATATTGCGTCACTTCCTACTGGTACCGTAAGTATTTATCCTTGTAGCCATGGCAATTGATAAATGAATTGCAAATTTAGCTTACACAACCAAATAAATGTTTAGAATGATTAACTTACAAATTAAGTATAGCAAAAATGTTATTTTTGAGAAAGTTAAAAATAACGTAGCGTGCTCCTTGTGTGTACATAACCAGTTACGTTTGAGGTGAGACTTTGATACATCCCAGATTATGTACAAAATTCTACGAAGGTATAAAACCTAATTTAATAAAGTGGTTTTAGGGAAGTGTCTCTCAAAATCTCACTCCAGCAAGTGTCTCGAACAATCGTGCTCTACGTCTAACCTCAACATGTTTTAATTCCCTGTTTGTTGGATTGAAGACAGCCCTTTTCTCGGAAGGCATTTAAAGCCATGATTTTCCTCCTGCAAGCCTCGTTTCTCAGAAAGGAATAATAACAGCATCATTTCTGAAACATGTCGCTATCCTGCCAAGTAACACTTGTTTTATAACTCCTCTTGGTATGATTCATACACCCCGAGGGGAGCTTTAAACCACTCCATAGTAAACAAGACAGATGACAATCAAATGCTAACGAAATAATTAGGGGAGAACACTGGAAGAATTCCAAATGTAGATGTGGAGAACAATCTCAAAGTTGCACTCACATCACCTTCTCTACTAACTCTTCTTAAAACTACTTATTCTTCTAAAGATTTCAAGATAAACAAGATAAACGCTTAAAACGCATAAAGTGACATTATAACTATCGATACTTGATGTACCTCGATACTCACGATACTGCATCACAACATCTAGCGATACTTCAGAAAATTTGTTCGATACTTTTTCGATACTTAGGTGTGATTCTGCAATTTTATTTTAAAATCACAAAATATTATTGCCGCAATTAGAACATTACAAAGCCCGAGAAATTGCCAGGAATGTGGTAGCTGTACAATAACATTATACCAGAAAATAATCGTGTGTCAACTGTCAGTTAACAGTTCCCAAGAAGAAATCACTACATATCTCACCTCCTCTTTCTAGTGCACTGTATTACTGCAAAACAAATTCAACATTTCCAGAACCAAACAAATTAGCTACTCTATATTTGTGTATTCCACAAATATATATTTCAACACCTTTTTCTTGTAAAGGTTAGCTTGGAGCGTAAAGATTTTTCTGAAAGTATTCTCGTCGTATTTTTGGAAGAATACCAAGTTTGATAACGACTTTTCGTTTTCAGTAAATGGTGTTCATAGACACACTATGAACCTATTTCCTTAGAAATCCATTTTTTAGATTAGCTCCTTAAAACATGCATTTCCAGTGTATTTTCAGTGTCGAATTGTTGGATGAAATACAAGACCTCCTCTACCTACTTTTAAGTGGTACAGAAAGTAATTTATGGGCTTTTTTAGGAGCGGTTTAAGGAATTTTTACGCTAAATCTGTTCAGGAGGAGGAAATGAATGTGTCTGAAACATTATGTGATGAAAACACTTGCTAGGAGATAGTTGCAGGAATGATGGAGGAAAATATTCAAAGCGAACATCGAAAAGAGGGACGAATTGAGGAGGTTAGATTACATAAATCTCTCCTTGATGGATAACTATGATTACCAAGTATATTGTGACTCAGTGGCCTTGACCGGCGACGGGAAGCTGGAGAGGTAAACGGGATAAGTAGCGCTCTCAAGTCAGCGTAAATACCAGAATATATGCTATATAGGTTGTAACAATTTTATGTCTATATTGTTCTGTAAAGACAAAAGTGTTTTTAAGGTTAATATGAATAAATGATTGTGTCTATCTCAATGCTTATTATTACATTCATATTACAACTAAGTAGAACAACTTATTCAGTAGCTTCACTATCATAATGAAGTCACTTTTTGGTACTAATTTATTCCAATCAATAAATTCTTCTATTTGTCTTTTTCATGCAAAACAGCGCTGGTATCCAGTAATTGAAGCACAACAGGGTTTGAATGACTGTGAAATCGCTTTTCGTACTTCACTGCCATGGCCCTATTTCTTCACTGATATTATCCATTTTTAAATCCCCATGGATATTATCATTCCTAATGTATCGTAGAATTTTTTTTTTAAAGTTTCGTATAATTTTCATATTAGATTTTTTGCTGCAGTCCCGGATCTGCAAGCCATTCATCCAGATAGGTTTTAATATCTGCTTATACTAAAGCAATTTATTATGTATCCTAAGTTGGGAATATCTATTATAAATATACTATAACATTTAGTCACATACTTCACTTATCTATTTGTAAAATTGTCTAAATCTTGTATTTTTAATGACTGGTTTCGCGATGTTTCCATCACATCCTCAGCCAGCAGACTGATTAACCTTACGGTTACCTCCGGAAGTTGATGGCAGTTCGCCGTCGTGCTGTTATCTACTGGGGCCAACAATAACTAACTGAGGAATCTATTGGCGGGATTTTAAAGTTCATCACACCAACTTTATTTTTTTTTTTTTTCAAATAATCTATCGGTCCATTCAACTGTTTTAATAACTTCTGGTTTATTTTAAAGTTTAGATAAAAGTGATCAGCCACTGCTGACTTATCAATCTGTTTATATTTAACATTTCTGAAATGTTCCTTCACTCTGGTTTCTAAATTACGTTGGGATCTAGGATGTACATCTGATCACACCCTAAACAGTTAACTTGGAAAATGACAAATACCTATTTTATTATCTGAATTGTTGTCTTTTTTGTATTTATTTTGAGGTGCCAATATTACACCAACTTCTTTAAAAAAATTGAACTTATCTTTCTAACAACCAATACATTTTTTGTACTTTATGTCAGGTTCTTCTTTCTTAGCATTAAGTATCATGCAAAATATTTGGCTCGTTTGCGCATGGAATGTTTATCTTCTTATAAATCCAGCTAACTTTTTTACTTTTCTGTTTATTATTAGATATAGTGCATATTTCGAGGTTGTTACAGTGCTCATTTGCCTTCCTTTTCTACATGGAAACGACCCAATGACTTTATCCAGAATAAAATAAACAGCGATATATGACGTAATTTAGGATGGGAAATAGCGCAACAATGTCGCAAGAGAATCGCCGCTACCTTCTAGGTAGAATGCAGCACATTATCATGATAACTCGCACAATGGCTCCCTCAAGGCTCATTCTAATAATTAACAACGACCATCAAAAACATTAACATAAATCGTAATTAATATTTCTTTGTTGGCGAGGGTCCAAGTAGTGTTCACACCTCCAAGGATGTACATGTTGCTATAGAAACAATCATAGATCAAAGAATGACGCCGGCCATGGTCGTTGCTAAGCAATTCTACAAGTTATTCTACTTCTGAATAATACTAAGAGATAAACAGCTGAATGGTCCCTCTTGTACTGACTATTCTTAAGCACGCATATCTTCGATCTCAGTAGTGGCAACAAGGAGGCTCGCGAGCTGCATGCGGCTCTAGAGTCAATCTCGTGTGGCTCTTGACACTAAGTTTAAGGAAAATTAATATAATTAAGTGAAAACTAACAACATATCGAGGCAGGCGGAAAAAGGAAAATCTTTCCCTGAACTTAATGGCACCCAGTGGTTGTTAGGTTCGCCTATTTTACAAATGTGTTCTAGCATTTACAAACGTTAAACATATCTTTAAAAGACGAAGAAAAACTTATTTCTGATCTGGCCCAGACTGTATTTAGCTTTCATAGCAATTTAAAGCTTCAGACTAAAACATTTTTTCACCTCAAATGTTTGAAGAAAATTACTGAAAGCCTTCCTGACGTTCAGGTGGAAACTGAAGATTACTTGAGTAACATGTCGGGCCTTGCTGAAGAAATCAATGACAGATTTAATGATTTAAGATCACTTACACCTTCATTTTCATTGCTGGAAAATCCTTTTGCTGTTGATGGCTGTCTTGTTTCATCAACACTAACAACGGATACAGCAGCTGTAGAGTTGGAGCTACTAGAATTAAAAGAGATCACTCGTTCGTCCGCTTATTACATATGCCTGCCAAGTGTGGGGGGCCACACACACATGTCATCTGCGTCGTCTTCAGATCATGCAGAATCGCTTCATGCGCATCGCTACCAACGCTCCATGGTTCATCCGTAATCAGCAGCTCCATCACGAACTAGGACTGTTGCCTCTTCACGACTACATTTGCAGGTTCGCTCGTCGTTTCTTTTCCACGCTGCAAGAAGTTCCAGCAGTTGTGCATTATAACATCGGTGTCCGCACGCGCCAGCCCTCACGCTTGAAGAGGAGACTACCACAGGACCTGCTTCTAAGTGATACATCTGATTCGAGTGATTCTAGTGCTTGATGTGTGTCTTACATCTTCAATATTGACATAATTTCTCAGAGAGTATTATTGGAGTTCTAACTTAATGTAGTTAGGGGGCGGCCTACCACTGAGTGTTATTGTTCTTATTGTACTGTTACCTTCTTTTCACTCTGATCTGTAAAGCACTGTACTGCTGAACGATCAATAAAAATTATATTAAAAAAAGAATATCAAGAGGACGAGGGACTAATAGGACACAAACGTAGTGGCGTTTCTACCACAAAATTTTGGAAGAATGTCCCAGAATAAAAATACCAACTAAGAGTGTGGTAAGAGACTTTGGGACTACCTATGTGTGTAAATCACTCAACGCTTAAATTCATTAAATCTAAATATCGATCTGAACTAACTGATGAAAATTAACTTGTGTGAACTGCTCTTACAAATTATCAGCCAGATTTCTAAAAACTAAAAACAAAAATGAACATTCGAAAAAGCACTTCTCAAAGTTAGAACCTCATTCCTTCATGTGTACCTGAACAATAATGTTCTGTGTAACGCAAAAAATAAATGTTCCTTCATTTGTTATAAAATGAAAAATGTGCCTTCATTTCATAAACATCTCTTACAATGTGGCTTCAAAAATTTGCGGCTTCCAAAAGAAGGTTAGTGGCCACCCATGCTCTACTTCATAATAATCTAAACTTTTGAAAAAAAAAAAAAAACGGTTTTATTCACAGAAGCATACGACAATGCTGTAGGCTTAAGCGATAGTAAAATCTTTTAAGAGCTGACCACTGTGTGATCGCATTGCATTTCCACGAAATAAAAAACTAGCAAATTCCTATACTTACTGGGTAGCGAACAGCAAGATAACCCTATTTTTGGAGGCTTATACTTAATTACTCAGACAGAAAAGAAACATAACGAATGTATCAATTGAAAATATACAACTTGCCATTTATTTACGTCGTGTTATAGAATTATGTTCTTGAAAATTACTTCTTCAAAATGGCCTCCATTACACTCCAGGCATTCCTGCAAGCGTGTAATAAAAGTGGAAAACACGCGATGCAGCAGGACTCATTCTATAGCTGCAATTTGTTCAGTAATGGCACCTTTCAGCACTTGTAGGGTTGCAAGACGTCTAGTAAAGACCTTTTGTTTCAAACTGCCTCACAAGAAGAAATCACGGACTATAAGATCGGGCAAGCGGGCGGGTCATACAATGATGTTGCAGAAGTTAGCTTAGGGAGAAGTTTTTGGGTCACTTGCATTTTGTAAGGGTGAAACTTGAGTTCAGTAATATGCATCCTAAGGATCTCCAAGAAATACCCAGATACTCTTGATTATTTACGAACTGAACGACGCGGACTGCATTCAACAGCTTGTCTCATTCGAGCAGTATTTTATGGTATCTTCGCTGTTTTAGGTGGACCATGCTTAAAACAAAAATGCATCCTTTCCATCATTCATTGGTATAGCAATACCAACAGTATGGCTTCATATTTTCCCAAGACATAGAATTGAAACTATGGAACTTGCTATGCGACACCCTGTATTTGAAAATTAAAATCAATAAAAAGGAATATCCCGATAAACTATTAAACACATAAGACAACTACAGTTGGAGAGTTAGCGGCATGTTGGACATGGTAGCTGAATGGTTAAGAGCAGCTGGACGAAGATCGGGAGATCCGTGGTTGAAATCCCGGCCTTTGTAGATAAGTCTTCCTCCGTCGTCTTATTTCTCAAATTCTATGTGCCGCAGCCACGGTCATTAATCTACCCCTCTGAGATGGAGCAAGTTGTTTGATTTCCGAAACCACTGCAGCTCCTCGCTTATGAATAAGGAAATCGATGGTCCAGTAGTCCACCGGAAGTAGCAAGTTAGTCCGTACAAAGATTAACTATGAATAAGGCCCTATGTTCAAGGTTCTTCTAGATAGTCTTAGAAAGCCTATAAGCTCCAGATCGAGCTCACAATTGCTACTAACTCAGAGGATCAAATCTTCATAGCCATAGTAACAGGGAGTCTTTCTCAGCAGATGAAGTCGCTGATTCCTTCACAACTTTTGCTCCAGCGTTTCAAGTGAAGGTGCTTCCGGTAGACTCCAAGGTTATTCCTAGGTTGTTGAAAACACTGTTTTCAATGGAGTCCGCTAAAGCTGTACAGGTACTTCACCTCCGCATCCAAAGGGCAGCTGGACCGTATTTAGCACAGTTTTTTACTCAAATTATCAGAAGATTTCACAATTCATCAGCATATGTATATCAGCATTTTTGAGTTTTCAATGGAGTCCGCTAAAGCTGTACAGGTACTTCACCTCCGCATCCAAAGAGCAGCTGGACCGTATTTAGCACAGTTTTTTACTCAAATTATCAGAAGATTTCACAATTCATCAGCATATGTATATCAGCATTTTTGAGTTTTCAATGGAGTCCGCTAAAGCTGTACAGGTACTTCACCTCCGCATCCAAAGAGCAGCTGGACCGTATTTAGCACAGTTTTTTACTCAAATTATCAGAAGATTTCACAATTCATCAGCATATGTATATCAGCATTTTTGAGTTTTCAATGGAGTCCGCTAAAGCTGTACAGGTACTTCACCTCCGCATCCAAAGAGCAGCTGGACCGTATTTAGCACAGTTTTTTACTCAAATTATCAGAAGATTTCACAATTCATCAGCATATGTATATCAGCATTTTTGAGTTTTCAATGGAGTCCGCTAAAGCTGTACAGGTACTTCACCTCCGCATCCAAAGGGCAGCTGGACCGTATTTAGCACAGTTTTTTACTCAAATTATCAGAAGATTTCACAATTCATCAGCATATGTATATCAGCATTTTTGAAAAGCCCAGCCGTTTCCATGTAGAGCTACGCTGAGCTTATATATTTTATTCACACACAGCCGTTTCTCATTTTTTTTTTTTTTTAATTCAGGGATATTGGAATAATGTGTTTTGGTCCCTTTTAGAGTTGAAGTGTCGGTGGGTGTCTCAGCGTTGCAGGGAGGATACGCTCCTGATGAACACCTTCTCCTACTCTGGTAGCACAGTCTCCGAGCCGGCGTAGTGGGCCGTTTCAGGACCACGGTGGGTGGGATGTCGACTGTACAGTACAATTATCTTGAGGTGGCAGCTGAGTAAACATGTACACTAAATGAATTAGTCTATTACTACACCTGGAAGAAGAGTGTGACTGATTTCTACATGTGGAGCCATTGATGGTACATGCATTAACTGCTCCACATATAGAACTGCTCCTCACTCTACTTCCAAGTGTGGTAATAGTGTGCATCTTTACTCAGCTGCCACCTCCAAATATTTCGACTGTACTGGCCTGCTGGGGAGTTCCCAACTGGTAAAGTGAAAGGACCCTGCCATCCGCATTATCGGCCACCCTCAGTCTCTCTGGGGATGTGTTCACTTGGGGCGTAGGTACAATAGATCAAGTCTGGTCGACGTATCCAATCCCTTCTTTAAGATTCTATGCTATCCTACTACAAGTACGTAACAGAGAAACCAAAAACGCAGTATCATTAGTTTCATAAGCAGCTTCAAGTACGAGAAGTGCATATTTTTCAAATCCATTATTTAAATAAGAACTTCCTCTTCAAAACACTCTTAAGTATGTTTATTCAAACTGTTTATACTCAATACGGTAGTAGACCTAAACTTCAGAATAAATTTTAAATTTGGTTTCTCAAAAGAGTTTATTGCGAATGCACTTATGTAACGTGGAATTCTTACATACTCATCAAATTTGCATGATGAGTGTAGTTATGTGACTAAAGCGGAAGGAAGAAGTGGCTGAAGGCTATTTGAGACGAGTTAGCTGTCTTCATAAACAGTTCAAAACACGGCGAAATGCGTTTAGGCAAGGCCATCCCTAGGTCCTAACTAGTAATTAACGCGTAACAAATTGTGGGAATGTAAAATGAAGGTACTTAGTTCATATGTTATTTTCATTACTTTATCTGCCCCCATAACAAAAAAAAAAAAAAAAAAAAAAAAAAAAAAACACATAATTACGTGGTACTTTTGTTACTGAAAAGTAGGTATTTTACTGTTAGACATGAATAATCTCTGCAAAGAGTCAAATTATCTCTACCAGTTATAATTTGCGAAACAAAAACACGAACGCCTACTCTAACACAGTGTCAAAGACATTTGACTATCGATTACCTCGTAGATGACTTAGTCGATGTTAAATTTTTCTTTAGTTATCTGAAAAATAAGGAAAAAACATACTACACGTACAACATACAGAAATGGCTGGCCCCGAAGCTCAGTCGGTAGAAAACCTACCTGCCGTGCTAGGGATCCCTGGTTCGATTCCCGGCGATGGTGGTGGGGATTTTCCTCCAATCAAGATAATTCCTCATCTTCCCCAGAGTCTGGAAGTATGAATGAGAGTGCGAATGTATGCGTGATCTAATGATTAAAATTCAACGAATACGAGTTAACAACTTCGATATGTTCCAAAACGAGAGCGGCCGCCGATATGACAATTGCAGTTAAAGGCGGGGTATAAATGGAACACACACATACAAAAAATCAACAAGCCCATATAGAAATATATTTTATTATTCTGATTTCATTTTTTCTTAGGTAACAGATAAACTTACGTATGCGACTAGCGAGGTTTGAACTTATAAGTATTGGGGGTGGGAGGAGAAAGTTATTTGTCATAAATTGCTACTATAACAAAATAAACTTTTTTATATACTAAGATTTTTTCTATATCTTACAGTTAAACAGTTATAAAAATTTATCCAGAGGCTTTTCGTAGATAATTCTAGATATATATTTCATTTGTTATGAAAATATGAATTACAAATGATTCAAATTGGATGAATTGTAGTGGTTGTTTATTGATAAAGTGGGCATAACCAAATTTAAGTAGACAAACCTATTGTAAATACACGTTACTAAATAAACCTCAGTGTTCCGATGAAGGTCACGTAAAGAAATGCTTGAGCTTTAATGTATAGAGATGTATTTCTAATTATAAGAACAACAGTATAAAATTAGACCGTTCAAAAACCTTTTTACGGATAACTAGCTTAAAAGGTGTTGGCGTAAGAAACTGGTAGAAAAAGAGAAGCTGTAGATGTAATTCCAAGATTTATCATTTGTTTTGTAGACCTCCCTGCCCCCTCCTCTCCAGTAGGAAGGAAATTCCTGGAGGTCCCCCGTTGTTTCTGCAGGTGCAAGGCGCCAGATTCATCATTCCTTACAAGAAATGAACATTTGCTAGAACATCCCATCCTCTCTTTCTGTCGAAGGTCAAACGTTCTACCTGCACCAAAGGTTCTTTAACTGCTGCACGTGGACATGTTATCTCAACACTAGATTTAAATGCTTAAAGAGGCTTTCTATGTTTACTTTAATTCAACTTTGGCTAGTCACTTCTGGCTAAGATCGTCATATTTTGTTAGGTTTCATCTTTTGGACTTAAGTGCAATGCACATGCTGGTTCTAAACGTGAAAATTTAAACGATTCAGTAGATAAAACGCATTACAAACATATGCTGATCATATTTCTGAAGCAAATTTTCTAAAAGTAGAATCATTTTAACATACTCTTTCTAACTTATGCATTACTTATGAGTAAAACTTGATTTACAAATCATAAGTATAGCTGAAAATTTAATTAGAACGAAACCATTTGAGATATTTTATTCCAAGACAGGTGAATGCAGTCTTCTCAACTTGGAGCCGCTACTTTAACCCCAAGGAACCGAGCGGGATAGCTAGGGCGGTTTCATTTGTGCCCGCATTCGGGAGGCTCGAGTTCGATTGCCGTGGCCGGTGTAATTGACCCTAAAGTATTTTAGAGGGTTTTCCTGGGTCACCAAGCGAATGCCGGACAGGTTAAATACATCTCACGAATTTCCTGTCACCCATTTCACCTCTATTATCATTTCACACCATGACTTTCAGGGTAGAAGTGTCGGTGGGAGTCTCGGCGCTGCATGGCACGATGATATGCTCCTGGTAAACACCTCCTCCTTCGGTAGAACGGTTTCCCATCTCCGAACCGACCTGGTGGGTCACTTTCACACTTCAGGGTGTGAGATGACGGTTGTGCTGACCTGCCAGAGAGTTTCCAAGTGGTAAATAGTAGGTAACTCTGTCCTCTGCATTGTCGTGACTCCTTTGATTGGCCGCACTGACTCATTCGCCTTATCCTTACTCCCGGGGATGCCCCACTTGGGGCTTAGGTACCGAATTTTCTCCGTAGTAATCTTAATCCCAATTAAGCTCAAGGAGCTCCTCCAGGGGTCTCACGAGGCCAAGTGCACCCGAATCCAGCAGAAGGAAATCCCCAAACCGGATCGAGAATCGAACCTGAGTCTACTGCGCTATCACGGTGCTAAGAAGATGATCGATTGTATATACTTGCATGTTTATACTGACTAGTACATAAAATGTGTTTACCTTACAATAAAGTTTCAATAATTTAAGTATTCAATGATCAAACAAGCAAATGTTTTCTTTCTGTTTAAAAATGCCATTTTTTGTAGTGTAGTTGTTTCTGGCAAAAGCTTTTTCCGTCTCAGTGCCAGGTAATTGGTGAATTGCCACTTCCTACATTTGTTATTGAGGTCAGAGGAAGAGCATGCTGTTATTATCGTCACCTCAGAAATGCATCTCAGTTGTGCAGACACGTATGTACGTATGTATGTAGTTTGGCTCGATGGCAGACAATTACTGTACAATTTCACGGTTCATGTCCTGCCAGTAATGTGACCACTTCGTTCGTCATACATTAAACATCACCTGCAGCGCTCAATGAAATCCCACTGTTCTCATTACACAAGGCAATTAACCTTGGAGATTCACTGTTCACCGATTTGCCCTCACTCCTTCCGGTTACTGAGATTTCCAAACAAACCGCCTTGCTTCCTCCACATTGAACAGATTATTCCCAAAATGTCTAAAACATCCAGAAAATGTATTTGTTTTTTTTTTTTTACTTTTCTACCACAGAAGGTATTTTACTCCACCAAATAAATTTGATACCCATATTTAACCACAAATTCAGGAGCTATATAGTCTAAATTTTCAAGGTCAAGTGCGATATTTTAATATATATATATAATGATAACCCATGGCGCGATAGCCCTTAGAGGCCCAAGGCCTACCAACCCGACTGCCGGCCTCACGCCCACTTACGCACGGCAGAAGTGGACGATCATCCAGCCGATACGGGGAGGGGATGCTGTCAGCATCTCGGCATCCCCCAGCCGGACATTTTAATATACCAAATATAAAAACAATATATAAAAATATCTCAGAACAAATAACTCCAGAATGAATATTTAGTTAAATACTTAACTCGTATTTAAATTCACCATCTTCCAAGACCTTCAAGAAAATCCCCTAACCCAACAACCGTTTACGTCAAAAATGTTTCTATATTTAAACTTCCTCAAAAATGCTGTTAAACATTTGGTTAAAATACAACATTATAAAAATATTTTCATAACAATTGATTACAAATAGACTCTGAGATCTTCATTCTGAATAAATTTTCCATAACTGGTAAACTGTGAGAGATAAAATCTTACTGCACAAAAATGTTGATCTTGTTACAGTACACCATTTACGCTAAATATCTTCCTCACCAGCCTCTGTAGCGTACGTGGTAGCGTGTCTGCCTCACGTTCAACAGGTCCAGAGTTCAACACGAGGTCGGAATCAGTCATTCGTATAAGTCTCTTTCCGAGGTTTTCCCTTATTCTGAAAGATGAATGTCTGCTGACTCTAAGCTCTATGTACCTTGTACTCATTTGAACATCATTTCATTCATCGTCCGATATGACTTAACGTTGGAGGTTTTCCCTTATCCTGAAAGATGAATGTCTGGTAACCCTAAGCTCTATGTACCCTGTACTCATTTAAACATTATTTCATTCATCGTCTGATATGACTTAACGTTGGAGGTTTTCTCTTATCCTGAAAGAAGAATGTCTGGTAACTCTAAGCTCTATGTACTCTGTACTCATTTGAACATCATTTCATTCATCGTCCGATATGACTTAACGTTGGAGGTTTTCTCTTATCCTGAAAGAAGAATGTCTGGTAACTCTAAGCTCTATGTACCCTGTACTCATTTGAACATCATTTCATTCATCGTCCGATATGACTTAACGTTGGAGGTTTTCTCTTATCCTGAAAGATGAATGTCTGGTAACTCTAAGCTCTATGTACCCTGTACTCATTTGAACATCATTTCATTCATCGTCCGATATGACTTAACGTTGGAGGTTTTCCCTTATCCTGAAAGATGAATGTCTGGTAACCCTAAGCTCTATGTACCCTGTACTCATTTAAACATTATTTCATTCATCGTCTGATATGACTTAACGTTGGAGGTTTTCTCTTATCCTGAAAGATGAATGTCTGGTAACTCTAAGCTCTATGTACTCTGTACTCATTTGAACATTTCATTCATCGTCCGATATGACTTAACGTTGGAGGTTTTCTCTTATCCTGAAAGAAGAATGTCTGGTAACTCTAAGCTCTATGTACTCTGTACTCATTTGAACATCATTTCATTCATCGTCCGATATGACTTAACGTTGGAGGTTTTCTCTTATCCTGAAAGAAGAATGTCTGGTAACTCTAAGCTCTATGTACCCTGTACTCATTTGAACATCATTTCATTCATCGTTCGATATGACTTAACGTTGGAGGTTTTCCCTTATCCTGAAAGATGAATGTCTGGTAACTCTAAGCTCTATGTACCCTGTACTCATTTGAACATCATTTCATTCATCGTCCGATATGACTTAACGTTGGAGGTTTTCTCTTATCCTGAAAGATGAATGTCTGGTAACTCTAAGCTCTATGTACCCTGTACTCATTTGAACATCATTTCATTCATCGTCCGATATGACTTAACGTTGGAGGTTTTCCCTTATCCTGAAAGATGAATGTCTGGTAACTCTAAGCTCTATGTACCCTGTACTCATTTGAACATCATTTCATTCATCGTCCGATATGACTTAACGTTGGAGGTTTTCTCTTATCCTGAAAGATGAATGTCTGGTAACTCTAAGCTCTATGTACCCTGTACTTATTTGAACATCATTTCATTCATCGTCCGATATGACTTAACGTTGGAGGTTTTCCCTTATCCTGAAAGATGAATGTGTGGTAACTCTAAGCTCTATGTATCCTGTACTTATTTGAACATCATTTCATTCATCGTCCGATATGACTTAACGTTGGAGGTTTTCTCTTATCCTGAAAGATGAATGTGTGGTAACTCTAAGCTCTATGTATCCTGTACTTATTTGAACATCATTTCATTCATCGTCCGATATGACTTAACGTTGGAGGTTTTCTCTTATCCTGAAAGATGAATGTCTGGTAACTCTAAGCTCTATGTACCCTGTACTCATTTGAACATCATTTCATTCATCGTCCGATATGACTTAACGTTGGAGGTTTTCTCTTATCCTGAAAGATGAATGTCTGGTAACTCTAAGCTCTATGAACCCTGTACTCATTTGAACATCATTTCATTCATCGTCCGATATGACTTAACGTTGGAGGTTTTCTCTTATCCTGAAAGATGAATGTCTGGTAACTCTAAGCTCTATGTACCCTGTACTCATTTGAACATCATTTCATTCATCGTCCGATATGACTTAACGTTGGAGGTTTTCTCTTATCCTGAAAGATGAATGTCTGGTAACTCTAAGCTCTATGTACCCTGTACTCATTTGAACATCATTTCCTTCATCGTCCGATATGACTTAACGTTGGAGGTTTTCCCTTATCCTGAAAGATGAATGTCTGGTAACTCTAAGCTCTATGTACCCTGTACTCATTTGAACATAATTTCATTCATCGTCCGTTATGTCTTAACGTTGGAGGTTTTCTCTTATCCTAAAAGATGAATGTCTGGTAACTCTAAGCTCTATGTACCCTGTACTCATTTGAACATCATTTCATTCATCGTCCGTTATGTCTTAACGTTGGAGGTTTTCTCTTATCCTGAAAGATGAATGTCTGGTAACTCTAAGCTCTATGTACCCTGTACTCATTTGAACATCATTTCATTCATCGTCCGATATGACTTAACGTTGGAGGTTTTCCCTTATCCTGAAAGATGAATTTCTGGTAACTCTAAGCTCTATGTATCCTGTACTCATTTGAACATCATTTCATTCATCGTCCGATATGACTTAACGTTGGAGGTTTTCTCTTATCTTGAAAGATGGATGTCTGGTAACTCTAAGCTCTATGTACCCTGTACTCATTTGAACATCATTTCATTCATCGTCCGATATGACTTAACGTTGGAGGTTTTCTCTTATCTTGAAAGATGAATGTCGGTTAACTGTAAGCTCTATGGATCGTGGACTCATTTGAACTTCATTTCATTCATTATGGATGTGACTTAACGTTGGGGGAGTAAATAAAAAACATGTTTATTTTCACGAAAATGGAAAAATACAGTAATGAAAGAATCGCTTGGTAATGAAACGCAACAAATGAATTAAATTATATTTTGCTTCACAGCACTGTGGATGATTATTAATATAATGTTTGCATTATTCTTTATCAAATGTCATTTTTCCAGCCAGTTAATTATTCCTACAGCACAACTAATGAGAACTGGAGTTGTCATTTTTTGACAGCTTCCGGGAATCAAACTGTAACATTTCGCAGTCTCACTCCATTGGTGACATTCATTAAGGCTAGAAACCGTGGTGAATGGAAGTAGTTTCAAATCATCGAGGCCAGACAATTTCTAAGTTGGATTAGGCAGTTCAGGAGAACTCAGCTGAGGTCATTGCACTGTTACCTCAAGCTAGGGGTAAAAATATGCCCCGAGACCTGAAGAAGCAAACGGCGACAACAACAATTAAAATTCCCTTTCGGTATGTGCGGCAGCAGCATCCTGCATGACCGGTCATTCGGTTAAGATGTGACTCAGTAACATCCATAGTCGGAGCAGGAAGACTTTCCGAATCTCCGTCGTTATCTAACACAGACGTATTATCGATGGACCAATTCTCATACAAACTGCATATTAATATTGGCACGTTGTAATCTGCGTACACTGCATTGTTTCATTTAGTAAAAAGCAGAAGGTAATATCTGTTATACGTAATATCTTTAAGTATACACACACAAGAAGGTCTTTGGCGCGAAGGTTTTCTTTAACTTAAATTGATATAGCGACCAATTATAATGATTTTCAATACCTAGTTGTAATACGTAGTTAGAAAAGCGATTCTGATGTACGTACTCAAGTGATTTTTCTATTACAATAAAATATAACTATTTGTCACAAAGCTCACTTATCATTTTAAGAAAATTGATGAACTGTCCACAGAATTCAAGAGACTGGTCTCGCAAATCCTTATTTGCATCGTCAGTGTGTTTACACCTATTGTTACAGCCGCTAGGGGAAACAAATAAGTATTATTAATTATTAACCAATCCTGAAAAATAAAACGAACTTAAAGACAGAACCGACTGGAGTTGTTTTAAAGTTCATTATGCGATTTCAGTATTTTAAAATAAATATCTTCTTCCAAACCATCAACTCAATCGGACCATTTAACTGTTTTAATAATTTAACTTCAGGATTTATTTTATGGTTAAATGACCAAAAGTGACCAGCCACGGCCTATTTATCAGTCTGTTTATACATAAAATTTCTAAAATGTTATTTTATTCTGGTTCCTGAATTACGTTTGGAACTTCCATTGTAAACCCAGTAACAATCCAAACAACTAAATGGATAAATGCCTGATCTTTTACTATCGGAAAGTTTATTTTTTATATAAAAACGAAACAACTTTTTATCTTTATTTTAAAAAACCAAAATTATAACAAATTCTTTAAAACAATTTTTAAAACTTTTCATTAGCCCAAGGATGGTAAGAAATATTTTTAAAATTATAATAATCTTTTATTTTTTAAGGGTAGAAAGGTAATTAAAATTTTTCAATCTTTTTATGTATATATCTTTATTAAGACTATTAATTTAATCAGTATTAATATTCTCTATTAAATTCCTTTTGATATAGCCCAGAAACTATTCTTTAAAACGTATATTCTTCTATCCACCTCATATTAATCTATACAGACAACTGCAGAAATAGTGTTTATTGTTTATTTTCCTATAGGTGCGTTGGGAATAGCGTAACACAGCTCTAACGATAATCAGATATGTTAAGAGCTCGTGGCTAAGTGATGCTTATGAAATTCAGTCTTCTTTCTACGAATGAGGTGAAAAAAAACTAACTCCTTCCCATTTAGAAAAGTGTAAGTCAACAAATAAGAGGGAATATTTCAGAAACTCTTAATTAAAAAAAATTCAAACAGATTTACATTTCTGTGTGGCAAGAATTTGTATGTTCCAGCGGTTTACCAGTTATACAAAATCATTCAGAGGACATTTCCATAAAATACAAGATATACATTTTATTTATCACGGAATTATCTTACTATGTAAACTTTTAATCAAAATCCTTAACAGCCATTTTTATAACATAAGAACTTTCGAAAAATACTCAAGACAAAGCGTAGTTTCGAGTGAGGTATATTCTTGAGTATCTTCATGTCGCATCCTTAGGAAATGCACAATTTAAGTTCAAGTTTCATATTTAGCCAAAGTTTCATTTTTGAATTATCGTGGTTAACGACAAGCACAAGCAAACACATACCCGGATATTTTGTCTAAACACATTTTTTTTTTGGTTAGGGCTCCAAACCCGTATTTCTGATGAAATCTCGCTATCGAAATTTTGGGTGGATTGTAATGCCCTTTTTGTATGTTGTAAAGAAAGCAAAAACGTGTGCTTATTGTGTGCTCATTTTAGTTATTTTGAAGTTTATTATTTTCTCATTGAAAGCATTCCTAGTGTTGTGTTCTGACAGCTGAGACATTAGTGATTTGATTTCAAAGAAGACAACAACGTAATTATTATCAATAATAATAATAATAATAATAATAATAATAATAATAATAATAATAATAATAATAATAATAATAATAATAATAATAATAATAATAATAATAATAATAATAATAATAATAATAATAATAATAATAATAATAATAATAATAATAATAATAATAATAATAATAATAATAATAATAATAATAATAATAATAATAATAATAATAATAATAATAATAATAAACAACCATCATCCACGACCTAACAGACCGCAAAAGAACCAGAGCCGGCCGATCACCCAACCAATACGGAGAGATGCAGTCAGCACCACGGCACTAGCCCGCCTCGGTAGCGTGGTGGTAGCATGTCTGCCTCACGTTGCGGCATACCCGCATGTCAGATTTCAAATTGGTTGGTGTTTACTTTTGATTTGGGTTCTAATTGGAGCTATGAGATCTCTTATTCTTCAGGTGAATGGTTGTAGGAATTGGATTTGTTGTTTGTTGGCTGCTCAGTTGTCTCAATAATACACTGGTTCGTTGCAAAAAATTGATTTAATTCTCACTCAATTCGTTGATTCAGATTGATTGGTAGCGGTGACCACCTGTTACTAAACTTCCTAACAGAATTCTCTTAATTCTTTATACGGCGAATACTTTGCTATTATAAACTTCTTCTGCTGCTTCTCTCACGCTGGTTGCGTTATTCTTGACTTCCCTACATTTCGGACTTAGAAATCTTTGCTCCTTCTCCTTCACGCGCACTAACACGTCTTTCCCCTCGTAGAATGACTGTTGAAGTGAAGTTTCGTCTGCTCTGCGATTCCGTTCGTACTTTATTCTGATCCCTTCTCTAACCCTTATCACATGACCAAAATAACTCACCCTTCTTCCTATTTCTCAAATCTTACATTATGATTGGTTTTTCATTTTATTTCGATTTTTCTTTATTGGTTAGCAAAACTCATCGAACTCATTGACGTTACATCCCACCGTGAGTTGGGTCCCGCCTACCCTGGGCTCTTTGTAACGGTATACATCGTTATCGCCACAGCAAAGTAAATCCTTTTAGGTCTTACGCCTGACCGCATCTTGAAAACCTTATTGTTCCTACACATTTTTGCTTATAGTTCTCAGACATTGAACCTTTCCTTAAACAAAGAGGCTAACGGTCACCTCTTCCTGTCTCCCCGACTTGTGTTCAGATTTTACAGAAATATTTTCTCTCCATTACATGGATTCTAGCATGTTAGTTGTCTTAAATTATATTCTTCCCATCTTATTCTTAATTAAACCGCTATTTTAATCACTACTCTAATTTCATTCTGATTTCATATTAATATAACAATATTTTATATTAGTTTAGCAAAGCATTTTCATTAATTTATCTTCTTTTTTTAATTCTCGTGATTTCAATTAATTCGCCACCTCCTAATCGCTGTCTGATACTGCGGTTACATAATGCCCGTTTGACAAAAATGAAATACCCATTATTTAAATTTTGTCAAACCCCCGTCATGACATTTCCTCCTTAGATCTTATAATTTCTCATTCCCTACTCGAAACATTTTTCGGTGGTCACCGTTTCCCTCATCTTCATCAGTGTGTTACTTTATACACATAGAATGGTCAATATGGTACATCATATACATAGAATTATAGGTATGATACATTACGTACATAGACAAGTACACTGTCGTATATGTGGTTATTACCCTATACACAAATAACATTCGTGATACCTCAACTATATATACACTTCACTGAATTATCCTTGTCTCACTTGACATCAACTTGATTTTACCTTATTACATTCCTTAAGTACTACATTAATGTTACTATATTACAGTTTACAATATTACATTTTACATTCAATGATTTTATTTATTTTTTTTTAATATTATTATATTAACTTATTGGGACGTTTCTTTATCTTTCAGTCCTTCACCGTAAGAACATTCGTCCTCACATTCTTATAATTTGCGTAACGATGTCCAAATATGGTTACCTCTACCTGCACTCAGTTGTCTACCTGTAATCAGGTGTTTCGTTTACCTGACAGTAAACATTGGCAGTTCATTGTCCTGTCTTTCCACTTCACTTTTCACTCTAAACTTTCTTTCACTTTGTCACGCCTAAGTCTGTGACCTTTACAATAACAACATAGCCTTTTGGCACATGAATACATCAGTACTTATACTATATTTACATTTCACAAATTATTTTTAAAGATCTTTCTAACATGTTCATTAGCTGTGGTTATTCTTATTATATTATCATTTTTGTTTGTGCACAGGAATTTTGGAACTTGCAACTCCCACGCAGTGTTTGAATTTCAAACGAAAACGTTACCCGTACTAATTATATAACTTTTACTTGGTATTTTTTTTTTTTTTTTATCTTCGTATATATAATTTCAATCACATTTACACAGGTGATTCTTGGGTCTGCTCTGTACTGTTTACAACGTTTTTTTGACGATATGGCCTTATTAGGGAGATGTTATATCTGCCTATTGGTTTACCATTTCTTGGGTGTATTAGGGCATACGCTCTGTCACCAAATATTTTCTCAATCCGGTATGGGCCTTTCCATAGCATATATAGCTTTCTAGTCTTTTTTCCTAACAAATCTGACTTGTCGAACGATTTCACTAGAACTAAGTCGCCGACCTTTGGTTCCCAATTCTTCTTATACCGCATTTTCTTTGCGTTTCTTTTCTCTACTTTTTCCATTATTCTTTTAACAGCATTTTGGATCCGTTCTCGATCTGTCTCGGTTGTCACTTGTATACTTTCCGGAACACCCTCTATTATTGGTTCCGGTGTTAAATTCCTATGCAATTGGATAGGAGCATATCCTGTGGTTAAATTGACTGAATTATTGAATATAAACTCAATATAGTTGATGTGGTCTGGCCAGGTAGTCTGTTTCAATGAGCAAAGGACTCGGAGATGAACACCTAGGTCTTTCATTACGCGCTCGCTTGGATTAGAGCACGGATGGTACGACGTTGTGTTATAGATGCGAATTCCGGCATCCTGAATGGTGTGCACGAATCGTCTTCCATGGTGTATGGACGCGTTATCTACTAATAGTGCTTTCATCTTCCCGTATTTGACTATATAGTCTTTCACTATTTTATTCGCGCATGCTGCACTTGTTAATTTCTTGAGCGGGTATATTTTCACAAATTTCGACATCGCGTCGATAAGTACAAATAAATATTTTAATCCTCCTCTTCCTGCAGGGAACTTATAAATTTTTATGTCGATATCTCCAGGATTTCATCTAACATTTCCTGTATTTTAAGGTTCACTGCCTCCTGTAAATCCAATGGAATAGGTCTGCACTTGTATTTGAATGGGGGAACATCATGTATCTCGAATTCATACTCAAAATCACTATAGGTCCCAGTGTGTTCCGAAAATACATTTCTATGTTTACATAAAATGTTATAAAAAATCTCTTTTTGGTGGTCGTTAAGTAGGTTCGAGTTTGCTACTGTTTCTCTTATTCTATAGGTCATGTTTACATTATTTTCGACTACCTGGAAATCATCTGGTAGGGTAATTATCTCCTGTTCACATGCTTCTGTCTGCCCAAGTCCGTATGACGTCATCTCTAAAAGCCCTTCTTCTGCCGCTACGTACACTTCTTTATCATAGTTTCCCATCTCTTCTGCTTCTAATGGATTCATCTTAACTAGCTCCATCCCTCCTATTCGTATAAATTCTACAAAAAATGTTTCTCCATCTATTTCTTTTTCTTCATCTGTCAATCTTATCTCATTTTCTGCTTCCCTTGAGCTAAACGGAACTTTAACTATGACGTCTTTAATTTTGATTTCCAAGGCTTCCATTTGATAATTCAACTTAGCTTGAAGCGCATACAACACGTCATTACCCATAATAATGTCTACAGATAGCCTATTAATAACAAAACATACAAATTCTATTGTATCCTCCCCAATGGTGACTTTCAAAAGCATTTGTGTATTAATCTTTTGTTTGGCGCGACCTACCGCCAGAGTACAATATGCACTTTTCACGGGCAATGTTTGCAATTTCATTCCATTGTTTTTTTAAGTGATAAAAGAATGCTTGACTTATAGCTGAAACTGAGGATCCTGAATCTATGGTAATGTGCCATTTTTCTTTGTTTATTATTGCAGCAATACGTGGAGCATCTCTCACTTCTTGTAATTCTGTTAAGTGATTGTTTATTTGAGTACCGTTTTCTATTTCTGTTTCTGTTTTATTTTGTACCACCCTACTCAGAGCTGTGTCCCTGTTCAAATTAAGAACTAGCGTGTTCATCCGGGTCCGATGCGGGACGTCTTCTATCGCACCCTGGATTCGTTTCCCGTATGCTGTGTCGTCTCTGGCCTTTCATCTACCTCGGGCGCCGCGTCCCTCGGTGTGGGTGGAGGAGAACGCACCCATTCTCTTGAGAGAAGTTGATTCCTCTGTCTTACTTCAGGTCTGTCTGTATGGTTCTCTCTACCAGCGTCACGTGGTTGATACTGTCTATTAGATTCTGGTAGTCGGAACGTCGGTCTTGTATTCCCTCTTCGAAGAAATGGGGGGTGACCCCTATTTCCATTCCTAGTTACATGTACATATCTCATCGGGAAATTATATGAATTTGAATTTGGTGGTCCCTGTCTCCCTCTATTGTTGTTAGGGAATTCCCTCGGGACGTGGGCATCGTATCTTTGACGAGTAGCCATATGGTTCGTGTTAAAATTTCGGGGATTGTGTGCCCTTTCCCCGTCATGATTATTATTATTCCACGGTCTGTGTGGATTTCTCACTGGCATTCGATTCTCATGTCTATTTTGTGAATTTTGCGTCCCAACGCTTTGTAAAGCTGTTAATAATGTAACTGCCTCTCTCAATGTCTGAGGTCTTGCTACCACCATGTGATTTCTAATGTTCTCAGGAAGATGGGGCGTGAGAAGAGAAATCAGTTCGGCTTCCTGTAATGGAGGTTGTAGATATTTACTCATTTGCGAATATCTCAGGAAATAATCAGTAATAGACTCTCCATTATTACCTTGGTATCGGCCATTTGTTATCTGATTCCTTACTTGGTATTGGACATTGGCGTTCCAATACTTTTCTAGGAAAGCTGTTTTGAACAACTCGTAGCTGCATCCTTCTCCCACAGTTACTCGTAGCCAATTAAGTTCGGCAGATTCTAACGCCCTTTGAACTATTATCATTTTATATTGCTCGGGTACACCTCTGATGACAAAATACTTTTCTAAGTCGGCCAAAAATTGTACTGCGTTGTCATTGCGACAATTAAATTTCGGGAGGGGCAATTCGCTTAGAAAATTCATGTGCACTGCTGGATACATATTTACGTTTTGCATATTTATTTCGCTATTATTGCTGCTTTGAGGAGAGACAGAAGGGGCGCTAACCTGTTCGTTCTGCCTCTCTCCATTGTGTGTATGTATAGAACAATCGGAACTCTCAGGTACCTGCCCTTGCTGTCGCAGCTGGAAGCCAGTTACGGTATCTCTGATTTGAGATATCTCGCTTACTGTTTCCCTCAACATTTGTGTATTCTCTGATTGAATATTTGTTACACGTGCTACCTTTTCTTTTAACTTCTCCATGTCAGCTGCTATACTATTGTTTACAGTGTCAAACCGGTTATTTACCTCTTGTACAAAAGTTACCTGTGTCGTGGTCAGTTCATCTAATCTTATTCTTTCCTTATTAATTTCCTCCCCTATTCTATTTTCTACTCCTGCAACGAGAGATTTGGTAGCTTCTAGGTCACTTCTTATAGTACCTACTTCTCGCTGCAGGGCCTCTTTTACAGATTGAATTTCCCCTGTTATTCCTTGAATTCTGACAGTGATTCTAGTTTCTGTTTCTTTTCCTTGGCTTGTAATTTGACTTACTAATTTAGCTTCTAGTGTTTGGTTCTGTTCTACTAATTTAGTCTCTAGTGATTGGTTCTGTTCTACTAATTTATCTTCTAGTGTTTGGTTCAATTTAGCCTCTAGTGACTGGTTCTGTTCTACGAATTTAGCTTCTAGTGATTGATTCTGTTCTACTAATTTAGTCTCTAGTGATTGACTCTGAATAGTAATTTGCGCCATGAGTTTCTGGAACATCTCTTGTAGATTTTCCATTACCCCAGGATTGTCACTTCTATTTACATTTAGGCTACTTACACCATTTACACCCTCATCTACTGATCCTATAATACTGCTTTCCATTATCTCTTCATTAACAACTTCCAACTCTTTCTCTGTCTCCATAATTATTTGTTCCCCAGAATTTTCCATTTTAAATTTATTCTGTACGATCTTCTTATTTCTCAAAAGCATTGAATTTCCCCTTTAAATTTTCTAATTTCCCTTCCAAAATACTTATTACTAAGACATTACATAGATATTGATTTCACTGAATGATATTACATTTACAAGAAATATAAATTGAGTATGTGTAACTCACAGTTCTGTTGTACGGCTGTGGTGTTTATGTGATGTCTTTACCAATTTTTGTCGTGCTGCTCGTCGTCTAGTAGGCTCAGTTGATGTCGAAAGAACTTGAACTTCTCTCTTGGTTGGGGGAAAATTCTATGTAGTTGTTTTTGGCGTCTTCTTCGTAGTCTCTGCTGTCCTCATCGTAGTTGTCGTCGTCGGTCTTCTCACTTCTCCTCGTAGTCGTCCTTCGTCGTCGTTTTTCTCACTTCTCCTCGTAGTCGTCCTTCGTCGTCGTTCTTCTCACTTCTCCTTGTAGTCGTCCTTCGTCGTTACATTTCACCCATTTCCTACAATTCGAAGCCCCACGTTGGGCGCCATTATGCGGCATACCCGCATGTCAGATTTCAAATTGGTTGGTGTTTACTTTTGATTTGGGTTCTAATTGGAGCTATGAGATCTCTTATTCTTCAGGTGAATGGTTGTAGGAATTGGATTTGTTGTTTGTTGGCTGCTCAGTTGTCTCAATAATACACTGGTTCGTTGCAAAAAATTGATTTAATTCTCACTCAATTCGTTGATTCAGATTGATTGGTAGCGGTGACCACCTGTTACTAAACTTCCTAACAGAATTCTCTTAATTCTTTATACGGCGAATACTTTGCTATTATAAACTTCTTCTGCTGCTTCTCTCACGCTGGTTGCGTTATTCTTGACTTCCCTACATTTCGGACTTAGAAATCTTTGCTCCTTCTCCTTCACGCGCACTAACACGTCTTTACCCTCGTAGAATGACTGTTGAAGTGAAGTTTCGTCTGCTCTGCGATTCCGTTCGTACTTTATTCTGATCCCTTCTCTAACCCTTATCACATGACCAAAATAACTCACCCTTCTTCCTATTTCTCAAATCTTACATTATGATTGGTTTCTCATTTTATTTCGATTTTTCTTTATTGGTTAGCAAAACTCATCGAACTCATTGACGTTACATCCCACCGTGAGTTGGGTCCCGCCTACCCTGGGCTCTTTGTAACGGTATACATCGTTATCGCCACAGCAAAGTAAATCCTTTTAGGTCTTACGCCTGACCGCATCTTGAAAACCTTATTGTTCCTACACATTTTTGCTTATAGTTCTCAGACATTGAACCTTTCCTTAAACAAAGAGGCTAACGGTCACCTCTTCCTGTCTCCCCGACTTGTGTTCAGATTTTACAGAAATATTTTCTCTCCATTACATGGATTCTAGCATGTTAGTTGTCTTAAATTATATTCTTCCCATCTTATTCTTAATTAAACCGCTATTTTAATCACTACTCTAATTTCATTCTGATTTCATATTAATATAACAATATTTTATATTAGTTTAGCAAAGCATTTTCATTAATTTATCTTCTTTTTTTAATTCTCGTGATTTCAATTAATTCGCCACCTCCTAATCGCTGTCTGATACTGCGGTTACAACGTTCAAGAGGTCCCGAGTTCGAATCTCGGTCAGGGTGAGTTACCTGGATAAGGCTTCTCCGCGGTTTTCCCTTATCATTCAAGACGAATGTCGAGTAACTCTAAGTTCCATGGACCCTGGACTCATTTGAACATCATTTCACACATTCCATTCACCGTCCGATATGACTTAAAGTTGGAGGACGTAAATTACAAAAAATCACGGCACTCCTAGCCAGAGGTTGGCTTTCTTGACTAGGACTGGCTATATCGTAGCTCCTCCAATTCCCTTCGATGCTGACTGGGCACCGGTCTTATACCCGGGACTTAAAATCCGCACTCCCTCAGGTGGCATGGAACCCGGGTGCATTTCGTGGCAGGGAACCAAAGCACAACGCCCTACCTCACTACACCACAGTGCAGGACCATTATCTATACAGTACGTTTTAATTCATGTAACAGTAAATAACTCTCATTTGTGGTTACCTCTCGACGGCTATGATAAGCCAGACTTGAGTATTTCGAAATCACAGCGTTCATTCGTCTAAGCAGTTTTTGTCATTAATCATAAAAAGAAACACAATCATTGCCTATGTAGAGTTCAGTTTCTTAACCGCGCATTTAAATCTCCGGCATCAGACGATGGAATATCGCAAATACAGGGTGTCCATAAATGAATATCGGGGTTTTAACGCTTTATAACATTAATTTTATTAAACTTACAGTAATGAAATATATGTCACATGAAAGAGCAACTCAAACAGTTTTATATACGAGCTTACAAGTGTTCTATGTGAGCACCATTTGTCACACGGCACACATCAAGTCTATAGCTGAGTTCTTCCCAGACGTTGAGCAGTGTGTCTTCAGTAATTGTTGCAACAGCTGCTTCAATCCTGTTTTGTAATTCATGGAGGTCAGCTGGTAATGGAGGTACATACACACGATCCTTGATGAAACCCCAAAGGTAGAAATCGCATGGCGTTAGGTCGGGTGAACGTGGAGGCCACGCATAGCAAGCTCTGTCATTGGGTCCCTTGCGGCCAATCCAGCGGTCGGGTAAAGTTACGTTCAACCATTCGCGTACTGCGTTGTGCCAGTGAGGTGGCGCGCCATCTTGCTGGAAAATGAAATTCTCTGGTTCATATTGTTCCAACTGAGGGAAGAGCCATTGCTCTAGTGTATCAAGGTAGGAAGTACCAGTTACAGTAGCTTCACCAAAAAAGAAAGGTCCGTAAACTTTCCGCCGGGATACAGCACAAAAAACATTGATTTTAGGGGAGTCTCGTTGCACTTGTACGACCTCATGAGGATTTTTTGAGCCCCATATCCGCGCATTATGAGTGTTAACATGTCCACTGAGGTGAAAGGTCGATTCATCACTGAAAACAACATGATCTAGAAAATCTTCATCGTCATTAAACAGCATTACGTTAGCGAAGTTGGCACGTAAACCATGGTCTGCAGGCTTTAGAGCCTGTAACAACTGTAAACGATAAGGACGTAGTTGCAATCGTTTCCTTAAAACTTTCCAAACAGTCGACTTAGCAATTTCTAATTCACGACCAGCCTTCCGAACTGATTTCTTTGGGCTACGAGTGAACGACTCTCTCACTCGCTCAACATCCTCTTCGCTAACTCTTGGTCGTCCCGTGCTCTTCCGTTTACAAAGGCAGCCTGTATCTTCAAACTGATGAAACCATCTACGGATGTTATTGTCACTTGGAGGATCACACCCGAACTTAATGCGGAACGCACGTTGCACAGTAACTACAGATTCGGTCTTTGCAAACTGCAAAACACAAAACGCTTTCTGCTCACTAGTCGCCATCTTTGCTACTACCGCTTTCTAGCGGATCGCGGCGTAAACATTTCACGCACATGCGCACTGGTGCCAACGAATAAAACTGTTTGAGTTGCTCTTTCATGTGACATATATTTCATTACTGTAAGTTTAATAAAATTAATGTTATAAAGCGTTAAAACCCCGATATTCATTTATGGACACCCGGTATTAAGAAACAGTGGTGAATATGAAGAAGCTTTGCCTTGGGTTGTTGGTGATAAACAGCACAATTCCACTTTGTGATGTTTAACTCTCTGTTTCCCTTGTTTTAACAAGAAAAGGAAACATTTCTAAAAAGGGAGCCATAAGTTGCACTGTTCCGCTGCTAGGATGTACTTCTAGGACGAGGCTTGTACACTCCCTTGATGCAAGTAAAACTGCAATTACTAGCGAAGGGCATAACTTCCCATTGTATTCCTAAAAACTGCCTGGAGCATTCTCAACGGATGCGCATCGATAAACTTATTACCTTCTCTCGGGTTTAAAATTGAGTTCTGTTTGAATTTACGATGAACGGAGGATGGCTGGTCGGAGGAATCATATTTTATCCCCACTTCTCTACCTGTCTAGGTAGGGTATACTAAAAACCAGCGGCATGCTTCTCTCTCTCTCTCTCTCTCTCTCTCTCTCTCTCTCTCTCTCTCTCTCTCTCTCTCTCTCTCTCTCTCTCTCTCTCTCTCTCTCTCTCTCTCTCTCTCTCTCTCTCTCTCTCTCCCTCTCTCTCTCTCTCTCTCTCTCCAAAGAAGTGTTGGACGCACACGTGATGCTATTCTGGGGAACAACAACCACTCCAAGATGCTGCAAAAGGAGCAACAACTACGACAGGGAAATGGTTTGGATAAGTACGTGACTCCAGCAGTGCAGTGCTCTTGTTCTTAACAAAGCAAACACCAAAACAAATGTCCTCCATCTCCAGATTCACCAAAAGCTTTTTTCTTGCGACTTTCTTCATTGTTAAAAGCTGCTTCACAATAACGAGGGAATAAAAATAACGGGGAAAAAAGCAGCATACACAATTTTGGTTCACAAGTGAATGTATATTGATGACCACACATAGCTTTTCAGCTGCTTACGAACGAGTCGGCATAATATAGGTTAACCAACATATGCAGATCCTACAAAACAAAATTTTGCTTGCGGAATTGCGACGTAAGGGTTATGTTAACTAACTTGGATGTGCTAAATTGAATGGTGTCTTCCATTGTTCTTTATCACGTAAAGTTTTCTCAAAAATCACAAAATAAATTTTGAAAATACTGATATTTGTATAAAAACACGTGCATTACGCATAACACAAAATGAACATTTTGCGATATGAGAGATGTGCTAAAAAAACTAATGCATGTGCTAAATTAAATGGTGCATTCCATTTTTTATATCTCACAAATCATAAAATAAATTTTGAAAATACTGTTTTTGTATAAAAACACGTGCATTACGTATAAAATAAATACAGAATGCATAATTTGCGATCTGAGAGCCATATCAAACAACATGGATATGCTAAATTGAGCAGTGCTTTCTAGTTTTCTCAATCACGTAAGGTTTTTCTCACAAATCACAAAATAAACGTTGAAAATATTGCAATTATATAGTGTTAACGAACTACACCGAAATAATTTCAGCAATTGTAGACGTGACTAATATAAGCAAGTAGTAGACATCTGATGCCAGTTAGGTTTAACGCAATTTACTACATTGTTTACTAGTTGAAATATCCGGTTGGCCGTGGTTTGAACAGTATTTTGCTGATAAACTTCAAAAGTGCCTCGAACCAACTGAGGTTGCTTTTAGTGTTTCCACCCGATCTTTGTGAGGCTGACCCCATAGCTCAGTCGGTAGAGCACTTGCCTGCCGTTCTAGGTGTCCGGGGTCCGATTCCCAGCGGTGGGGGGTGGGGATTTTTCTCCGATCAAGATAATTCCTCATCTTCCCTAGAGTCTGGAAGTATGAGTGAAAGTGCGAATGTGTGCGTGATAATGGAAAAAACCTAACGAATACGAGTTCCAAAGGAGAAGGGCCGCTGATATAACCATTGCGGCTAAAGGCGAGATATAAATGGAACAATAAAAAGAACAATTTTGTCTTCATTTAGTAACCACATTTACAATGTTGCCCCATTCGAGCTGCCTCGTCCCTATTTATAGAAAAACTCTCCACTGCGAAGCAATAATAGTACATTGTAGCTCCAACATAACCTTGTTTATTCTCAGTAACCAACATACATAAAACTACTAAGAAAACACAAGGGAGACAAAACAAAAGAAAGGCCAAAATTAACATACAAAGGAAAAGAAGAAGTAGTGGTGCTTGGTCTGGTTTGATGAAGTTATCCACACCAACTATCATGTTGATGTGACTTCCACACTTCCAAAGAGAACACGGAATACTTTCTGTATGAAGTATTATATGCATAATATTATGATAATATTAATACTACAGCAAATATTTTATGTACCGAGAAAATAAGCAGATTCAAGAGGCTTTTTTCATTTCCAAAGCAAATGCAGAAATCCATAAAAATTCACCATTGAATAGAACTATGTATTTATACAACGAACTTCTTCATTTCGATGTAGAGATTTTCAACATGCCTAAAACTCAATTAAAAATGCCATGAGTATAACTACTAAGTAGTAGTACTATTATAATTAGAAACATTAGTACAATTACTTACTAATGCCATCTTCTTTTATACATTTGTTTCGATACCTTATTTTCTCTTTCTAGATTATTTTGCGTTCATTTATATTTTCCTTGTTTGTTTCTACGATGTGTACCCACGCAATTATGATGCCCGGCCCGGTAGTGTAGATGGTGACGTGTCTACCTCATGCTCAAGAGGTCCCGAGTTCGAATCTCGGTCAGTGTGAGTTATCTGTATAAAGTTTTTTACATGGTTCTCCCGTCGGCTATCTCTAAGCTCTACCGACTCTGGGACTTTTATTTCACCCCTTTCATTCATCGTCCGATACGACTTAACGTTGGACGTTCTCTTTTCCTGAAAGAAGAATGTCTGGTAAAACTAGCCCGCAATGACACTTGCCCCGGGGGAAAAATTCACTTTTGTCAGCAGAATTCGAGTTCTGGAAAACGATTTTTGTGTGGAGCTGAAGGCCAACCGTCATGAAAAAAAGTATAGAAGGTTCAAGCCTGCCCTTGATACATAAAGTTGAAGTTTAGTGAGTCAGTCGAATAGATTTAACTTAAGTAATTTTGTGCAAGACTTGTTCACTACAAATTTCAAGGAATTCACCGTAGTTAGCAACATTAAGTCATTTTTATTGGAAATAAATACTAAAATAACAGATTACAGAAACAAGGGAAACCACTTATTGGAGCTGTGCGTATTACAAGGAGGAGGAAAGGATGTATTTCGGAGAAAAACTACGTCATGTACCTAAGGAGAAATTGCAAAACAGTAAACAGCCATTGGGAAGTGTTCCAAAGAAACATTTGGATTTTAAACGAGTCCTCCTCGTGCAGACGTAAGCCTTTCAGCAACAAGGACAGACAAATGTCATTATGCAGGATGAGATCTCAGTGACAGGACGTAAGCACAAAACAACTGCTACTTCTTGGTTTATTAAAGGAATATTTTAGAGTTTCAGTAAACATTTTAAACAGATCATAACCAAGACATGTGGGGGAAATGTCATGATGTACGCACTTCTGCCAGCAATTAAACTTTGTGCGGTTATTTGCGCCTGCCCATTCTTGTGTCACGAGAACGCAGAAAGGCAACGTCACTTCGAAGCCCGAAGGAACGAGGGACTACCAAGAGAACGCCACAACTTAAATATTTTGATAAAATAAAATATTTCTTTGAGGTTGTGGAAATAGGATCTGAAGTCCTCTTCATTCTGGATAACTTTTGATAACTGATAAGCCAAAAGAAATACACATAATCTTACTACGAAAAAATGCACATCTGGTCCTTTGCGTATTAGCAGTTTCCACATATCTGTCGGATGAATTTCGTTCTCCAACGTTAATCAAAAGGTAATCATAAACACCTTGGAACTCTTAATTTGATTGTTCTCCTGGATGTATCTCCAAACATCATCAGTCATGTTTGAAGCTACGTGCTCCAGTGCAGAAAGCATTTAAATAAAAATTGTGTAACTATTCTGTCACGTAGCCAAGTTCCTGCTCTTTTCTCAACAAGCATTGATCAAAATGGTACAGCAAATCATTTTCGCTGGACAGAAACAAGACTCAGTAATACTCGACGATTAATTCAGCTATACGCATCAGAAGTCAGGAGTAATTGTAATTCAATTCAAGCTCTTTTATTACTTCTTTGTAGTTGTGAACAGTTACCCCTTAATCATGTAATAATTTATTCAGAATTCTGGAGCGATTTTTGAGGACTGGACCGGACTACGCTACGGAGGGAATTCAGCACAGATGTGTAAACTTGGTCTATTGCACCTATGTCCCAAGTACAGCACCTCCGGGAGGAAAGATGAGGCGAGAGGAGACAGAGGGTGACCGTCCCTACAACTGACCAGCTGGAAACTCCCCGGCAGGCCAGAACAACCGGCATCCCACCCTAATGTGGTCCGGAAACGCCCCACCAGACCCGGATTCGCAAACCGAGGGTCGTCCTACCAGAGCAGGAAGTTTTCCCAAGAGTACATCAACCCGCCATGCAACGCCTAGACTCCCGCCGACACTTCTACCCTGAAAGAGACCACCAAATCACAGATGATGTGAAATGATAATGGGGATGAAATGGAGGGATAGGAAATTCGGGGGATGTAATTAATTAACCTAACTAGCATTCACCTGGAGAAACGTTCAGTATCTTGAGTAATTCCTGAAAAAAAAATATTCTTTAATAATTATCAACCTAATATTTCCTTGCGAATTTTGGAACTAAATTAGAATTTTGTTCCCTAACATGAATGTCTTACAACGTTTTCACACAGAAAATAAAACATGACTTGATCATAAGTACACTTCTTGCTTTCTAATTAATGAAAATTATTTCTAATGGCATGCACCTCGTCAGTTTCATGTTTATGAAACTGACTTTTAGTGAAAACGTTTATTTGCCATCTTAAGACTACATGAAATTGTCATAGCAATTGGCAAACTTTTGCAGCACAAGAAGTGATTTAAATAACAATGAGCAATTAAACAAATAATACAGGAACAATTATTTTTAAGAGTACACTATGAGTTTAGACTAAAAGGATCATCACTTTGTTGCGTAGCACTTAAATTATTTAATATCTTCAATATTATATACGCATGTATCCCTCTTAAAACACTAACATTCATTCCTGTATAAAATATGCAATTTTTTATTAGAATTTTGGATAGTTTTGACAGGTTGGATTTATGTGCAATATTTGTTTAATATCACTCTAAGATCTAATGTTCGCTGCTTGGCCACATTCGAAAAGCTACGAAAAAGCTTGATAACATGCAACCAGGCGGTGATTTGAACGCACGTGTAAGCATTAAACCGTAATTACGTTGGCTAACGGAATTTAAAGCATTGCGTTATCTTCTAAACGTGTATAAACCAGAATACGCCCGTGTGCAGAGAAAACAACTACGCAACAGACTTCGGCATCTGACATATTATCACAACCATCAAGGCTCCAGAAACGTGAGTAAAAACTGCTGTAGTACGGTTTGACAAGATGAGACTGGTGTTGGCATATAACACTGTCCACTATCCTCGTTTTCATGAAAATGGGCTATTTATATGGAAGCAAATGCGCTGACTTCGAAAATAACAGTTTTCGGGTAACACGTGCCATTTTTATGAAATTCGATACTTTTATATATTGGACACTATATATAATTAAAGCATTATCAAAATTTATTTCGTTATTGGCAAGAAAACCTTACGTGATAGTTTCACCATGCAAGTCAGCACATCCAAGTTAGTTAATATAACATCTCAGATAAAAATTGTTATATTTTGTATTAATTTTATACGCAATGCGCGTGTTTTAACTTCAAAAATAGTATTTTCAGAGGAAATCTTACGCGATATTAAAAAAATGGAGAGCACCATTAAATTTATCACATCCAAGTTAGTTAAAATGACCTCTCAGATCGGAAATTTTGTATTTATTTTATACGTTATGCATGTATTCTTACACCAAAGACAGTAATTTCAAAGTGTATTTTGTGATTTGTGAGAAAACCTAAGTGAGAAAAAGTGGAAAGCACCCTTCAATTTAGCACATCAAAGTTAGTTGATATGACCTCTAAGATCGCAAATTTTTCATTCTGTATTTATCTTATAATGTACGCGTTTTTACACCCAAAAGAGTATTTTCAAAATGTATTTTTTTATTTTTGAGAAAACCTTACGTGATAGAAAAACAATGGAAAACACCATTCAATTTGGCATACCCAAGTTAGTTAATATGACCTTACGGATCGCAAACCGGCGAACAAAAATTTTATTTTGCAGGATAGTGTAATCGAAATTGTGTGATGAAAAAGTTAAGTACTGTTTATTTTTTATTTATTTATTTATTTATTGTAATTTACGTTTTCCAACGTTAAGTCATATCGGACGATGAATGGAATGGATGAAATGATGCTCAAATGAGTCCGGGGTCCATGGAGCTTAGAGTTACCCGACATTTTTCTTACAGGATAAGGGAAAACCCCGGAAAATACCTTATCCAGGTAACTCACCCTGACTGAGATTCGAACTCGGGATCTCTTGAACTTGCGGCAGACATGCTACCAACACGCTACCAAGGCGGGCAAGTACTGTTTAGATAATATAATTTCAATGCTGGAATATTAACTGGCACAAATATCTCGAAGTAAACGCATGGCGCCGTCAGAATATATTTAAGGGGGAGAAAGGTTATTAAAATATTGCGGGCCCTACTATGAGCCCAATATAATCGTTTAAAGCTAAGCTCCAAATGAGTTTAATCTACACTGTGTTTGCGGAAGAAAAAATACTATTTTTTGTTATGTGTTACAATCACCTAAAAGTAATAAAATAAAACAAGATAATATTTATCTTAGATTTGTCCCCAGTCTCCTCATATTTCTCTTTCCTCTCCTTTTGTTTTCTTTGTCCGTCTTTTATATCTTCTCTTTAATTCAGATATGATAATAGAAGTAGTATTGTATTGTATCCAAAATTGATATATCCACATTTCAAAGAAAATGCACACTTGGAGATCTGTGAAACTGCTCCCAGGTAAAAGCCTCCTCGCGCCTGTGCACGACTTAATTCAAAATTGATAGATATCGACTTTGACAATTGAGTTCTACATACAAGAGATGTTCCCCGGTAACGCGTGAGGCTGGCATTCGGGAGGTCCTGAGTTCCAGTCTCATCAACCACTTACTCTGACTTTGATATTTTCAGAATGCTGAATTGTTTCTTATCTAATATGATGTTCTTCTTGACTTCGGATTACGCATTTCTGTCTGTTCCGACTTCACACAACCTACCCCTAGGCGTCCTAATCTCTTCTTCTACTTGTAATCTTTCTTCACTCATTCTATTCAAAAGTTCCTTCCAATTCGTTTGTTATCATCTATTTTATCTTGTAACTTAATATACCTAATTTATTTCCAATTTTTTCATTTCTTATTAAGTCTCGTCTGGTGCATTCTTTAACTCCTAGTAAGAATCTCATTTCTGCTGTCTGTATTTTACTTTTGTCCCTCTCTTTTAACACCCAGGACTCGCTTAGTAGATGAACATTGGGACTGCCATAATTTTATAAAATTTCAATTTCGTTTCTTTCCTTGTTTTATTTCTTAAAGTTCTTGCTTTGGTTCCGCATATCTGCTGAAACTTGTTTATATTGTTTTCTATATCTTTGTCTAAATCGAAGCTTACTTCACAACCCAAACAGTTAAAACTCGAGAGCTGTTCCAGGCATTTATCTTCAATAGATATTTTTTATCTTACTGGACATTTTCCTCGATGTGCCATTGTTTTTGTTTTCTCTGTGGATATATTTAAATTGTATTTCTTTCCCAATATATACATTTTATACAGGGAATGTTGGAGGCTCTCTTCATTGTCGTGTATTATATCATAATTTTTCTTTCATTCGTTTGTTTCTCATTTTTCTATGTGCTTCTAGATTTCCTGTTTATGGCGGTGCCCACTGATACTAGAAGGCTGCTTGATTTCGATTCGTTCCTCTTCTTCTCTAGTGAGACGGATCTTCGAGTATAGAATTGTTAGTGACTTCCGAAGGTCCTGTAGCCTATAGACTCCTGCGGTTTCTGAACTTTTACTCCTGGGAGTAACTGCCACAATAGGTCTATGAACGTAGACGATGCGAGGTGTCTCTGTCCATCGTATAATCTAACCTAACCTAAGTTACACGTCGCCTAAACCTTTGACTAACATACTATGCATAAAGTAATATTTCCCCTCTCTTACATCACCAACACGGATTCCACTAGCCCGAAAAGTCAAGGGCAGGGAAGCCGAAGCACTGAGCCTGATAGTGGAACCAGGCCAACGCCTGGGGTGAGAGCAACAGAAGTGGATGATACGAGTATGAGGGTGAATGAATGATAGGGAAGATGGATCATAGAGCAATTGGGGAATAATAGCGGAAAAAACCGGAGAATCCAGATGAAACCCGCCCCAGCACCGTGTTGTCCATCACGAATCTCACTTTGCGGTCGCCTGGGACCGAACCCGCATGACCTTGGTGAGACCCAAGCGGTGTAAACACCGAGCCACGGGGCGCCTTTTATAAAATAATATTTTATATAAATTCCACACAAAACTTGAATGAATCGACTCCAGCCGAAGAATCAATCTGGACGTACTATTGCTAACGAAAACGAACTTTTAACATTTGATGGTTCTTATTGACTAGTTTCGCCGAAACGCTAATTGTTCATCGTGAACACTTAAACTATCTAGCAACTGACTTATTAAACCCTTCATCTTACATTATGTATTGATCTTATCATATTTATGTCCTTACTTTTCTTTATACAATAGTTAATTTTGCCGGTCAATAATCACGATAGGCAGCGAGAACAGTCCATTATGACCAAATAATATTCTCTGATTGTCTGATCATTTTTAATTTGAAACTAAGATTTCAGTAATACTCAGATGAAGATATCCGAACTACCCCTTGGTGTTTATTCAGCCAAATGGTTATCCGAGTGAGGAATAACCGAGGGAAGCTTATATCTAGGTACAAATTATGAGTTCAGTAAAACCTATTCCCTCACAATCGATGTGTTGTTGTTCAATAAACAAATAAACATTATTATTATTATTATTATTATTATTATTATTATTATTATTATTATTATTATTATTATTATTATTATTATTATTATTATTATTATTATTATTATTATTATTATTATTATTATTATTATTATTATTATTATTATTATTATTATTATTATTATTATTATTATTATTATTATTATTATTATTATTATTATTATTATTATTATTATTATTATTATTATTATTATTATTATTATTATTATTATTATTATTATTATTATTATTATTATTATTATTATTATTATTATTATTATTATTATTATTATTATTATTATTATTATTATTATTAGCGAATGAGCTCATATAAGACTGCCCAAAGTATTTAGGTGTCTTAGCTTTTCTAGCAATACAAAGTTCTCTCATTCTAAGAAAGTTAAACGAAACAAAAGTGCTAAAAAGGAACCTTTAAATAAAAAATAGCTAAAAAGGCAAAACGGACATATAAAACTCTAAAAAAAAAAGGAACTTTAATTCAAAAATACCTAGCTAAAGAGGTAAAAAGGACAAATAAAATCCTCAATTTGCTGGTCTATACTGACCCATAATTAACGTATGTTAGGCCTCATATTCAGACATTCGGGGGAGGGGGTGGGAGAAAAGATGTTTCCTCAAGTTCTTGGCCCCAGTTATCACTTTCAATGGCATCTATCAACGTGTCTCAGTCGACCTCACTTCATTCCTTAAAGTGCATAAGATATTTGAGTTGGGACTGTATGCCAGCTTCTGGGAAACCGATGCCAAGACCTCCCCCTGCGGTCTGCCAATTCCGAAAGTCTAAAAGGGCACTTAAAGCTGTCGTTTTTCTGTGCAGCGCTTCTGTGAGATTATACTAGGCTATTATACCTGGTGTTTCGAGCTGGTGATGATGAAACCGTAGATAACATGCGCATGACGACCCGGCAGCGGAAGCAACGCGACAAAAAAACACCCATTTCGTGTGTAAACATGTGGTTAAAACGGCCAAGAAGCTGTGCATGGAATCGCTAATAGCATTCCGTGGATTTGCTTTTAGGACCCCTTGCGTAAGACGAATCACCGTTGTTTTGCTAATGTGGCCGTGAACCCTGTAGTCACGTGATTTCAGAGGTCCTTCACCTCTCTTCCTATAGGCTGCTGCTGTGGATGCAACTCCAGTGCAGCCTTTTGTTCGATAGTCGGCGCCAGACATCAACAACCTATGAGCAACAGTGGCACAGGAGACCTAACTTCCATTCCTCCATTATTGGCTCTTTCCTCTGCAATTCTGCCTCCTCTTCGTCTTCTGGCAGTTTTCGATTTTGCCTTCTCTCTCATGACAGCTTCAACTATTCTCAATGCCTTCCATGTCGGCCATTTTTGTTTCACATGCCCTTTCCATTAACCTTTGGTATTTTTAGGGTTCATCGCTATCCTCTTAAGTTATTAATTTGTTCCAATCCCTCACCGTTCTGAACTTCTGACGTGACCTCCATCGATCGATCCATTCGTCCTTCCATAATTCACCCGTCTGCCTGTCCATGTGTCCATAAATAATTCTATTCCTTAGGAAAGATTGCTACAAAAGAATCTCCTTCCTTCCGCACCACACTTCAGAGATATTGCAGTATCAATAATCTATATGAATCTAGTCCTAACATATTCCATAAGTTGCATTTACAGTAAAGCATAACTGATCCCTTTTTGCTTGATTCAAAGTTTCTACTGCTAATGGTTTCTTGTTGCCTAATTTAAATTGAGGTTTCGAATTCACGTGATCTTTCTACCCATTATTCCACAAATTATCTCACTATCACTTCTTTAAACAATCTGTTACCGTTCCAATTAAAATTTCGGCATTATTATTAATGTGTGTTTTTTATTTTTAATCGTTTTAGGCTTTTTTCTTACAAGTGGCAGCTACACATCTTATAAATATACATTTAACTGAACACTAGACACGCCGTAGCGTGGATTCCAACACTGCTAAGAGATTTGCCTTCTGCATAAAAATGTTGCAATTTCAAGTGCTATTTATAATTTTATACCCACAAGTAACGCTCCTTCCTGAGTTTCTATTTCTGGGGATACTGTGATTAAGAAAGCATTGTATTGGTTGCATAAATACATTTTTTGTGCAACAAATACGAAATGTATACAATTAAGACATGCCTGAATTGTTCTATGAACCTCAGAGAACATGTCTTTCCTGCAATAAAGAATATACCGGCTATTCAAGATACGAATCCGGAGGTTTTTCATTATTTCCTCAAGACGCTATCCCAAAAACATACAGCCTTAGAAAAAAAAGAGCATCTACCAGAAAGAAAGTTCTATTCGGAAGACATCGGAAGCATTCGATGACGCTGCGTTCACAATATACGATTTAATTCCACTCTGTCTTGATATCAAAGCTGTGCGATAGATAGGGAGACACTTTGCGGCTGAGCAGTAAAACGCATGGGTCTCGTAAGTAGACCAAAATGAGTTCGAATCCTTGATGTGCATTTTTCTTTTTATTATAGTTACTTTATGGCAATGTCTTATATTTCTCTTGCAGAAGATATATAACAATATTTTAAACACATTCATTTATAAAACGCAAATAACATATTCCTGTCGTTTTCAAACTAAATGTAATATTATTAGAAAATTGCCTTAACATTGGTTGTGTAAACACTCCGGCTCATTCATTTGTTATGAATGTTGCTGGCATATAATGCGAAGTATCCTCTCGTGAAAATTTCATTAGGAATTTGTTGTCATCATGTCCCACAGAATGAGGGCAGTAATAGAGAGTTTACACACCCAATACTTAGTTAATTTCCATTGGAATCTCATCCCAAACTACCCTTATATGAAATATTTTACAATGCTTTAATTTTTCAAAAGTGGCTCTAACCTTTGGGTTAAATTTCCGCATATTTAAGATATTCTCATTACAAATATTGTGACTTTGTGGGTTCATAAAATTAAAAGTCCAGGTTACAAACACTAAATATTGCTCTTTATTTCCGTAGAAACACACTTTGTTCAACCTGACAGCAGAATTACGTCACATACACAATACAACTTGCCAGGTCATCGACCACAAGAGTTCACTTTTACAGCTGTTCACGCACACGTGTCCAATTACCGACTGTCCCCCGTGTTTTTTTCTTCTTTTTTATGATTTACGTGGAAGGAAAAAATGGATTAACCCATACCAGACCTTTGGGCTGGTGACAAAGGAGTTGCCGCTCCGCTGAGGCCACCGGAGCGGAATACCAACTAAGAAAACCTTCCACTGTCTAGGGCAGTAGCCCTGGTGAAGTTGGCTGGTTCCGCTCAATGACATCCAGATTCAGAAGTAGTGTTGATGGCTGTGGCGAACTAGGCCCTGACGCCCACCGTTCCTTTCAAGAGATGGCGTTCTTCCTATATTGCTCCGTGGTGATAGATGTAGGTCTCGTGAGGACCTGTATCTAACAGAGGGTATCGGCGTGGCTGATCCGGTGGTGGCGTCCCTCGGGTGCGGTTGTCTCTGCGAAGTGAAGGGGCCCCTTGCATGGGTGCTAGTGCCCTTGCGAGGTCTCTGATGTTGACAGTGATGGATTTCTGATGCATCCTGAGAGCTCCCGCAAGCTTAGCTGGCGTGAAGAGGCGTGTATCGTTGATGTAGCCTACTATTTTCTCCAACATGGCTTTGCAGTAGTCCAGGGCTTCTGAACTGCCGTCAGTCTCCCGGGTGCCGCGCTGCGAAGCCTGGGTGGCCTTCTTTACCTCGTTCAGAGTGCGAAGCAGGGCTGCCTCCCAAGTTGCCACCCGCGCAGTCAGCTCCGTGATTGCTGTCTGCATGTCCTTGAGTGTGGTGCTGAAGTTCTGGAGTAGTTGTGTGGCTTTCTCTGTAGTGGCGTGTGATGTTTTAATATGTTGGAGTAACTGTGAGTCTGGCTGATGTGTGAGGGCTTTGGCGTAGGTGAGATATTGTTGTGTATGGCGGGTTTGGGTGTGACTGCGAGGGTTTTGGTGTGGAGGGTGTGATTGGTGAGGATGATGATGTATGAGGTAAGGTTGGTGTGGCTGCTGCTGTGTGCGGCTTGTCCTTGGGCTTCTCGGGCACGCCGCTTGTCCGGTGTAGTGCCCTGTCTGGTTGCAGATGGCACAGTACAGCGGGCGACGCGTCAGATCATGTCCGGTGCAGGCTGCGGTGAGGCATGCGGCGCCACAGCAGTGACAGCGCGGGTTGTTGGCGCAGGAGTCGGCGGTGTGCCCATACTGGCAGCAGCGGCTGCAAGGGACGGGGCGGCTACCCAGGCTGGCCTCAATCTGGAGTACCTGGCCGTAGGCTGGGAGTCCATCTTTCAGCGCAGCCTGGTAGTCGCTCTCTTCTGTGAAATCTAGGCGAACTAGAAGTGAGGGTCCCCTGTAGGTGTTGATCCCCGTAGGGGAAGGGATCCGTCCCTTTTAGCTGCCAAAGTGCGGGCGCTACGGACCCCTAGCACTCGTGGTACCTCTGACGTTACTAGAGGAACCTCGGGCCGAACATAACGAGCCCCTCCCGCATGGGAGTTGTTCGGATTGGGTTGGTCTCGAGGGGGCAGTTGGTTCCCGTCACCCACGGGCAACTGGGTACCTCCGGCCAGGTCGCCAGGGCCGCCCGGAGGGGGCAGAGGGTTGTCCTATAAGTCCCGGGGACTAGCCTGCAGAGCTAGTAGCTGGTGAGCTAGACACTGGCGGCCCTACCAAGGTTATTTGGTAGCTGGTTCATTAAGGACTGGCGCGTATGTGGCGTATCCACATCCGTCCTGTTTGCCGTAAGGCAGACGGGGGGGGCAGCTTATAAAACAGGTGCTGTCCTAATGGAAATAACAGATGAGGCCCGGGTTCCCGGTCCTACGGGGCTGGGGCTTATGGGAAGTAGACCTCGGCGAGTATGTAGGTGTTGATACGCATAGCCCTCCTTAGTGAAGGCCATCGGTGTCGGGCTGCCTGTAGAATAAACGCGTCAGTGAGATGCCTGTGCACTCCCCGAATGACTGCGCTGTATGTAGGCAGTGTGGCGGCTCGGGGAGGCAGCGACAACTCAGATGGATTTGCCGGCGAGTCTTCTTCAGGCTGGCCATGTGTGGTCAGCGGTACAGTTTCTGCTTCAGCAGTACTGGTGGTCGGCGTTGGTAACGGCGGTGATCTCTCGGGAGCTTCGAGAGATTGCGGCGAGCCCGGCGGTGGTGCTGGAGGCGAAGCAGGGGCTGCGTCGACTTCTTCCGTTGCCTTAACAGGCTCAGCTGCGTTGGTAGTCTTCTTTTTCTTTCCTGACATGTTCATTCGGCGAAGGCTGAGAGCCCCATGTGAAACAGAGACAGCAAGACAATTAATTTCAGAGCTTCCAATGGATGACTCGAGAGTTTCAAACATCGCCATAACATTGTTTTGAATGTTGTGTGTGGTGAAGCAAATGATGTTGATATGCAGACAGTTGCAAATTGCAAAGGGGAAATTGAAAATAAACAGAGAAAGTGGCGATAAACTACAATTATTGTATATAAGTTGAAAGTATAGTACATAATACATATCAGCCTATTATTATTTACACTTCATTCTATATTATTCCAACTATTTCGTATTTTTTTTGTATTCAAACACAACCCTCTAAGGCGGAACACTGTGTAAACGGAAAATGAATGCCGGAACCATCGTGTTCCGTTTTAAAGAGGTTTTACTGTACTAGTAATTACAATACTAGCACCTATTGTAACATGTTTGTAGTCAATAATGGACTGTGCATCAAATAATGACCTGGCTTAATTACCGGCGAGTAGTTTAATAATGTAATATCGTAGCGCTTAATAAAATAATTAATATATAATATATTATTATTATTATTATTATTATTATTATTATTATTATTATTATTATTATTATTATTATTATTATTATTATTATTATTATTATTATTATTATTATTATTATTATTATTATTATTATTATTATTATTATTATTATTATTATTATTATTTGAGAAATATATTTGGAGTGATAAGGGACTTGGACGGATGGAGAATGCGGACTAACTTGGAGTTACAGTGACTATTTGGACAACCAGATATAGTAGTGAAAATTAAACAAGAAGAATAAGGTGGATTGGCCATGTGTAGAGAATGCCAGAAAATAGTGCAGTTAAGAAGATATTCATAGGAAAGCTGGATGCCAGAAGGAGAATAGGGAGACCCAAGAAAACATGGGTAGAAGATGACTTGAGAAAGCTGGGGGTTAAAGGCTGGAGAAGAAAAGCAGAGGACCGAGTAGAATGGAAGAGGGTGGTTAGGGGTGCCAAGGGTCTATATGGCCTGTAATACCTACTACCATCATCATCATTTAAAATATGAAGTAGATAGAAGATTAATCGTTGTAGAAAGAGTGGAGAAAGTCATATGAATGTCATATATAACAAATTGCCCTTTGGTGGGAAGAAGTTCAGGGATATCTTGACAGTGAATTTTTGAGTGCAATTCAGATACCTGGCAAAGCAAGTAAAACGAGCATGGCGAGTCCTTCTTTCTTGGTAATGGCAGAATAACGTTTAGGTCCATGACCTCCTCTATCCTATAGAACTGTCAGCGTCTAGACAGGATAAATTGAACAGGTACACTATGAAGTGACATCACGTAACGGTTCCTGGTGCTTCGCCAAAAGCTCCTAAAGCTGTAGCAGAATATATATCGTTTATATAGGAAACCATCTCCGACTTTCAAGAATGTCACACACTTCCCATCATGAAACAGATCTAACAGTCTTAAATACACCTGCAGCATTTTCCAAGAGGTTTGTCAAAACAATAAAAACCTTCCGAAAATGCATGTGCCTTAAGTGAGACTACATCTGCCAACATAAGTTGTTAAAAAATTCTGCAATCTTTAAGATATTTGATCGTTCTGTATACATAGTTAAAGTATTTTATTTTCTGTATGCGTTTTTTTTATTATTTCCTTGCTGACTTGTGTACTGATTCCAAGCTAATGTTTATTTCACTTCCATTTGTTTTCTTGTGCATCTTCACCAATGGGGTCATTAAGTTAGTTGTTTTTGTTGTCTTTTACTACATCATAAAGTATCGTCGAACTGCAATTCCAGAGCTAAACATCTTTATGAACAGTTTCGTTTCATGTGATTTGCGTCTGCACAAACAAAACACGTCTGGATATGCTATAGCTGCTGTAATATGAGCAAGCACCTTTTATTGCTATTGGCTTATAGTTTTTTAGACCTACGTAATGCTTTAATGTCATTATTTACTACTGGAAGCATCTGTTGTGTGCTTCGGATTTCACTTCTTACAGTGCCATGTTTGACAGAAGCTGTTCTTTCAACTGACTTGGCAATTTCTTTTAATGTTATTTTGATTTTCCCCTGATTCGTACCAGAATTCATCTTGCCCTTGCAAATTATCAACTTTATTTTACTATAGTGTTATAGGGATTGCCCTAAATAGATCGCTCGTTCCCTGGTATGCATTTGTGTTGTATAAATTTTACTTTCTTAACATGCAGTTGATGGATTTCCCGTGTCAATGCTCTAACTGCAGTAGGAGAAAATTACGTTTTAACTGTGCCTAAAATATATTTCTGTAATTTCCCATGTTTCCTTATTGAGTTTGTTCTCTCATCAACAAATATTGTGACTTTGTGGGTTCGTATAATTAAAAGTCCAATTTGCAGAATTTCTAAATGTTCTTTATTTTCGTAGAAATACACTCTGTTCAAACCATACGTAACAGAATTACGTCACATAAACAATCACAATCTACCAAGGTCGATGACCACAACAAAGAGCTTACTAAACTTCCACTGTTTACAACACTCCTGTTACAACATCTGTTTACTACTACTGCTCTGTTTACGACTGACTCTTGGCGAGTCGTTGCTTTCTTAAATACCTCATTGATAATTCGAGACTGTTCTGTAACAATCAAGAAATAGAATGTTGTCTCACCAGACGAAACTCGAACCTTCCAGAAGCGTAACTTTATCAGTGCCTGCAAGTACTTTGTCTCCGCGCTATCTTTATTTGTTCCGGCATACTCTTTATCTCCGTCCGCCTATCAGTTCTTTTGTGTTCTCGCGATCGGATTCGCGACAATATATTCCTCTAACCTGTACTCACAAAGCAAACGAAATGTGTAATCACACCACGTAGCTTGGAACTACAGATCAATGACTGGAATAAATATCCTTATTATACTAAGTAGCATCTACAGACATTTTACATTCTTGATCTTAACGATAGTTATGTCTCCTCGATTAGAAGTGACATTTGCAAATATTCGATTAACATTGAGCAAGTTAACAAAGGAAATAAGCAACCTGAGAACTGTACTCCAAAAGTCTAGCAACAATTGTGGGTAAATTTTAGAATAATCCACTAAATTTGGTTTGTGTATGTCCAATGAATTTATCTCGGAGCTTGATCTACCAAGAGAAAGCGTTTCAACAGAAAAATAGAGGTTAATATTTACTATACATTACATAAAGGAGATGTGCATTGTCGTAAAAAGTAATTATGTTATATAAAATTTATTATTAGAAATGGTTCTCTTCTGAGAGCCTAGTTAGCTGCCCTTACCATTCAAACTGATACTTCTGAATACGAGAAAAAAGAAGAAATATTTAAACTCCTGTATTATTTTCCCCTCCCCCACCACCGAGTTGGTCTTCTGAAAATCCCTCGAAGTAATAAACTTACATAAATGCCTTTATCTTCTACGAATTTAGACCCATTTTTCTATATCCTCCGTATGTAAACATAGCAGAGCTGTCTACATTGTTCTTGGTGTTATTATTAAATTCAGAAAGTTGTGCAAGTATACGGCTGCATTTCTTAAGCAATTCAGCAGTAATGAATTCTTACAGGCTCTAAGCCCTGAAAAAAGAATTCCAAAGGCTCTCTTAGCTCTAAAAAACCAGTAATTAAAAATCCCTTTACTTGAGGAATGTAACATACCTGCAAAGCGTCTCAGTATATTGATTGTTAAAGGAAAAATGTTAACTACACGTAAGATAGCCCTCTAGCTGGTCATTTAATGCTGCAGTCTACATATCTTGTTCTTCCCATCTTTTAATAGATCTTCCTGTAATTCTCTTTCTCAATTTATGACTCATAGCGTGATAATCTGTCAGCTGTAATTCTCTCCACATGGCCCATCCACTTTGTTTTGTATTATTTTACTTTATCTTTCATGTTATTGTTCCTAATTCTTCTCTTTTTTTCATGTCTTTTATGGTCGGGTTTTCTATACTCTGCGAATTTTTTAGGAAACAATGTACTTGAAAATGATTACATTTTAAAAAATTCAGTGAATCCTAATTTCGTAAGCTACATTTAACATTTACAGCCGTAATTAGTGACTATTATGGCCATTTAGAGAGGGTAGTAAATCACACCGAGAAATAAGAAAATACACTGGGAATACGTAAAGCTTTAAAACTCCTACATAGGGCCTATGTCCTAAATCTGTAATATCTCAGCACTACCCATATGTTCGTGCATTCAGTGAAAAGTAACGTTAAGACTATACCTCATTGTTCATCGCATATTTGGCTGAACATTCTTTTTATATAGATAGAGTCAAACTTAAAAATTCAAAGCCATGGCCGGGATTTGAACCAGAGATCTCCTGCTTTTCGTCCAGTAGCTCTTACCTACTGAGCTACCATAGCCAACGTGCCGTCACGACATTAATTTCTCCAACTGACTCTTACATTTTCCCGGTAAACCAACAGGGTATCTCGTATTCGAGATACACCTTTTGTGGCGACTTACTATAAGTACTTGAGTCCCAGCCTTCATCATTAAACTCTTATTATTTAAGTTAATAGTTGGAGTTTTTCAGTTTGACTCTATCAAAATCCTAGCCTATACACGGTTAGTGTAAAGGAACGATTAATTTCCATCAATTAACTTATTTATTTATTTCTTTTTACAAAAGTACCAATTATTCTTACCGTGTGTGGGGAGCCAAAACAGCAGATGCTGGACCAATTAGGAATATACGTGGATATTACCTTTTTATTTGTATATTTATTTATTTTACAAAAGTACCAATTGTCTCCCCGTGTGTGGGGAGCCAAATCAACCGACGCTGGACCAACTACGACTACAAGTGGATATTTTCACACGTATTTCCATGCAAGCTATAATTTGTTATCCAACTGTGTATGTGTTGGTGACATTATCAGAAAGATATCCAAATAACACAGATATTTACATATACATATTTCACGATAAATTAACAATACCTACATTCAGCAAGAAGATGACTATGAACAGGGCCAAATTAGCGCCTTCGAATTCGTCAAAAGCACTTGCTATTAATTTCTGGTTTCAAAAACTGTCATCACACTCGAATCGAATAAGGAATCTGCCGAATGCAGGTATGTACACTATCGCATCGGTTACAAAATATTCTGCACATATTTAACTGACTTTCCGTGGAAACTTGTGAGACTTATGCCGCCCTGTTTAAAGCAAAACTTATTAATTTTAAAAAAGTTAGACGACTGCTGCAGAGATAATTTAAAAAACCCAACTCGTAGCTCGGACGCTTTTCTTGGAGCAATAAATCAATCGTTCCGCTTTCATTTGTCAAACTGCACTTTGTGGTTATGCCAAGAAGCATCTCTTTTACTTTCAAATTAACTACACTTCTCAGGGTGGGGCCACTTATTAAAATAATCAAATCAGTGACTTCTTAATGAGTTTGAGAGAACGGCGCAGGCGTAACACTAAGCTGCTTTTTGTGGTCTGGTGCTCAACTTCCAAATCCACAAGTCCCGGGTTCCTGGAGGAGGATGGAAAATTGTATTTAACCCGGATTCTTATCCTTCCTATGTGGCGCAGAAATTTAAATTGTACATTAAGTGTACCTCTATCCCCTAAGTTGAATGTGTCAATACAGCAGAACCTTGTTATCCAAATCAACTGGTACCAGGGCCGATCCGACTAAATGAAAATCCGGAGTATTCAGAGAATAAAATGCATATAATCACCAAAATTTATGTAATGGAGTTTATAAACTACAATCGACACACTTTCACCTAAAAGCACATACACTGTGTGTGCTATAATAGTCTATATATTTGTACTGTACTACAAACTAGTAAGTAGTGAAAAAAGCAGCGAGCTTCTGCTGTCTCAGTTTAGTGTATCGCTTATCTCACACCCGCTTTAACATTAGAAGTTCATTTGTCTTGACTCTCGAAATAAAGCATCAATTTCTCTATGTTTGTTACTGCTTGTACGTGGGTCATAACAGCAGTGAGCTTCTGCTGTCTCAGTTTAGTGTATCGCTTATCTCACATCCGCTTTAACATTAGAAGTTCACTTGTCTTGACTCTCGAAATAAAGCATCAATTTCTCTATGTTTGTTACTGCTTGTACTGGGTCATAACAGCAGCGAGCTTCTGCTGTCTCAGTTTAGTGTATCGCTTATCTCACATCCGCTTTAACATTAGAAGTTCACTTGTCTTGACTCTCGAAATAAAGCATCAATTTCTCTATGTTTGTTACTGCTTGTACTGGGTCATAACAGCAGCGAGCTTCTGCTGTCTCAGTTTAGTGTATCGCTTATCTCACATCCGCTTTAACATTAGAAGTTCATTTGTCTTGACTCTCGAAATAAAAAATCAATTTCTCTATGTTTGTTACTGCTTGTGTGTGGGTCATAACAGCAGCGAGCTTCTGCTGTCTCAGTTTAGTGTATCGCTTATATCACACCCGCTTTAACATTAGAAGTTCATTTGTCTTGACTCTCGAAATAAAACATCAATTTCTCTATGTTTGTTACTGCTTGTACTGGGTCATAACAGCAGCGAGCTTCTGCTGTCTCAGTTTAGTGTATCGCTTATCTCACATCCGCTTTAACATTAGAAGTTCATTTGTCTTGACTCTCGAAATAAAGCATCAATTTCTCTATGTTTGTTACTGCTTGTACTGGGTCATAACAGCAGCGAGCTTCTGCTGTCTCAGTTTAGTGTATCGCTTATCTCAAATCCGCTTTAACATTAGAAGTTCATTTGTCTTGACTCTCGAAATAAAGCATCAATTTCTCTATGTTTGTTATTGCTTGTACTGGGTCATAACAGCAGCGAGCTTCTGCTGTCTCAGTTTAGTGTATCGCTTATCTCAAATCCGCTTTAACATTAGAAGTTCATTTGTCTTGACTCTCGAAATAAAGCATCAATTTCTCTATGTTTGTTACTGCTTGTACGTGGGTCATAACAGCAGCGAGCTTCTGCTGTCTCAGTTTAGTGTATCGCTTATCTCAAATCCGCTTTAACATTAGAAGTTCATTTGTCTTGACTCTCGAAATAAAACATCAATTTCTCTATGTTTGTTACTGCTTGTACTGGGTCATAACAGCAGCGAGCTTCTGCTGTCTCAGTTTAGTGTATCGCTTATCTCACATCCGCTTTAACATTAGAAGTTCATTTGTCTTGACTCTCGAAATAAAGCATCAATTTCTCTATGTTTGTTACTGCTTGTACTGGGTCATAACAGCAGCGAGCTTCTGCTGTCTCAGTTTAGTGTATCGCTTATCTCAAATCCGCTTTAACATTAGAAGTTCATTTGTCTTGACTCTCGAAATAAAGCATCAATTTCTCTATGTTTGTTACTGCTTGTACGTGGGTCATAACAGCAGCGAGCTTCTGCTGTCTCAGTTTAGTGTATCGCTTATCCCACATCCGCCTTAACATTAGAAGTTCATTTGTCTTAACTCTCGAAATAAAACATCAAGTTCTCTATGTTTGTTACTGCTTGTACGTGGGTCATAACAGTAGTGAGCTTCTGTTGTCTCAGTTTAGTGTATCGCTTATCTCACATCCGCTTTAACATTAGAAGTTCATTTGTCTTGACTCTCGAAATAAAACATCAAGTTCTCTATGTTTGTTACTGCTTGTACGTGGGTCATAACAGCAGCGAGCTTCTGCTGTCTCAGTTTAGTGTATCGCTTATCTCACACCCGCTTTAACATTAGAAGTTCATTCGTCTTGACTCTCGAAATAAAGCATCAATTTCTCTATGTTTGTTATTGCTTGTACGTGGGTCATAACAGCAGTGAGCTTCTGCTGTCTCAGTTTAGTGTATCGCTTATCTCACATCCGCTTTAACATTAGAAGTTCATTTGTCTTGACTCTCGAAATAAAGCATCAATTTCTCTATGTTTGTTACTGCTTGTACTGGGTCATAACAGCAGCGAGCTTCTGCTGTCTCAGTTTAGTGTATCGCTTATCTCACATCCGCTTTAACATTAGAAGTTCATTTGTCTTGACTCTCGAAATAAAACATCAATTTCTCTATGTTTGTTACTGCTTGTGTGTGGGTCATAACAGCAGCGAGCTTCTGCTGTCTCAGTTTAGTGTATCGCTTATCTCAAATCCGCTTTAACATTAGAAGTTCATTTGTCTTGACTCTCGAAATAAAGCATCAATTTCTCTATGTTTGCTACTGCCTGTACTGGGTCATAACAGCAGCGAGCTTCTGCTGTCTCAGTTTAGTGTATCGCTTATCTCAAATCCGCTTTAACATTAGAAGTTCATTTGTCTTGACTCTCGAAATAAAGCATCAATTTCTCTATGATTGTTACTGCTTGTACGTGGGTCATAACAGCAGCGAGCTTCTGCTGTCTCAGTTTAGTGTATCGCTTATCTCAAATCCGCTTTAACATTAGAAGTTCATTTGTCTTGACTCTCGAAATAAAGCATCAATTTCTCTATGTTTGTTACTGCTTGTACTGGGTCATAACAGCAGCGAGCTTCTGCTGTCTCAATTTAGTGTATCACTTATCTCACATCCGCTTTAACATTAGAAGTTCATTTGTCTTGACTCTCGAAATAAAGCATCAATTTCTCTATGTTTGTTACTGCTTGTACTGGGTCATAACAGCAGCGAGCTTCTGCTGTCTCAGTTTAGTGTATCGCTTATCTCAAATCCGCTTTAACATTAGAAGTTCATTTGTCTTGACTCTCGAAATAAAGCATCAATTTCTCTATGTTTGTTATTGCTTGTACTGGGTCATAACAGCAGCGAGCTTCTGCTGTCTCAGTTTAGTGTATCGCTTATCTCAAATCCGCTTTAACATTAGAAGTTCATTTGTCTTGACTCTCGAAATAAAGCATCAATTTCTCTATGTTTGTTACTGCTTGTACGTGGGTCATAACAGCAGCGAGCTTCTGCTGTCTCAGTTTAGTGTTTCGCTTATCTCAAATCCGCTTTAATATTAGAAGTTCATTTGTCTTGACTCTCGAAATAAAACATCAATTTCTCTATGTTTGTTACTGCTTGTACTGGGTCATAACAGCAGCGAGCTTCTGCTGTCTCAGTTTAGTGTATCGCTTATCTCACATCCGCTTTAACATTAGAAGTTCATTTGTCTTGACTCTCGAAATAAAGCATCAATTTCTCTATGTTTGTTACTGCTTGTACTGGGTCATAACAGCAGCGAGCTTCTGCTGTCTCAGTTTAGTGTATCGCTTATCTCAAATCCGCTTTAACATTAGAAGTTCATTTGTCTTGACTCTCGAAATAAAACATCAATTTCTCTATGTTTGTTACTGCTTGTACTGGGTCATAACAGCAGCGAGCTTCTGCTGTCTCAGTTTAGTGTACCGCTTATCCCACATCCGCTTTAACATTAGAAGTTCATTTGTCTTGACTCTCGAAATAAAACATCAAGTTCTCTATGTTTGTTACTGCATGTACGTGAATCATAACAGTAGTGAGCTTCTGTTGTCTCAGTTTAGTGTATCGCTTATCTCACATCCGTTTTAACATTAGAAGTTCATTTGTCTTGACTCTCGAAATAAAACATCAATTTCTCTATGTTTGTTACTGCTTGTACGTGGGTCATAACAGCAGCGAGCTTCTGCTGTCTCAGTTTAGTGTATCGCTTATCTCAAATCCGCTTTAACATTAGAAGTTCATTTGTCTTGACTCTCGAAATAAAACATCAATTTCTCTATGTTTGTTACTGCTTGTACTGGGTCATAACAGCAGCGAGCTTCTGCTGTCTCAGTTTAGTGTATCGCTTATCTCAAATCCGCTTTAACATTAGAAGTTCATTTGTCTTGACTCTCGAAATAAAACATCCATTTCTCTATGTTTGTTACTGCTTGAACGTGGGTCATAACAGCAGCGAGCTTCTGCTGTCTCAGTTTAGTGTATCGCGTATCTCACGTCCGCTTTAACATCACTCTCGAAATAAAACATCAATTTCTCTATGTTTGCTACTGCTTGTACGTGGGTCATAACAGCAGCGAGCTTCTGCTGTCTCAGTTTAGTGTATCGCTTATCTCACACCCGCTTTAACATTAGAAGTTCATTTGTCTTGACTCTCGAAATAAAACATCAATTTCTCTATGTTTGTTACAGCTTGTGTGTGGGTCATAACCACAGCTGGTTCATCAACACTGTCTGAATCGGAATACTCATTTTCATTTTCAGTAACACTGCATGATGCAGTAGCGCCTTCTTCTGTAATCGGTTTATAACCTCCGTCACTGTCAATGTCTTCTTCATCAATATCGGAACAGCTATCATATTTTTAAAAATGTCTCTAAAACCTTCTTTTCCACTTATTTGTTATTCTTCTTTAACTTTGTTTCCTGGCAAGTCTCACACACCAGGCCACAACTTTATCGAAGTTTCTCTTCCAACCTGGTCCCAAGCAGGTGGAGTGGGTGCAATAAATTCGCCCGCTGGCAAGAAAATTCGAGGAATGTACTTACTGAGAATAGCAATTTACCGTCTGTAAAGGAAGTTTTCATTTACTACGCTAAACACCATTTTTTTCTTTAAAACTGGTCTGGGTTAACGACGTTTTGCTATAGTATATTCTAAAATGCTTGCTGCATTCACATTACTTTCTCCACTTATCGTAAACTATTTATGTAAAATCTTGTTGTTTATTACTTATTGTTGATAGTGCGTAAAGCGAAAATAGATTTTAAAGACTGGAAAATTCCATACTCATGGCACAAGTACATGAAAAAAAACCCTAATAGGGACTTTCCAATTGAACATTTAAACCAGTATCGAATACTAGGACATGGTAAGGGCCTCATAAAGTTTTATTTCGAATAAAGTGTGCTGTGCATTACTGAAAAACGGCAAAATTATTTGCAAAATTATCCAGTGATATTGCTTATGTTGCAATAATACAAAAACTGCCAACGTCTTCGACGATAACTGTAATGTTTATTTTCGGGCACCGTTTCTTCACCTTTTAGCAAAAACAGTATATTAACACCTTGACTTTCTAGCGTTATGCAACCCGTTAGTCCCAGAAATAATGGAACCTAACTAGAAGAGTAAACATATTTAACTCAGATGAGTCATGGTGAAACTTCTGCTTACCTGAGTCATCTTGTTCCCATCAGACGATTGAGGCGTGCCTTCAAGCAAAACGACAGTAAAATTGATTGGTTTCGTTTTTTTTTTTTTTTTTTTGCATCTTAAGTTCCACTTCGGTGAACAGCTAGTACATTTTGAGCCTCCGATAGGAAAATGAAATATGACTATAGCACTGGATATGTTTTTGGTTTGTACCTAGTACCAAAGCATAGATTCCTAGGTTTTAACTATTGTTCCCTTGCCATTTTCAAATATCAATATGTTCCTGGGACTAAATATACAAATTTCATAAGAACTAAAAGTATTAAATGAGGGAATTCATCCTCAATCACTGTAACACATTCGCCGGCTCTCTCTACTGCGCGAGAGAACTGACAATCGCCGGCGAAATGATGCATACAGAAATGCACTAAAATTTTAATAAACAGCCAGCATATTTCTTATTCTTTCATTAAAGAATTCTGTGTACAAACTGCCAAATATGCCAGTAAAGTGGCTTGAAAGAATCCCTGAAGCAATAGTAAAATAAAAATGTCAATTGGCGCAGAAATATGTCGGGCTAATGAGATAGAAAAATAACCCTTGTTGAACACACATATCAACAGTTTTGTAAAGAGGTATTAGGTTTGAATAACTTCATGCCAAATGGAGTAGCTAGGGTGGAACTTGGAATGTCCTGCAGTAGCGGGACAATTATAGAAAGATGCTTAAAATATTGGTACGGCTGTATAAAAAGGATGATCAATAAATTAAGGATATGTTTAGAACAACAGAAGAACTCAACATATAAAGACAGATGGTGGTCGGAGATAGAACATTGGATAGAATAGGGATGGGGTATATAGGACTGGAGGGAGTAAGAAATGTAAAAGGTTTTTGGACAATGATTACGAACAGGATAGAGGCCACTGGTAGACAAATGACACAAGTAGGAAATCACTAAAATGTGTACCTGAAAATGAAGAAAGAATGGGGAAAGGAAACATATATAAACCTATGTGATAAATTTGAGAGATAGGCTTTAGGACAGGAGCCATATTGAGAGGGGGTTCACCAAAGGAGCACATTTCATATGGAAATAAAATAAGCATAGAGCATTATGTAGAGAAATCCAAAGAAATAGAAAACTGAAGGAAATTAAAGTGGGATAAAAACTGGGATAAGAAGGGTCTTGCGTAGTAACTATGAAAATGCTTATGTTGAAAGGAGAGAAAAGAATGAGGAAGGTGGGGAAGTATACAGACAAAATCAAAGAGAAATAGATGAGAAGGGTAAGGACGTTAAAAGGTAGAGAAATGGTGAACATAACGGAATATTAGATCAAGGTCCCATAAGGGTTAGATTAGAGGTCAGTCATGGATCTAATACCATTACTAGCCCGTAAATATAAGCAGCTGACAGGTTTGTACTTAGCACAGAATTAGAAAACTATAGTTCGAATTGTAAGAAAGTATTGTATGTTTAAGTACAAATAAAATAATCAAAGAACTTTATGTCACTTCTTTGGGAATCCCTAAACTTAGATACCAAGTTTGGTGTTTGTTGGACATTTCTGAAGTGATTTCAGTCCGCATGAGCCACACCAGACACTTGTCAACAAACAAATCCTGTGATGTAGAGAGTACCTCACAATAAGCCACTAAGACGAAAAGGCACACAGACTTATGTATCGACACCTAAAAGGAGCACTCTCTCTGGCACAATGGTTATGACGCTTGCGTCCTTAAACCCCAAGACATCCAAAGAAGTTGGACCACTGCACTCTTGGGCTTATTTTGGATGGTATTCCAAATACTCGATCATGTGAACTACTGTGTACTGTTAGCAAAACTATTATACAACAACGTTACTAATGCATTAATAAAAATGGTCACTTACTTTTATAAGTATATCCATACGTATACACACTATCACAGATACATGGATACTTCCTTCCTTCCTTCAACTTCAGGGAATCTCAAAACATGTAGTCAAGTGAAATGTAGATATGGACGAGGGATCTGAATTTTAGGGTGGAAGGCACTACTTCGCGTATCTATTAGGTAGAGAGAGTAAAAATCATTTTCCGAAGCCTCTGTTCACAGCTACAAACATTTCTTCAACGATTGTTTATAGTCGTAAGGTACATCAACTATTTCTGCCCGTCATTATTTATTTTTTCAGTGTTGAACAATTCTACGTTGGAACGTACAGACAGGCTAGTTTATGTACGCCAGATGGGATCGCTTTATGGGCGTGAGGTTCCTAACGTGAGCTGGAGTCTTCAACTCAACGCCAGGGTTCACCGTGTAGCCGCCTCGCCACAGCAGTACAAGAAACTACAATGCCACTCCTACGCCGAGAACGGCAGTCACAGTGCACAAAGTTATCACATAGCAACGTCACAGTCGCTCATCGCCGACACTCCCAACTCTGAACAGGCCAGATTGAAATGAAACTGAAAGCAAATGGAAAGAAAAGTATCAAACCTAGGGCCAAGGAAAATCACGGTTGGTCGATCACCGAGGATCAAAGCCGGGACCTCTCAAGCGTTACTGTGTTAATAACTCTGAAGGAGACCTTTGTTACAAAACACAACATTTGACATTTGTGATTGTCTCTGAAGACTTATTGTCTAATGCGATGAAGCATAACCCACAAGCAACACAACGTCGCCATGGAAATACAAGGTACAACGCCACGTTTATGGACATGCACGGAACACCATTCATGTTGCCAACATCCGAAACTAAAATAGTATTTTTTGAATAACTAGTTTCGGCGAAAATTATTCATTCCAAGAACTTCCTGAAGTTCGTTGGCTTATACACCTACAATAAAACATAATGCAGTCATTTTTAGGCAACAGTGCATATAATTTCCAAATTGTTATTATATTTGGATATGTAGAGTCAGATTGAAAAATGCAATGCCATAGCCGTGTTTTGAACTACGGATCTCCGAGGTGCCGCTTCAAATCCCGGCTATGACATTGAATGTTTCAATCTGACTGTACATATCCAAATCATCACCTACACGGCTAGTGTGGAAGAACGATTAATTTCCTTTGTTATTATACACTTAAATTTATTATATGTTTGACTTCCGTGCGAGATGGCTTCCCGGAAATGTGTGAGGCTCTGCTTTGGAAGGTCTGGTTCTTTTGTAGTTTCTCCAGGACGGTAGGTGGTTCATCTTCTAATCCAAACTTTCTGTCCATCATTACTTTTCAGCTGTTTCAGGGTTGTGGAAGGCGGTCATTTGTTGCAAAGGAAGTGGAATATGCTCTATTAAAAGACTTCTCCATGCAATTTAGAACGACTGCTGAGGTCCCTTTCTCTCTCGAGATGTTTCGTCTATTCCCGGAACCCTTAGATTTCGGATAACCTGCGTCAGAACCGATGCCGTATTGGGATCGTTGTTAGTGCTCATCGTCGTTGGGACTGGTCGGCCATCGGAAGGGTCTTACCTTCCTCCCACAGATTACGTCAGGAACACAAGGGCCCTCTATAACTTATGTATGATGCTGAGCTCCACTTACTGAAGATCCCTGCAACTGATTACTCATAACTCCGACTGATCGGTCAGGTGTATGTACAACCTTCCCCCTTCATTTCCCCCCAAAGCCTGAGACAGAGCAAATCAAGGCATTGTGCATAACTTTGGTCCATTCTCAAGGAGGGAAAGTACATCACTGTTCAATCATACGCAAAATCTACCTAAATTATTTTCGATTGACGTACTCAAAACGTAGAATGGTTTCCATTCTAGCTTTACTGTGAATCAAATTACTCCTTGCCCTCCTTGATATCTTAACTGTCCTCCCCCCATTACGGCCACCGTTCCTGAGGACGTGTCAAAATCTTGGAATAGCTTGAATCAATCATTTCAATGGCAATTTAAAGCTTGCTTTGCATAAAACAATTATATGAGGGTTGTTTCTCAACTCTGGTAATTTTGTGAAATGGCGAACACCTTTGTTAAGCTACTCCATTGTTAGTAAGTTCCATTCGTGAAACAAATTTTAGACATGCAAAGTTTACTTCCTTGCTAAGAGCTATCTGAAATAATCATTGTCAAACGTGCCTGGCGTGGTTATTAAACATATCTATTTAAAGGGTCAGACTGCAAAGAGATCCAAATGGAGTTGAGGCTCAAGCGAACTAAGCACCGTCGCGTTTACTTTTTAACGAATGAATTAAAAAGCCTAAACAACACCTGATCGCCAAGAAACAATCACACAAAATAAAACAATGACTAAATCTATGAACACAAGATGGTCAAGTAAAAATACGTGAGATGGCTGAGATATAGGCATATCAACTGAATGAATTTGGGCAGTACGCGTGATGGGAAGTGGCATGCGTTAGTCAGACGCTAAACTCACTGCTGCTACTATAAGAATACTCGCATCTCGCCACTAACCTGCTTGCCGAATTCCTAACCACCAGAGGGTTTCCAAAATCGTACCTGTCCCTATACCGACGCCGTTTATGGTGAGATGTAAGAAAGGCGGGAAAATGTATTACTCCACCGGCGACTGTGATTGGAGGGGAATATTCGCGCTATTTTATTCCCACGTGCAAACGTGCGCTGTCAACGAACGAGTTTTGCTTTGCCGTTTTCGATGTTTGAGTAGCTTATGCGGTAGCACTTTTACGCTAAGATATTAAATGATATTACTGTGTAATATATTTTTCCTTTCGGATGCTAAAAAGTAAACTGAATGCTTACAACAATTACTCCAATATTTGATTTTTTTTCACATAACCTCACCTCATATATAAATTCAAAATTAAGATAAGGGTCTTTTTGCGGAGTAATAGTCGTAAATAACTGCGTGTAGCCACTTTAGCAATGAATTGAAGTTCTATTGGTATGCAACTGAAAAAAAGACTTTACATATCTAACTGGAATCTGTCAACGGACGAATTCCTTAAACGACTTCCACTTCCGAATATCTTCCTTTGATAATTCCTTCATCACAACAACATATCTTCATGCTCAACAATTATACTTTTTCTGTTTCTGTTCACAAATTCAAAACCTATGTCGCGAAGAATGCTTGTAGAGGCTCGTTTTTTCAAAGTTCGGCTAAATAGGATCATTGTTTACTACTTGAAGCACTTTTGTAATTGTGTTGGCTCGTTTCTTTCAAAGAAGCTATGAACCTTGCCACGAACATCACTTTTAACAAATTCATCACATTCACCTTCCACAAATGGCTTCACTCTTTTTCGATGTTTTCCTGGAGTGGAAAGCTCGCCCGTTTTCATAACCTCACTTCGAGCTGCACTGATCCTTGGCGCTGAAACACCGGTTAATTCTGTTACAAATTAACAACGTCCTCAATTGCTAAGGTTGGGTATTTTTCACACAACTTACAAAACACGTTTAATATAATTTATTTTTCACCACTTTTGAACAGTTTCCCTCTGAGATGTTTCAAACTGATTCTCTCATTTCCTCCTGATTTTAAACTGCGCAAGCGCAGTGTACACTCTGATTAATACATACAAATTATACTTATATTTACCACATAAAATAATTAACTACTGTTTGACTGTTGCATATGTAATAATGTGAAGTGTTTATATATTTTGCATTAGATGTTAAGTCTTTAAAAATGATATGTGAACTATATTTTTCAAACGCAGTTACAAGGCTAAACAGCCAATGATATCGCCTTAGTTTACATCGTGCCGTAAACTAAGGACGGTCCCAGTTTAGTTTAAATTTCTTCTGCTCCCTCTTTATTATCATGTGGTTAATGTTTCATTTGACATTGGTCAATTCGTACGTTTCTCTATGTACCCAGGTGTACAAGAGCATTGAATGTATGTCGACGCAGGGAGTCTTGCATCGATTCGTGACTGGATACAACTGGTCTAGCACTATACACCGGAAATAAAGCAGCAATCGATACAATTGACAGACGTTGGTGAGACCGCGCCAAAGAAGCCAAGACTTTGCTGTCTGGTAGAAAGGTACAGCCAATGATTTGTGGGATTCCAAAATATTATGATAGATCACTTGCAAAAGTAGCTTCATTTTTGGATCATCTGAAATAGGAATGGATTACAAGCGACCAAATTACAAAATACCAAGGTGTCCTTTCACCAGCGTAGAGGTTGTAACGGCAAATTGTATGGATTAAAGGTTTAGAATTGATTTGTCGTCCATGTTCTCTGGATTCAGGCAAAGTGGCCTTCTCATATTCCTTCTTGATGAGAGGAAATTTTCATCAGATGAAGTGATCGTCGCCGTCAAGCAATATTTTACATTTTTGCATACATATTTTTTCCAAGAAGGAGAAAGCTATCTGGTCATTGTCTCTGTAATTGAGGTTATGTTAAGAAATAAAATGTGTACTAGAAAAGGGTAGGCTTATTACTTTGACAGTGGGGGGGGGGGGAGAGGGGACGGAAATACAGAACATTGAAGAAGTTGAGTAGGCAGTACATTCCTGCAAGAGGACAAGGTTCCACTCCGGTCTAAACTTCGTCCATTGGTTTGCCCTTAACCTCGACGAAACTCGCACACAGAAGCATGTTTTACTGGTAATTTGCTGTAGTGCTAGAAAGGGGAAGCTGAAAGCCATGGGTCAGAGGACATAGCGGTCGTGAGTAGTTAGAGCGCTTGCCCACTGTGAAAACACGCCATGTCACACTTCCTTTGTTTCACGTATAAACAAGCCTCGCTCAAGGCTTACAAGGGAAACAGGAAAATGGCATCATGCCTCGGGATGTTACATCAATAAGCTTCATACTTTCTATTTTCTAACAATTTCCACTTATGTACGCTCGCCATGTGTAGATTTTTTCCCGTCAAGAACATGTGGTCATTGCTAGATCAAAAACCTCAGAACAGGCACGTGTTAGGTTATAAGCAACACAGTGCATAGTGTGTTTCTACAGCCCAGAGAATCATAATTACCCCAGATTCCCTCCCCTTACCCCAAAAAATAACGGACATACAGAAGAAACTGTCCTGACCACACGAGTAAAAATCAGTGATATTTTTCCCGCACCGTACAGCTATTCCAATCTTTATTTGGTGGAAAAAGAGAAACAATTAAAACTGCTGGAAAAGAGAGGAAAGAAAATAAACAAAACTGTTCTGTCAATTAATACAGAAGAGGTTACTTTATTCTACGAATGATTCAATGTAATGCGGTTGGCAAGAAACTGGGGGGCGGGGGGCATTGCATGGCTAAGCGCAGGAGCGTGGAGGTTAGAAGGTCACCGAAATGACAGACCACAAGATGAGTGGGGGAAAAGACGTAAAAAACAGACCAATTGAATGCAGCGAAACTGAGATTTGGACAAAAGAGTGTTGTTAAGAATGCATAATAAAACTGACACAAATAAAATTGAACACAAAAACTGTAAGAAAATAAGCTAATGTTTATAAGAAAAGTAAAGGAAGAAATGGAAAATATGTAAAAGATAAAATGAACAGGTCTGATTATTTCATTTCAGTACATTTAATGCCTTATACCCCACTAAATTATTTATTTCTTCTTTTTCTTCTTCTTCATTCTTCTTCTTCTTCTTCTTCTTCTTCTTCTTCTTCTTCTTCTTCTTCTTCTTCTTCTTCTTCTTCTTCTTCTTCTTCTTCTTCTTCTTCTTCTTCTTCTTCTTCTTCTTCTTCTTCTTCTTCTTCTTCTTCTTCTTCTTCTTCTTCTTCTTCTTCTTCTTCTTCTTCTTCTTCTTCTTCTTCTTCTTCTTCTTCTTCTTCTTCTTCTTCTTCTTCTTCTTATTATTATTATTATTATTATTATTATTATTATTATTATTATTATTATTATTATTATTATTATTATTATTATTATTATTACCGGTGATTTAACTCCAACCAGCTTTCTGTAGACATGACTGCTAATTATTTCTTGTAGTCCAAAACTGATTCAAATATTTTATTTCCTTTTCAGAGATATCGTTGGTTCAATTCTTGTTTTGCTTCCTACATAATTCGGAAGTTTATATTTCAGTATTTAGTGTATTTTTATCTTTAGACTCTCACGCATAAATGTCGAAGTGGAAAAATTGTAGAAATAACTACGGATGAGTAGATGCCAGTTTTTCTCGATACTCGATATCGTCATTTCTACTTCTAGTTTCAATGCAAAAAAGAATGTTGGGAGAACTGTGTAGTGTCAATAAAATTAAATAGTTGCACATATTTAATGAGAAAAAACTTAAAACCATCAGTGTTCTTATTTTTAAACTCTACCTTTTCTGAAAAATTAATTGTTTTTCACACTGGCCGTGTGTAGGCTAAAGTATGGAAAGATCGAGTCAGACTGAAAAATTAAATGCCATAGCTGGGATTTGAACCACGGTTGTTCTGGTCTCCGTCCAACCGCTCTAACTATTGAGCTACTATGGCCAACGTGCCGACATGACATTAAATTCTCCAACTGACTCGTGTTTTTCCCGGTAAACCACTTAGGAGTTCTCATAAACACACGAGACAACTACCTTAATGGCGACTTACTACATGTAACTACTTTAAGTACTTACTTTTAAATTTTTAACTAACTATTTTAACTTTAAAGTAGTTACATGTAGTAAGTCGCCATTAAGGTAGTTGTCTCGTGTGTTTATGAGAACTCCTAAGTGGTTTACCGGGAATAACACGAGTCAGTTGGAGAATTTAATGTCATGTCGGCACGTTGGCCATAGTAGCTCAAGGGTTAGAGCGGCTGGACGGAGACCAAAAGATCCATGGTTCAAATCCCGGCTATGGCATTGACTTTTTCAGTCTGACTCCATTTTTCCATACTCTACATCTTCTGTCACATTTGCCCCCCCCCTTTTTTTTCTGATGTGGTCTAGCATTTAAAGCGTTAAATATATATTTAAAGGGAAGAAGTAAACTTATTTCTGATTTGGTCCAGACTGTATTTAGCTTTCATAGCAAGGTAAAGCTTCAGACTAAAACATTTGCTCACTTCAAATGTTTGAAGAAAATTGGTGGAAGTCTTTCTGACTTTCAGGTGGAAACTGAAGATTAGTAGAGTAACATGTCGGGCCTTGCTGAAGAAATCAATGATTTAAGATCACTTAAAACTTCATTTTCATTGCTGGAAAGTCCTTTTTCTGTTGATGGCTGTCCTGTTTCATCACCAATAACAAAGACTGCCGCAGCTGTAGAGTTGGAACTACTAGAACTGCAAGAGGCCAAAGAACTAAAAGCACATAAACGAAGTGGCGTTTGTACCACAAAATTTTGGAAGAATGTTCCTGAAGAAAAATACCCACTAACAAAAGACCGTGCTAAAAAACTTTGGGACTACTTATCTGTATGAATCACTGTACTCGACCCTTAAATTCATTAAATCTAAATATCGATCTGAACTAACTGATGAACATTTAAGTAAAGTTGTACGAACTGCGCTTTCCAATTATCAGATTTCTAAAAACTAACAGCAAAAATGAACATTCGAAAAAACACTTCTCAAAGTTAGCATCTCATTCCTTCATTTAGTATACCTGAACAATAATGTTCTGTGTAGTACTAAAAATAAATGTTCCTTCATTTGTTATAAAATGAAAAATATGTCTCCATTTTATAAACATCTCTTACAATATGGCCCGCTTCCAATTAGTTACATATATTTGCGGATCCCAAAATTAAAATAGTGCCTACCCCTGTTCCTGTTACAGATAAATGAATTATACCTAATCATTATTTTATTGTATTAGGTAAAGGTTTAAGATCAGCCACTTGAATGTCCTACAGTAGAACTAATTTCGTTTGGCCAGAAAAATTAATTCAGATATGATTTATGGTTTTATACAATAACAAAATGTCAGTATTCATCCATTGCTTTAGAGCAAAGAACATGTGTATTAAGAAACAAATACCTTTCACTGGAGTAAGGTGTATTCAGCTTCCTCAAATTGTCAAGGCCAAAACATTTACAGCTCTATTTGAGTTTAACGAACACTGTCATCAAGTAGGCAAAACAATAGCCAAGCACTTTTATATCCAAGTTGTGAGAGATACTGTGGGCTGTAAGTACCGCTATATAATACACAGCGACGACTCTGATAACCAAGCTCATGCTGACAGACACTTTCATGCTGATGCTTTGGAATTTCTTTCAAATTCGGTTCCAATTCAAACGTACTACACATTTCTTAATCACAACTTGTATATAAGTTATTTCAACTGAACAATGTGCTTTATCAGGCTTCTTGAAAGAAAAAAAAAAAAAAAAAAACATTGAGCACCTACCAGAAACAAAGTTCGATTCGGAAAACATCGGAAGCATTCGCTGACGCTTCGTTGACAATATATGCTATGCGATAGATAAGGAGATACTTTGCGGCTTGGCCGTATGCATGGTAGCCTAGCGGTAAAACAAAGGTGTCTCGTAAGTGGACCAAACTGAGTTCGAATCTTTGATATGCACGTTTCTTTTTATTATAGTAACTTCAATAGCACTGCCTTATGTTTTTCTTGCAGAAGATAAAGAATAATATTTTAAACATTCATTTATAAGAAACGCAAATAACTTATTCTGTCGTTTTCAAAATAAATGCAACATTATTAGAAAATTGCCTTAATATTGGTTGTGTAAACACTGGAGTTCATTCATCTGTTTTGAATGTTGCTGACATATGTCAACTATCCTCTCGTGAAAATTTCACTAGGCATTTGTTCTCATCCATGCCCCGCAGAATGAGGACAATAATAGAAACAGAAGATTTACACACCCGATACTAAGTTAATTTCTATTTTTATCTGATTCTATATATAGGAATAAAATATGTATTTCATTTAGTTTAAAAACAGAGTAGAGTGTTTCAGTCCTTATGTCTGAGCATAAATGTCATATTAGCCGTAGAAGAGAAAGTATAAACCAGTTATTTAAAAACGTGTTTTGTACTGAGGAAGGACGGATCTTCAAAAGCCTCTTTTTCGCAAATTCTTTCATGCTATGTGTAGCATAGATGGCAACTTGTTCACTTAATCGGTCTGTTGATCAATAACGGCTGGTCCTGTGCAATGAAGCTTCACTGCTTTATAAACTATATCAACGTCAATATCTCAATCACCAGTTGCCCGGATAAAGGGTCGGCCATGGCGAACACATACATAGGTGGTCTGAAAAGTTTCCGACCTAATACAGATACAAGACATTCTTTCAGATTTTTCAACAAAATCTCCTTGTAACTCTACAACCTCTCCCAGCAATGCTCCCATCTCTGTAACCCATCCAAAAAGTACTCGGCGTTTTTCTCTGCAAAATAATTGTTCACGAAGGCGATTGCCTCTTCATTTGACGAACATCTCTGTCCTCCGAGCGCAATTTTCAGATGAGGGGGAAAAAAAGTAGCTTGGGGCTAGATCTGATGAGTAAGGCGGATGGTCAAGCAGTTCAAACAGTAATTTGCGGATTTTCGCCATTGCAACTGCTGAGGTGTGAGAAGGTGCGTTGTCTTGGCGAAACAGGATTTTCTTTTTCTGCAAATGTGGCCGTTTTCCCTGAAGTTCTCCCACCAGTTTGTCAAGTAATGATGCGTAGTATGCTCCTGTAATGGTTTTTCCTTTTTGAAAATAATCTATTAAAATAACTCCATAAATATCTCCCCCCCCCCAAAAAAAAAAAAAAAACAGTCGCCATCACTTTCCAAGCCGAACAAAAAGCAGTTTTTGCTTTTTGGTGCCGGTTACCCCTTTGCAGTCCACTGTTTGGACTGTATTTTTGTTTCGGGCGTATAATGGTGTATCCAAGTTTCATCTATAGTAATTAATCGGCGCCAAAACTCAGATTCATTGCGCCTAAACTGCGCCAACAGCGTTGGAAATGTTCATTCGAACATGTTATTGGTCTAACGTGAGCAAATGCGGCACCCAACGTGCGGACAGCTTTCTCATGTCTAAATGTTAATTTAATTTGTGACAAACACGTTCTTGTGACATGTTCGTAGCCTCTGCTATCTCTCTCACTTTAATTCGGCGGTCGTCTAGCACCATTTGGTGAACTTTGGCGATATTTTCGTCGGTAGCTGCAGTTTTTGGACATCCCGAACGTTCGTCTCCCAAGCTTTTATGGCCATGTTTAAACTCAGCTGTCCAAAATTTCACTGTGGTAAATGATGGTGCAAAGTCCTCATACACAGAATCCAACTCATCTTTGATTTTCGTAGGCGTATTGCCTTTCAAAAGCAAATATTTAATGACAACTCGATACTCGATTTTTCCATTTTAATAAAAATATGCACAAAAACTCACTCAAACGATTGTTACATAACAACTGAGCGTCAAAAATGGCTGAAACTTTGGTGAGTAACTGTCAACAGTTTAATTGACGAAATTCACTAGCTTTTATTTACGAGTGCTGTCATCTTCATGTTGAGGTCGGAAACTTTGTAGACCAACGTCGTACATATGGCCTCAACTGAATCCTTTAGAATGTTGTGTGAAGCATGTGGAGTATGCCGAGTTGCTTTTCTCATTTCGAAAATCTGCCGTAATAATGAGCGACTAAGGAACACACTTTGAAGAGAGCTATCTAATTTCGTGTTGCAAATTAAAACAAAACTAAAGTAAACTCTAATATAAGTTTTTATTAACGTGACCTATCACAGAAAAATTTTATAGAACAAAAATCACATTATAAGTGTCCATTTGAGCTGTCAGCTATGGAAATTTGTTTAGTAATTTCTTAAAAGCAGTTAAAAAAGCGCGCTTAAAACAGCTACATGCTTAAATTTAATGAATACAGCTACTGAATACAATGACTTCCTTTTTCTCCCAAGCGTCTAACGGAAGTTGATTCGGTCTCCTTAGTATCAATTTATTTTTATACACACTGATCACTCATAGTCCACCACGTACATGGGTCATTCAAAAATTAGTGGCAACTCCCTTCATTTGGCGCTATCAGCGGTAAATCATGTAAGCTGATAACAATGAAAAATAAGAGCATCTAATGTTCGTTAGCAGTAAGTTTGAAGACAATAATTTTATTTTAAAAAATTATTAAGTTTAATTGTAGGCTTTTATCTTTATGCTCTAAATATGTTTAGTAAATACGAACAAAGATGCTTCATTAAAATTCAGGTTGCAAGAGGTATCAATGCTCGACAATGTCATACAGAATTATTTGAAGCTTGTGGTAGACAGATTTACCACATCGTACCGTGGCTAGGTGAGTGAAGCATTTCGTAGAGGAAGGGAAGACGTTCATCAAAAACGTGAAGCTGGCAGACTGCAATCAGCAAGTGATGATGTGCGTGTGAATGCTGTTAGAGCACTGCTGGAAAAACCTCGTTGTTGGACTTGTATTGAACTAGCAAGGGAAAATGAAATTACCACTTAGAGCAGTTCGCTTCAGAACCAGACAGGCAATTACAGCAACAGTAGTGCAGTCTGTTCGAATATTACGGCAACAAGACGTTGTGGATGGCATCCGTCGGCTCCCTGATGTGTGGAGACGAGTTCACATTGGAGGAGATTACTTTTAAGCACTGCAATAATATCACTGCTCCAAAAACGTTTTATTTGTTGTTAATTCAAATGTTGCCACTAATTATTGAGTGACCTAAATATATATTTCTTGTTTGTCTCTTACAATTTCACTTCCACTCACAATATAAACATTTTAACATTTTCCCTCTTTTTAAATCCTCAACACTAAAAAATCTAAAAACAACATTTGTTTTGGGGCCAAACACAAACACAAGCTTCACACCTATACCATGCAGGAGCGCAGCTGAGTGTGTACGTGGGTTCAGTGTCATGAACATTATCATAAATAAGGTTGGAATAAAACTCGTAAAACGTAATGTATGATCTGATACGTCTATAAAACTCAACAGACCACCAGTATGTAAATGGAACCATGAACCAACCATAAGTTAGGTCATGGTTATTACACCACCGCTCAGCAGGTGACAATAAATCACAGCAATCAACAGAAGGGGAGGAAAGAGAAATATGGAAATTGCTTTTCCTATCTCTAGCACTTACACACAGGAAGTATTGCACTGCATCAAAAAATCTGATATCGAGATTTTACCAGAAATGAAGGTTTTAGGGTTTAAGACCTGATCACTGTTGTCTTTGCAAGAAAAGGGAAAAAAAGAATAATGACTTTCCATTTTAGAGAAATATAAACATTTTAATACCCAAATCCTTACTAAAAAGTATCTCAGAAATATTTATTCGAAAAAACATTGAATGTGTGCTTTAACGATATCTACATTATTATGTAGTAGGATACTGTTTCGTCGGTGACATGCATTCGCGAGGTCCCGGGTTCGTTTCCCAGGCTGACCTACCTGACCCATGGGGTTTTCAGGGGTTGTCCCGGGTCGCTAGGCGAATGTTGGATGAGTTAATTACACCCCCGAATTTCCTGTTCCTCCATTTCATCTCCATCATCATTTCACATCATCTGTATTCTGGTGGTCTCTTTCAGGGTAGAAGTGTCGGAGGGTGTCTCGGCGCTGCATGGCAGGATGATACACTGAGTACAATTTTCTCCCCCGGTAGGACGGTCCCCGGTCTCCGAGCTCCGTCTGGTGGGGATATTTCCAGACCACAGGCGGGTGAGCTGCCGGGGAGTTTCCAACTGGTAAAGTGTACTGTCCTGGCTCCTTGGGACGGCCTCCTCTATCTCCTCTCGCCTCATCCTTCCTCCCGGGGATACCCTACTTAGGGCATAGGTACAATAGATAAAGACTGGTCGCAGTGCCCAAACCTCTCCGTACCGTAATCTGAGGCAATCCAATATATTGTCTGTCTCTTACAATTCAATAGTTACGTAAAACATTCAGAATGAACAGTAGCTCAAAGGCTATTTAAAGAAAACTGAGCCATTTTATTTGTAATGAAAATTTCACAAACGTTTATTTTAGTCATAACCGCTAGTTATTTTAAAGAAAATCTAAAGCTTCGACAAATTTTCCTTGTGAATGCTAGTTTAGGGCGAGGGATTATCTTGAAAGCCTTCAGTCGCATCCTTAGAAGATGCTGAAGTTACATCCAAATTTGATATTTAGCCAAATACATAGCTAACATAGCGACTAGCTCTTAAAAGTGTTAACATTTGTCTTTATGGAGTTTCTAAATAAGGAAACAGAAAGCCTCTTCTTTCAAAATAAACAGGAAGATGTAATTATCAAATATTGAGCATAATCTGGCTTGAATGGCATTTTAAGTTCAGGTACTAGTACACCCAAACTGCGCATGCTTGGAGGTTTCTAGAAGACGTACTGAATGAAGTGCATAACCGGGTCACACGATAGAACTGCAGCTGGTCGCCAAGTGGATAATGATGCTACTTATCCCATCACAGTCATCAGCTCAAGTTCAGATTTAACAAGACTCAATTCAGACGATGGACGTGTTAAAGAATCGCGAGTTGAAATAGCATGAGAGGGTGTAGTCGACCTCATCAGAGAACAGAGGACAGGGAACCCCAACTGCGCCACACCTACAAACTGACTCGTAGTACCTACTTCCTTACATTGGAGAACTCTGGCCAATTTCATTAAATCTTCAACACGGTGCAAGAGAACACATTTTACTTCCGATGTCGTAACTCGACTTTGATTTTACTAGGGATGGGTCAATACCAGTTTTTCTCGATACACGATATTTTCCAGGACACCCCATACTTCGATACTCGATAACGTCATTTCTACTTCTAGTTTCAATACAAAATAGAATGTTGGTAGAACTGTGTAACGCCAATAAAATTAAATAGGTACACATATTTAATGAGATAAAACTTAAAACCATCATTGTTCTTATTTTTAAACTCTACATTAGACATTTGAAAGCAAGACAGTCCACTTTTATAAGTTTTTGTTAAAAAATACTAACATTTTCACTCTTTCGGGGTCAAGTCTACTTCTTTTTCTGTCACATATGAGTCCTGCTGTGCTAAATAGTCTTTCAGAGATGGAATACAAATATTTAGTAGTTTATATATACATATATATTATATATATACTTCTTGAAATGTTGAATTTGTTTTTCATTTCCAGGTGATTACTGATGTATGCACTTATATCAAGAAGTTTTTCTTTATTTGTTTGTGTGTGTGTGCGTGTGCGTGTGCGTGTGTGTGTGTGTGTGTGTGTGTGTGTGTGTGTGTGTGTGTGTGTGTGTGTGTGTGTGTGTGTGTGTGTGTGTGTGTGTGTGTGTGTGTGTGTGATTTGCCAGGAAACAAGATGAAGAAGAAAAATAAAGGTGGAAGAAGTTTTTACAAACATTTTTAAAAATATCGATGGCTGATCCGATGTTAATGAAAAAGACCTAGATAATGACGAAGGTTACAAACCGAATGCAGAGGAAGACATTATTGCATCATGCAGTGTTACTGAAAATGCAAATGAAGAGTATTCAGATTCAGACAATGTTGATGAACCAGCTGCTGTTATAATCCACGTACAGGCAGTAACAAACATAGAGAAATTGATGTTTATTTCGAGAGTCAAGACAAATTAACTTCTTACGTTAAAAGGGATGCGAGATAAGTGATACACTAAACTGAGACAACAGAAGCTCACAGCTGTTATGACCCACGTACAAGCAGTAACAATCATAGAGAAATTGAGTCGAGACAAAAGAACTTCTAATGTTAAAGCGGATGCGAGATAAGCGATACCCTAAACTGAGACAGCAGAAGCTCGCTGCTGTTATGACCCACACACAAGCAGTAACAAACATAGAGAAATTGATGTTTATTTCGAGAGTCAAGAATTAACTTCTTACGTTAAAAGGGATGCGAGATAAGCGATACCCTAAACTGAGACAGCAGAAGCTCGCTGCTGTTATGGCCCACGTACAAGCAGTAACAAACATAGATAAATTGATGTTTATTTCGAGAGTCAAGACAAATTAACTTCTTACGTTAAAAGGGATGCGAGATAAGCGATACCCTAAACTGAGACAGCAGAAGCTCGCTGCTGTTATGACCCACGTACAAGCAGCAACAAACATAGATAAATTGATGTTTATTTCGAGAGTCAAGACAAATGAACTTCTAATGTTAAAGCGGATGCGAGATAAGCGATGCCCTAAACTGAGACAGCAGAAGCTCGCTGCTGTTATGACCCACACACAAGCAGTAACAAACATAGAGAAATTGATGTTTATTTCGAGAGTCAAGACAAATGAACTTCTAATGTTAAAGCGGATGTGAGATAAGCGATACACTAAACTGAGACAGCAGAAGCTCGCTGCTGTTATGACCCACACACAAGCAGTAACAAACATAGAGAAATTGATGTTTATTTCGAGAGTCAAGACAAATGAACTTCTAATGTTAAAGCGGATGTGAGATAAGCGATACACTAAACTGAGACAGCTGAAGCTCGTTGCCTTTTTACTACCGATTAGTTTGTAGTAGAGTACAAATACATAGGCCATTATAGTACATACAGTGTATGTGTTTTAGGTGAAAGTGTGCCGATAGTAATCTCTAAACTCCATTAAAAATATTTCGGTGATATTGTACATATTTTTATCGCTTTTCCATCATTCTCTGGAATAATCTGGATTTTTGTTAACTCGGACTGACCCTAGTTCAGTTGATCCCGGATAAACGAGGTTATACTGTAGCAGAAAAGTAAATTGAAGCCTTCAGAACTTCACTACCTTGGGAATGTAGAGGGTGGGCAGCGTGTATGAAAAAGTATAACAGCAATGATTTATGGGGACCCTTGGGGAGAGGTCGCATGTTCGGAAATGTAGTATAACCACGTGATATAAGTTACGGTCTGTTGGTATCACTCTACCTGCCCAAAACGTGCATTTGACGTCACTTCGAGACCGTGGGTGTGTGATGTGTGTTAAATGGCACATTAACCGTACCTAATAAAGGAACCAACGTCATCATATCAGGAAACAATTAACAATTTATTGTTTACGTGTGGTTTTTACAGTAGTAGAAATGTTCTACAAGAATGGTAAAGGTATATCTGATTTTGAACTGCCTTTCTCAAATTATGAAATGCACGCATATTTCTCACTAAGCTTGGTAATTTTTAAATGTTTTGTTTTTCCCTTTTGCAATCTACTTATAGTAGAAAAGAGAAGATAGCGCATTGCACCCAAAATCATTTGAAGCATATCTTCTAAGCCCATGATATTAATAAAAATAGGAAGTTACGTATTTGTGCATGTGTGGTCCGTCCAAATTTTGTATTTAATTTTAATATATTCAAAAGATGGCACGGAATATTTTCACGGTAATTCCGCTATCCTAAACTACCTTCAAGTGGAATACTTTTTGAATGGCTTAAACTATGTTGATTAAAATACCATATATTAAAGATGTTGGCATGAAAAATAAAACGAATTATTTGAATTTTCTAGCAATAACTGTAAAGTATACTGGTAAACGTTAAAAATGACGAAAACATACAAAATAAAATAGATTACATAAATAACTTTTTTGTGGCATAAGCCATTTTCCAGAAAGCTGTTGTTAATAATTCGAACTGTATTGAATACTTTGTCTTTTTTAAGTCATGTGGACATTCAATTTATTCTCGTGATTCACGGAAAGAATGTCTAACGTTCTTAAATATTTGTCTACAACTATTGCTTTTGTATGTGTAACAAAATGTACAATGTAGCTATTTTTTGCAAAGCTTTATGTTGCTTAAAATTAAATGTACTTTAAGATTTCTTTAGAATGATTTGCATAGCATTAATAAATTATAAAAGGTAGAGAAAATAATGTGAATATTGCCACATGTATTGTCGAAGAATACTGTGGAACATATACAATTTTGGAGCTTTATTCATTTATTTCCTGTATCCTGACTTGCTAACACATTTTCCAAAGTATCTATAAAGTTCCTCTTTTTGTTGGCCCATGAGAACAAGATAATGCGATATTTCACATGACATGGCAACTTCCTATTTGCTCATGTCGACCACGAGCAGGTGATCGGATGCTGAAACAGCTTTCTATATCACCCAAAATGTTCTAAGAATTATGAGAATGCTTAGGTTTACTAGGGAAGCGTTTACATAGCTTTTGGCGTGGGACTGCCGATTTGGCACTAAGGACGCCATGTTGGGAGAAAGGGTACTTAACGGCTGATTATTTCTGCAGCCGCGGTTCATTCTAGTTTGGATTCTGGACAGGTGACGCCACCATTTCACTACAGACAAACAACAGCGCCAATGCGATCGTGATTGGAAATTCTACCCCTTCCCCCACCCCCCGCTATTTCATTTATAAACTTTTTTTCTCTCCATGAACATTGGCATCATGTTTTTATCTTTTGTAGTTTGGAAGAAATAAATGTTTGAAATCTATTCTTTCTTTTTGAATTGCGCTGTATTTGCATCCTATAGTACGCGATAATACGTGTTCTCTCCTTGAAGCAAAAATAATGCCTAGTCCCACTGTGTCTTTTTCCACCAGCGATCCGAGCATAAGTGTTATTTAGGTACCAAAATTCTCCTAATAAACTCCGATTTTGCTAATGACACTAAGACCCCCACCACTAACTTCTAATACGATGTTGCCACTTCATTTCTACGTTTCTGAAGTTTGCTTCTTCCCAACCTAAAGTCTCTCTATAAATTTCTAAGAATTACTCTCACATATTTCAGGAATTCCAAGGCCATACCAAATCTGGCAACTTCGGATATTGACTTTATCCTCTCTAACGTAACCTACCGAACTACTTCTGCGAAATGGTCTGAGAACTAACCCTCACTAATTACCGTACTTAATCTGCTCTTTCCCCGAGCCAAACTGTACTCATAATATATTGTCATACCTACGGCCTCTTAACATTCAACACAAATGCACAAAATATTCACATTTAATTTTATTATAAGTATTAATTTATTTAACTGATCTATAATTTCTGCATCAGTTGTGAGAGCAAAAGCCATTGTATGTAACTGAAACTAAATGTTCAATGTATTATCTAACAAATCTATTTTAAACACTTTAAGTTTCCGTTTTGGGTGCTATTGGAAACTTTTGACGAATGTGAGCTCCCTAATACCGCGACGAGAAACGGGCCTCCTTCAGGTTTTCTCCAGCGTGACGTCACTCAGACATGTGTGCAACAACGACCCTTTACTCATACACTCACTCTATGGACATTCAATCCATCATCCTCAACGTAACAGATGCTCAAAATGATTGCCATGACTGGCAATAAATGCAATACAGCGTCGAACCATGAGCCATTGAACTCCCTCAAAGGTTCCTGAGTGCTTTCGAAGAGCATGACAAGACACAATGTTGATTATTGCAGTGCCTCTAGTTTCTGGAGCACAGCATCATAAGATTCTCAGAAAACGTAGCCAAAATTTTACTTGCAGAGAAACAGTTTTTGGTTTCTTTGGTCTACAGTTAGGTATAAACGTAGGAGAAACGCACTAATATTCTGTTTAAGTAGCTCTAGACCATCTTGAGAAATATGTGGGAAGGCTATCAAGGCCGTTGTTAATTGAAAAATTAGGAAGACCTTCCGGGCTGGAAGGCTGCAGTCTATGTGTAAAATTGATCACATCTGACGCTTCGGTCAACTCCGGTTGCCATCTTCAAAGGTAAAACTCCAAGCAGATTAACGACTACCAAATATAAAAGCTATACAGATTAATATAGCCAGTGTTGCTTACTTGTTGTAATAACTGCAATGGCTAATAAGTATCTTGCAAATAAAAGGGGAAGAATGTACATGTTATTTGTGGACTTTGAAAAAGCTTTTGATACTATAAACAGGGAAGCCTTATTGCCTAAATTGAGTAAGAAAGGAATTAGTAGCAGGTTTATAAGAACCACATACAGGATACATAAAAATATTGATTTTTGTGTAAGGTTTGCAAAAAATGTAACGATGAAGGATATTGCAAACAGTATAGGTTTAAGGCAAGGATTTAAGTTAAGCCCTATATTATTTAACTTGTTTATTGATTATATATTAGAGGCAATTAAGATGGAAAATGGAAATCCCTCAATAATTTGTAACAAGGAGATGCCAGGTCTATTATTCGCTGATGATCGGGTAATTGGAGCAATAGAGAACTTTTTAATAAATGGAGTATTAGAATAAATATAAATAAAACAAAACGTGGCCGCACTCATTTTGTGTATCGGCTGAAGGTCATGGGTCACAATCACATGTCACACAATGACATTTAGTAGCCCAAGCATTTATCCCCCTATGAAAGTTTCAGTTATGGCTAGTTATTTACTTGTTCCTTTCTAAATTTGTATTATTGCATATGATATTGGTAAGAAAGCATACAGCTAAACGTCATTTAAAAAAAGTTTATGTGCAGATCATATCAATTAATCATTTGTTTGTCCCAATTGTTTAGTTGTTCATCAACTTACTATAGGGTAAGGAAAGAGCAAGTATTCAATATACAGAGTGATTTGTATAGAACTGACACATTATTTTCTTAATTATTCGACTGGAAATTCGCGTAATGAGCTGTTTTTATTGTTAAACTAAACACAATGTTTCAGAGTTTGGATTCCGCGTTACGAGATACGCACATGTTTATTCTTTATCGCTTATGTTTATCTTGTGTTATTGTTGGCAGCTGTTTTCTAGTCACTAAAAATGGCACATTAAATCAAAAGCGCTTCCATATGAAGCAATACTGAATTACGAATCAGATTTCAGTTGCTTTGAGGGCATACCAGAGAGAATTTGATGTTTGCATTGTTCTCAGAGAAATATAATACTGGGACTGGTAAACAACTGGATCTATGATGACCGCTCAGATTGTTGCTGATGTAAGAACACAACACATGACTAGAGAGGTCACTCCGAAAATTAAGAGTACAGTCTACAACAGCAAAGAAAGTGCCAGGGGAATGAGACATAGGGGGAAATTGCTGATTAGACACGGTACAGATATCCTCCCTGGCAGTTGTGTATGACACATACATTCATTGTCCTTGTCGCATGTTTTGAAAGAGATAAGGGTAGCACATTCCTGTCAAGGACATTCTTTCCGTTGGCGATCAGTGTGCATCACTGATCTGCTAAAGGCGCAGACATAAAGCCATAGCCAACAATAAAACATATACAGTGAACAAAGAATAAACATCTGCTCATTGCGTTATAGGAAGCCGAAATTCCTGAACATCCTGCTTAATGTGGCTTTAATGGTATATTATGCAACGAGACTATAATGGTAGTAATTAAAACACGAGTATTATTACTAACCACCGAGCAAAGCGAAGCAAGGACAATTATTAAGATATGAACGTTTTAATTACCATTATAGTCAAGTTTCAAACGATTGTTTATGCTCGATCAAGTGTCTAACTTAAAGGTTTCATTTCAAAGTATGCATTTAATATACCAATAATTTAATTAACAGGTGTACTTTAATGAGGACCATTAAAATATTAAAATTTGGCGTTATTGAGTATAAATACTGCTCATTAACTTACTTTCCAATGAATAATTAAAGTGAGAAATGAGTTACTTCTACGTAAATCACTCAGTCTGTGTACGTGATTTAGTGTGAAAAACAATTTATTTTATCTTTTAATCTTCTAGAGCACTTAAGTTGTGGTCGCTCCTATAGAGGAGTTATAAGTTTGTACTTTAATATACTTTATAGCATAGGGAGTAGGTAAACAACTTCAGTAATCGATAAATAATTGTCTTCTGGCAACTTCAGAATGTCTTAACTGGACCACCTAGTAAAGTTTGCAGAGCTGGCAATGTCACCAGGAAGATATAAACCATCAGACACGAATGCGTCAGAGGAAAAGAACAGTCTAGAAAGGCAAGCGCGCGAGCGAGCGGGAGGGTAACCGAGTTGGCAAGACAATACGCACTTCCTCGCCCCGTGACCTTCAATTTGCTAGTCCCACACGCGGCCGCCCACCGGTAGAAACAAAGCCTGCCTGGAAGAACACTAACACCGAGGCTCAAAAGATTCCAATCTCAGGACGACCTTCTGCCTGTTCGGCTGCGAAATGAATGCATTTTACATCGCCATCTGACGTAATTCTCATTTTCTCGGAACTATTGGTCCTTGTGCGATACCAACCTCAGGCGCTTGCCACAAACCTCGTATCTCCTTTCACATACAGGTACTCACAAAAAATATTCGGTCAAATTTCTGCAGCTCAAACCCAGTACGTTTATTCTCCTAAGGAAAGCTGTAAACATTAAAGTAACAATAAATACGTGCCATTTACAACAATAACAAAAACAATCGTTCTTCTGCACTGCAACAGGAGAGGACAACACATATTTCACTACACCTGCTGGTGTTTCAAGAGTCACTTGAATATTCGGTGAACAAAAAGACAAAGTATGTTTTCCCTTACACTCTTAAATTCAACTTATTTTGGGGTATCATTTGATTGATTACTTCTAACAGGCCTAATTTCATATTAGAAATTATCTTTTTCCGTATAAACAAACTCAATTTTTACTCATTATTCGAGCTGTTCTTCCTTTTGCTGATCTTAGAGGAGATGGGAGAATTTCTTCTTTTATTTTCCTCACTCCGTAAACTCGCCACTGAGTTAAGATCTGGATCCGTGGAGGCGAAGGTATTATTTTTTTTTTTGCAGTTATATAACGATCATTCCTTGACAATATACGCGTCGTGCTTTGGGTCATTATCCTGATAAAATATAAAAGTATTTCTTATTCATAATTTCTCCACACATTGATGAGGATTTTGCCTTGGAAATGTTGATGTGTCAACTGACGGTGTTCTCAAATTTCCTACTCCACCTGCTCATATACAATCCCGTACCATAACCTCTACCTTTGTTTTACTGTAGTGTGTGATTTCTGCAAATTCAGCTTTATATTGGGCTTATGCCAAACATGAACCCTCCATTCTGCGAATTACTTCGTATCCCACTTAAATTGCAAGCTGACCCAGCTGATACAATTTTTCCAGGTGTTTAAATGGAAGACCAACTTAATAATACTGATTTGAACTCCACAGGGCAAATAAGCACTGTGCCCGATTGCGAAGCAATCATAAACATATGTGACGGCTCACGTTCTGCAGATACAGCATTCTACAGGCTAACAGGAAGTGAACAGTTTGCTCTCTCTCTTTCTCGGATTTAACAAACGCCTTGGATTGTACAAAGTAATTATTTTAGCACATCGTCTATAGTTTACATTTCAGTTCTGAGTAATCACAAATCTATGTACACACATACCAAACAATAATGATGGCCATTAACGTGCTTACGTTGCGACTGTATTATGAAAACCATTTTAACTAAACATATGGGATTTTTACTGTTGCGTTAGGTACATTATTGCCCACATTCCTCATGGATCACTTTTCGCAAAGTTTGAATTTTATCTTAGCCTAGATCACTTGGGCTCGCTACATCCAACTTAAGGTGAAGGCAATATGAAGACTTCGATTGGTTTCTGACATGATAACTTCCAAGGACAATGGTCACCCCATTTGAAAGTTAATGTAGAGGTCATATGAGTGTAAAATATCAAATCAGTAGTCTTTAATATTTGCTTTCAGATGGGAACAGAGCCGGTAACACTGATAATACATAAAGGAAGTGATAAGAGAGAAAGATTTAACAAGCAAATGCTCCAATCCTTAAGTTCAGAAACCTCCCCAGCATTTGACAACTGTGAGGACTAGGAGCAAACCGCGGTCAGGGAGGATTTAGGAGTGTCACTATGGGAAAGTAAGTATTTCAAATGACATTAAAGTCAACAGCAACGTCTGATTTGACCTCCACTCGTCAAGATCGGCGACATCGCCAATCACCACATATTACCCGCACGGCACTTTGTCTTTCCTTAAGTGACACTTTGTGGCTTCCTGGAAGTACCTCCTACGGCATACACGGAGCTTCCAAATGCTCCTTTTATGCCAATTATCACTTTGTTATGACTCATTTCCTCTGTCCGTTTGCAAAGAGCAATTTCTAACGGGGAGAAGGCTGCAATGATACAGCAAAAAGGACAATCTTAAGTCCACGTTTCCTTAACGAAGTTGTCAATTTTTCTTTAACATTCCCGATCAAGAGGTAGGAACACACTTTTTAAAAGCAAATAATACTCTAAGTATTTATGTACTTAAAAGCTAAAAATGCTATCAGATATAAATAAAATGAAAAAATAATTTTCAAAATATTTCTACTTTATCTTTTACATCGTTATTGAATTCTATCTCGAAAAGCTAACTTCTTCCAGAAATTCACTGGCTGTTTAAATTGATGCCAACATTTATTCTATTCCCATGACTTGCTACCAACTTATCCATTATTATTAGTTTCAATTTTTCAATGCTTACATGTTTTTGAGGTGTTCATTTTCAGTTATTTCAGGTGATGTGCAAAGAGTATAGAATTTCAAGGCCATAATATAGCAATCCACTTTCAAACAGCTGACAATATCTTGTCTTTGCTCTATTCCCTGTTATCTAAAACGAAATCTGTATTGAAACTATTTCTCGATGAACATGAGATAGAACAAAAAAGTTCTGTAAAAAGCTATATAAAATAAAATACAATGGGCGGAAAAAGTAATGTGAATACACATCAGAACATTTTAATGCTTTAATACTGAAAACCTCCAAAATCTTCAATAGAAATTAATCCCACTAATCAATATACTCCGGCTACTAATCAGATTTTACACCACAATGGACTATTCAGCACTGAATGGAAGGAAACCTTAAATGTGACGTTGCTTCAGCTTTTGTCCTTAGGCCAAAGCACTCAAGATTATTCATCACACAATTCAGCATACGTTGACTAATTCTCTATAGAAGTTTCGATAATGTGTGTCTCACAAAGGGATCTCTGGAACTGCTGCATAAGGGAAGACATAAATTGCCTATTGATGTAATTGTCTTCAAATCTGGCACATATCTGCAACAATACGATCTGAAACGTGCCCTACTCAAGCTTAGGAGGTAGATGAAGAGAAAAAGAATACATACCAGTCAATAACACAATATTACAGTGGTTACATTGGCAATTAGGCGGTAAATAGGTATCCATGGAACAATTCCCTGCAAGGTGCTAGGTTAACCCATCATAAACATTAAATCCATTGGAACATCTGTTTTGAAGGGATCAACAGCCCTGTTAACAATCATCTTCATAGTCCTTGTTATCCTCACTGACGCCTTCTTGTACTGGCTTCCCTTAAGCCATGTTCAGAATACGTGATATTTCAATCTCTTTCCAGTGGATATTTGCTAAGACTTTCATTCTAATCATAACATTACTTCTTCCTTTTAACACGGTTTCATTCTCTGTCTTTCTTCTTATTGCCTTCCTTATTGGTCTTCCTTGTAGTGTAGGAGCCCAAATCAGAGTCCACAATGCTATGGTCTAAGTAATAAGTGAACAAGTTCTTGAAAGAAAAGAAAGGACCAAATCATTTATACCTGGTTACGAAGTGTTCGTTCAAAAGTGACATGGCCACCTCCTAAACAAATATCAAGCCACACTGCAACTATCCCCTTTAACATTAGAAGTTCATTTGTCTTGATTCTCGAAATAAAGCATCAATTTCTCTATGTTTGTTACTGCTTGTACGTGGGTCATAACAGCAGTGAGCTTCTGTTGTCTCAGTTTAGTGTATCGCTTATCTCACACCCGCTTTAACATTAGAAGTTCATTTGTCTTGACCCTCGAAATAAAACATCAATTTCTCTATGTTTGTTACTGCTTGTACGTGGGTCATAACAGCAGTGAGCTTCTGCTGTCTCAGTTTAGTGTATCGCTTATCTCACATCCACTTTAACATTAGAATTTCATTTGTCTTGACCCTCGAAATAAAGCATCAATTTCTCTACGTTTGTTACTGCTTGTACGTGGGCCATAACAGCAGTGAGCTTCTGCTGTCTCAGTTTAGTGTATCGCTTATCTCACATCCACTTTAACATTAGAAGTTCATTTGTCTTGACCCTCGAAATAAAGCATCAATTTCTCTATGTTTGTTACTGCTTGTACGTGGGCCATAACAGCAGCGAGCTTCTGCTGTCTCAGTTTAGTGTATCGCTTATCTCACATCCACTTTAACATTAGAAGTTCATTTGTCTTGACCCTCGAAATAAAGCATCAATTTCTCTATGTTTGTTACTGCTTGTGCGTGGGTCATAACAGTAGCGAGCTTCTGCTGTCTCAGTTTAGTGTATCGCTTATGTCACACCCGCTTTAACATTAGAAGTTCATTTGTCTTGACTCTCGAAATAAAACATCAATTTCTCTATGTTTGTTACTGCTTGTGCGTGGGTCATAACAGCAGCGAGCTTCTGCTGTCTCAGTTTAGTGTATCGCTTATCTCACATCCGCTTTAACATTAGAAGTTCATTTGTCTTGACTCTCGAAATAAAACATCAATTTCTCTATGTTTGTTACTGCTTGTGTGTGGGTCATAACAGCAGCGAGCTTCTGCTGTCTCAGTTTAGTGTATCGCTTATCTCACATCCGCTTTAACATTAGAAGTTCATTTGTCTTGACTCTCGAAATAAAACATCAATTTCTCTATGTTTGTTACTGCTTGTACGTGGGTCATAACAGCAGTGAGCTTCTGCTGTCTCAGTTTAGTGTATCGCTTATCTCACATCCACTTTAACATTAGAAGTTCATTTGTCTTGACCCTCGAAATAAAGCATCAATTTCTCTATGTTTGTTACTGCTTGTACGTGGGCCATAACAGCAGCGAGCTTCTGCTGTCTCAGTTTAGTGTATCGCTTATGTCACACCCGCTTTAACATTAGAAGTTCATTTGTCTTGACTCTCGAAATAAAACATCAATTTCTCTATGTTTGTTACTGCTTGTACGTGGGTCATAACAGCAGTGAGCTTCTGGTGTCTCAGTTTAGTGTATCACTTATCTCACATCCACTTTAACATTAGAAGTTCATTTGTCTTGACTCTCGAAATAAAACATCAATTTCTCTATGTTTGTTACTGCTTGTGTGTGGGTCATAACAGCAGCGAGCTTCTGCTGTCTCAGTTTAGTGTATCGCTTATCTCACATCCGCTTTAACATTAAAAGTTCATTTGTCATGACTCTCGAAATAAAGCATCAATTTCTCTCTGTTACTGCTTATGCGTGGGCCATAACTACAGCTGATTTTTCAACACTGTCTGAATCTCAATACTCTTCATTTTCATAATGCAACAATGTCTTTGAGTTGAGCCTTGTGAGATACTGAAGTTTGGTATTTCACCGACTTTCCATTTTTGAGTTATGCTTTCACAGGGGCGCTCAAATAATATATTACAGTGAAATTCCAACATAGAATTTTTGGGTGGAATAAAATATTTCCCTAGTTATTGTAAGTACTTAACTGAGAAAGTAAAAATGCATTATAAGTTTCGCAGATGACTAACTAGTTACAGCCCAAGTTTATGAAGATATAGAATATATGAGCAGAAAACTTATTATAGACTATAACAAATGGGGAATAAATATTAATTTAAACAAAACAATTTATTTGCCACGTGGAGATTACGGATATATAAATCAATAATTAGAAATACGATATCTTATGGAGTAGAAACTTGGATATTGAATGGGAATTTAAAATTAAAATTATCTAGCGAAATAGACTGTTTCAGGAGATCCACTAGACACTCTGAATTAGAAAAATTCCCTAACAAAGTGATAAGACAAACCATGAAAGTTCAAGATTTTATAAGATATAAAGAGCTAGAATGGTACGAACATGTCCATAGATTGCCTGAGATAAGATTATCAAAACAAGTTTTCGAAAGGAATGTTTCCACCTGGAAGAGGAAGACGTGATCGACCTAGACTTAAATGGATGGAGAATAATGAAAGAGGAATGAAAGAATTAGGTGTGGAGGAATTAGATTGGGAGGAGAGCAAATACTGTAGGAAGAGGACAAAAGCTTGAACTTTGGATACAGGAAGCTGTTTTATAATGTAAATCTGTTTGTAAAGAAAATGCATTATAAAACGCCTACAATATTAACATATATACATCAAAGTAAAGAAGGAAATTACAATAGGACTACACAAAAATTATAAGTGACGCTTTATTAGCAATTTTCTCCCATTAAGTACTTCAGAAGTACTCTTGCAAATTAGTGGCAATTTTCTCACACACCGCTAACCAAGGAAACGCCATCTATTTCCGTTTCGTAACTTCCTCGGGGACGACGATTTGGGTTTATTATATTTCCGACCGTGAACCACTTGTGAGTTATTGGCCTGACCCTAGCAATATTTTTAGAGTAACACTGTATTCCTTGCACAAGCTAGTGACCGCCAAGGTCGGCCTAATTTCAATAATGGGAGGTCGTCTTTTGTTTTGTTCTGGACAGGTAACCGTAGAAATGAAGCCTCAGCGTTGTGTAACTGGCTCCATGAGCCTGTACTCATCATAATGACTAAATGCTCAGTTTTCTCCATGCACATTACATTAAGATAACCTATACGCGCTCTGCAGACGGCAGGGACAAATTATGAGGAATTCAACTCAAAGAACAGCTAAAGTTGACGTTTCGTATTTTCTATCACAAATTTTAAAGAAATTGTAAAAAATTTCTCCCCATCCCCCCGCTCTCCCTCTCTCACACAGTCTCATAATGGCAGCTATTAGAACACCTATAGAACAAATAACCAACTTGATTTAAGTAGTCTTCAATATCCCATATTGCGAGCAAAATTACGAATATATAAAAACAAAAGTCCAGAAGCTACAAAAAATGTGCCAAACTATAAAAACGCAAAGACAAAATACGATACGAAACACAACTAAGGCTTCATAAAGTATAGGTGTCGCTCAATAACTTGGCATCTGGAGCTTTCAAATAACAAACTAACGAGCGAGTCAGTTGCTCTTTTGTGATGCTTCCAATCCACCTCACACTCTCCTGCCTGCCTCGGTAGCGTGGTGGTAGAGTGTCTGCCTCACGTTCAAGACGTCCCGAGTTCTAATCTCGGTCACGGTGAGTTACCTGGATACGGTTTTTTCCAGGGTTTCCCTTATCCTGAAAGACGAATGTCGGGTAACTCTAAGCTCTGTGGGCTCATTTGAGCATCATTTCACCCATTCCATTCATCGTCCGATATGACGTTGGAGGACGTAAAATTACAAAATTGGTTCCACTGCAGCAGTAGGTAGGTGAACTCAGTTTGTGCAGAAAGTTGATCCCCTGACAGTGCTACACGGCACTCATATAAAACGTTTCTCTTCACTTCTAAATAAAACCTTGTGTAAAACAAACAAATGCTAGTTTCGTTATTTCAATATGTGACTGAGTATCCGCACTGACCTGGAAGGTTAACTATGAGAGTGAGAGGTGTGAGGTGCAAGACAATATTTACAACCCTTGCTGGTATAGGCTCGTGCAAAGTTCACACACCAAATTTGTTGGCGATAACTATAACCATTGTGGTTTGACGGCTCACCCCCTTCATTGCACTAGTCAAATAGTCATACGTTTTATGGAGGAATTTAAACATTATCTGTAAAGGTGTAGTTAGACGGAGAAAATTCAATGCCATAGCCGGGATTTGAACCACGGATCTGCCGGTCTCCGTCCGTTTGTTCTTAACCACTGAGCTACCTTGGCAACGTACCAACTGACATTAAACTCTCCAACTGACTTGTATTATTCCCGGTAAACCACTAGAGTTCTCACATAAAAATGGTACTACCTTAATGGCGTTACAACATGTAAGTACTTTAAGTCCAGGACTTTATAGTTTAGGATATTTAATTTGTCGCTAACAGGCGCACGACGAGGTATAATAATTGTTTAACCTCTCAAAACTCTCCTGAACTTTCTAAGCTCTTAGTCATTAAATTAAAGTATTTCTAACACTTCGTGGAAATCATCACATATTACAATATTATTTTAATGACTTGTACCATAAATTACCAAAAAAGAAAAATAAGTTCAGGACATTTTTCTCATATATTTTACCTTATTTAGACGCTTTAAGTGAAAAAAAATTATAAGCTTATTTCACAAAATAAGTGATGTGAATTTAATATACAATTAGATTTTTTAAAAAAAATAATCTCTCCATATTATATGTCATGCTATTCAGAGATGGTTGTGTAGTTTTTCATCACCATTCTACCACACTCTACAACCGCTTACATATGCTTACTTCATGTCTTGCCTATAAAATGTCATATGGTAATAATGAGAAATTAGGAGTTATTTATTTGGGGGAGGTGATAAGCGAAATGCTATTTCCAACGCTTCTTCTAGTCTAGCGCCTGCGAGACAGGACTACCCGCAAAACATTGCCTCAAAGCTTGGCTCTAGCTTTGTTGGGCCTGATTAAATACAACCTTCGATTTAAACTGTAGAAAAATAAACCTTGTTTAATTCTGTGGTGTGGGTTGGTTATGTATCATTGCGTGTTGCGTTTAAAGTATTATTAAACTCCATATTAGGTCATTCTATCACGCACTGTAAACAAAACATGAGCACGTTACCATACTGAATTTTACAATCCTCGCAATTGTTCGAATTTGTGCACCCCAGAATATACTAATTCTCAAATGATCCAATATTTGAAGTTATAGTTGCTGTACCATCGTTTATTTTATATTGCTTCCACACATTATTTTATGTTCTAACTTCTTGTTTTTCGATATAAACATTTGCGGAAATAGATTCACTGCAAGTTTCTTTGAAGGAACAAGGAGGATAGGGAAAATATTTAAAGAAACAACTAAACAAAACAGATCTCAGAAACAGCTAGTTCTAAAATTATTTTAAACAATTTTTATTACCTTTTAGCCGTAAGGCGTGGTGAACCTATTAAAGTTTAACGCTTAGACAAAATTATACACAACTCTTTCCAAACGTAGAGGACATCACGAGCTACGAGGGCTGTTCAATAAAGAATGATCACAATTTTTTTTGTCAACGTACCTTTACTCATCTTCATAATTTTGATGGTCCTTCTCAAAATAGTCTCCCCTGAATGCGATGCACTTGTCCCAGCGTTTCTGTCAGTCTTCAAAGACATGCTGGAAACCATTAATCGCCTCCGCAGCCTTCACCACTGCTTCTGATGATGGATAATGCCTCCCACGAAGGCGTTTCTTTAAGTTAGGTAATAGAAAAAAGTCACATGGGGCTAAATCCGGACTATAGGGAGGGCGAGGGATTCATTTCACGTTGATTTTTGCAAGATATTCAGCAACAACATTGACAATATGCGGCCGCGCATTATCGTGGTGTAGCATCCAGCCTGCTTCACGGAAATGTGGTCTTTTGCGCCTGATATAGACTTGCAATGTCTTCAGGACATCGCTGTAGTACTGTCCAGTTACTGATAAACCATTCCATGAATATCAAAGAATGAGATGACCATAACTTTCCCAGCAGAAGCAACCACTTTTGCTTTTTGGGGGGTTGGTGATGAAGGAGATTTCCACACTGAGCTTTGCTGTTTGCTCTCAGGATCAAAATGATGTAGCCAAGTTTCATCAGCAGTGATTGCGTTTGAAAGAAACTCCGGATCTTTCTCTAACATCAACTTTAACTGCATGTTACCTCCATTGCAGCGGTAGGCGATACTGAACTTTCCTGGTTCTCACAGGCGGGAACCAGGAGTACCAACAATGAAACTACTACGACGTGTTTGTTTCACATTAAGCTAACAGAATATAATAAGATTGAGTTTTAATGCGAAAAATTATGACCGTAAAAAATTATGATCATTCTTTATTGAACAGCCCTCGTATTTCTATAAAATTCAAGACTTGCATTTTATTGCTGTATAAATATTTTGAATGCCTGTATTTGTATCAAAACAAATAAAGACCTTTTTGGAAAATAAAAATTATGGAAATATGTCCACGTATATATTTTTCTTCCTCCCTTTCGTTTCGAGGGGCAGAGAATTTTCTTAAATGTTCCTGAAAATCATTGTGTCGCGTCTTTGGAATATAGGTACTACAGAACTTAAATGTCGAAATTGGTATTACTCAGTGGTTTCGTTTCTGACTTACGTTGTTCGCACATAATACCGAATCTTTTTCAAGAGATGATGAAATCTCGCTACATCAAGAATTTTTAGAGTAATATAATACGTCAACTACCTACAAATACGTGGTTTCCTTTATCATATTTCAATATAAGGGAAACCCCAGAAAATACCTCATACAAGTAAATCACCCTAAGTCATTCTGTACCTTTGTCCATTAAGATGTGGCAGTACATGTGACCCCACTAAAGAATCACCAACAATCCCGGCCCAAACATTAACGGGGAATCGATCTTGATGGTTTGCTAAAACCATTGCGTGCGTATTCACGTCAGCCCATACATGCTGATTGTGTTAAATTCCGCTGAAATTAAGCCTCATCTGTAAACAGCACACTTGCGGCAAAGCGAATGTTTACTACTGTACAATTAAACCACTGTTCTGTTGTGGGGTTACGACCACAGAACAGCTACGTGGTACCATCACATCGTGTAAGCAGAGTTACAGGAAAGGAGCTCTACCATGAAAATTGCTATAACATTTGTTATCCTTTATATACAAGAAATGTTTTCTCGAAGTTTTGACATAACTTTTTGTTACATCCTGTATAAAAATCCAGGAATGGAGTGGAGATAATGTTTATATAAATGTTTATTGAATCCCAACAAAATCCTTACGGGTAGAGGTCGTATGATTGTTGCACTGCAGACTTGTTTTTCCTGTACTTCACATTTCCAAGGGATTGTTAGTGACTCTAAAGGAGACGGTTCCTATTTCAGATTTCTAAATCATTGCTGTTACGAAATTTTGTCATTAGTCTATCAGTGAAAGGATCTACAAAACAAGTGAATATGTATGTGTACAAAACTGAGTCATGATAAGGAAAACCCTGACTAAAAGCTGGTTCCTTACAGAGAGTATTAATACGTTCAGGTTACGTAGCAGGTTTTAAAGGCAATCCATCCGTAAAATATTGTCCACAGAGCATATCATTTTCACAGATTTGGTGTCATATCGGACGATGAATGAAATGCTGTTCAATTGAGTAGGGGGTCCATAGAGCTTAGAATTACCAGACTTTCATATTTTAGGATAAGCGAAAAGCTCCAACGTTAAGTCTTATGGACGATAAATCAAATGATGTTCAAATTAGATCAGGGTACATAGAGCTTAGAGCATTCATTTATAAAATTTATGAAGTGATAAAGATATTTAAAAATTAATGGGCACACATTTTGCTTCATAATCCAATGCTTTTTCCCCTCCATTAGTTTTTCTAAGATTTGCAATTGTCAAATTGTTGAATGCAATAAAAATTCAACAAATTTTCCTGAACTTTTCAGCATTTGCGGAGAAAGGAACTGATCTGGGCCCTTTTAATATAGTACATACTGCTCATACTGTTAAATCTGTTATGCAGCAGTTAATCCAAAAGGAAAAAACTATGGCATTCATAAATGAGCATGTTTTAAGGCCAAATTCACTGAGCGGGATGGCTCAGGTGGTAGTCCGTGACCCGCATTAGGAAGGTGGTGGGTTCGATTCTTGCGTCTCACCTTTTTTGGCCACTCTTAGTATTCTCTCATCTCACCCCTCCCTCCCCGGAGAACCCCGTCAGGAGCATAGGCACAGCAGATTTCATTTGTCAAGCTGCTGACTCCCACCTCTGAAAGTTGTCAAGTCATAGTTCATAGCCAACTAACAAAGTGTTCCCAAAAAACCTTAAATAAGATGTTTTATAATAATTGTGTTGCACACATATTAAATTTCCACATAAAAATTTTAAATTGATGAGTCAAGAATTCCCACTTTAGTATTTTCAATAATGGATTAGCCCACCTCTGTAGCCTGACGGTAGCGTGTCTACCTTACATTATAGAGATTCCGAGTTCAAATCTCTTGTCAAGGAGGCTTATCTGATTAAGGCTTTATCCAAGATTTTCCCTTATCCTGAAAGATGAATGTCTGGTAACCCTAAGCTCTATGTACCCTGTACTCATTTGAACATAATTTCGTTCATCGTCCGATATGACTTAACGTTGGAGGTTTTCTCTTATCCTGAAAGATGGATGTCTGGTAACTCTAAGCTCTATGTACCCTGTACTCATTTGAACATCATTTGATTCATCGTCCGATATGACATAACGTTGGAGGTTTTCTCTTATCCTGAAAGATGAATGTCTGGTAACTCTAAGCGCTATGTACCCTGTACTCATTTGAACATCATTTGATTCATCGTCCGATATGACTTAAGGTTGGAGGTTTTCTCTTATCCTGAAAGATGAATGTCTGGTAGCTCTAAGCTCTATGTACCCTGTACTCATTTGTACATCATTTCATTCATCGTCCGATATGACTTAACGTTGGAGGTTTTCTCTTATCCTGAAAGAAGAATGTCTGGTAACTCTAAGCGCTATGTACCCTGTACTCATTTGAACATCATTTCATTCATCGTCGGAAATGACTTAACGTTGGAGGTTTTCTCTTATCCTGGAAGATGAATGTCTGGTAACTCTAAGCGCTATGTACCCTGTACTCATTTGAACATCATTTCATTCATCGTCCGATATGACTTAACGTTGGAGGTTTTCTCTTATCCTGAAAGAGGAATGTCCGGTAACTCTAAGCTCTATGTATCCTGGAATCATTTGAACATCATTTCAACCATTTCAAATGCTCTTTTCCGATTTACAAGAGCTTAAAACACATATTTTTAGTAAAATGTCGGTATAGAATTTTCTGGGTGGTATACAATACCTGATCTGTCTACTACAGCGAAAGTAATAAGTGGATGTAAGTGCAACAGTACTGCCAACCTTCTGTTATTTCTCGCAATGCTACGGAAAGAGCATGGACATTCAAGGTCACATGCAGAGACCAGGTTTTAACCATTTGACTGTTGTTATTCTGTATACCTATAATAAAATGTTTAATAACGAGCGGGCCGGCTCAAGTGCTTTCGTCTGTGGCCCGCATTCGGGAGGTCCGAGTTCGAATCCCGTGGCCGGCCTACTGACCATGGGTTTTCCCGGGTCGATAGGCGAATGCTGGGTAAATTAATTACATTCTTGGAATTTCCTGTCCCTGCATTATCATTTCACACTATCTCTCATCTGGTGGTCTCTTTCACCGTATAAGTGTCGGCGGGTGTCACGGCGCTGCATGGCAGGATGATAAATTCCTTGTAAACACTTCGTCCTTACGTAGGACAGTTTTCGGTCTCCGGGCTGACCTGGTGGGCCGCTTCCGGTCCACGAGGGTGGGATGCCGATTGTTCTGGCCTGTCAGAGGAATTTCCTCTGCTCGTCCTGGCTCCATGGGACGGACGTCCTGTGTTTCCTCTCGCCTCATCCTTCATCCTGGGGATGTCCCACTTGGGGATAGGTACAAGACTGATCGCAGAGGCGAATCCCCTCCGTACCGTAATACAATGTTTAATAACATTATCTAATGTAGTCATTTATCCCAATTAATTTGAAAGTAGACAAGGAGAAAGCTTTCTCTTGTAAAATAAAACACAGTGGTTAGAGAATGCCATCTGAAAACAGGAGATTTTTTTGAGAAATCATATGTGAAATCCAATATTTACGACGATGCTATACTTCTTCAGATAAGGGGGCAGAAAGTGAGACAAAAAGGGGGGAAAGTATTTTATTATAGAATTTATTCTACGGCTCACAAGATGTAAATTCCATATACAGGTAAGGTAACTTTGGAAGCAATATCGCAGTGGTACACGCAGCGAATAGAATTGGACGAAACTCGTATGCTTCACATTCCTGGACTTCCAGAATTGGCAAAGACAAAAGACCAACCACTGGAAAGGGTGTGCCCGGAAAAAGAACCCAGGACGCCTAGGCAGAGGTCCAGAAAGCATGCTGACCCGGAAGAGGGTAAACAGTCAAACACTAATTTGTAGCCCGTAAGTGTGCTAGGAAAAAGAAGTTTTGTAGGAATATCGTGAACTGGAAAGGATTCCACATGGTCGCCATGACAGAGACCTGGGCCCTGAATGTGGATGATGCTCGCTCGGGGCCCCGCCTCCCCTCACGGGATCACGCGAGCGCGACTCAAGCGCTTTATAAAAGCCAGGGCGTGGAATCCCGTCCACTCATTCAGGTGTCGACCAGACCTCAGGTTAGAAATAAATGTAAATAGTGCGATTCGGTTGTTTCTGTGGTGCTAAGTGTCTTTCACAAAACATTCTACAAAGGTAAGACATCATGTTTCCTTCCAAAACAAACAGTGAATTTTGCAGAAATTAAATGAAATGGAACTCTATATATTTCTATTTATTTGTTTTGAAACTAAATAAATTCAAATAGTTCACTAATTGTGAACGACGTAAATCTTTTTACTTCTTAAATTTCTCTCCAAAAATACCATAGAAATTTTAAATACACTCTGCAAAATTCGCTAACGCAAATTAGAATTAAAATGTTTTAAAAACCTATATATGGCGCATTTTTAAAACCACAATTTGTTGACAGAAATGTTCTAAGTCTGCTCAGAAATATAAAACTAATTGGTTCTAAAAACTTGGGTCCAAACTTACGAATATTGTTGGATGTTTAGTGGGATGGGAAATAATTTCAACAAAATATTATAATAAATCAGTACTCAAATTTCAACAGCTCTATTTTAGAGCAGAATTATAAACTATTATTTATTTTTAAATGAATCGATTATCGATGAAAGGAAAGTTATAAAGTTGTTACCAGTTCTGAAGCAAACACGTTCGTTCAGCGCTGAACACAATAATGAAAATTAATGTTCCAGAATGTATATCAATGTATTTTACGAAAGCAAATAGTGGACGTTCTGCTGAAAGGCGCGACTGAATCTACTTTTTCTGAGACACTTGAAGTGATTTTATTTACGCTATTAATCACAACTCGCTCAACTTTTTCGTGCATGTAATTGCAGAAATGATGTACGGCTATTTGAGAAAGGGAAAAATTAGGGATGGGTCGATACTTGAGACAGGTACACGATATTTTGTACGATGCCCGATACTTCGATACTCGATATCGTCATTTCTACTTCTAGTTTCAATACAAAATAGAATTTTGGGAGAAATGTAATGTCAATATAATTAATTAGGTGCTTATATAAATGAGATAAAATTTAAAGCCATCAGCTTACTAATTGTTAAACTCTACATTAGACATTTAAGAACAAAAAAGTCCACTTTTATAAGTTTTTGTTAAAAAATACTAGCATTTTCACTGTTTCGGGGTCAAGTCTACTTCTTTTTCTGTCACCAATGAGTCCTGCTGTGCTAAATAGTATTTCAGAGAAAACTGTTGCACGTGGAATACACAAATATTTAGTTTTGGAAATGTTGAAATTTGTTTTGCAGTAATGCAGTGTACTAGAAAGAGGAGGTGAGATATGTAGTGATTTCTTCTTGGGAACTGTTAACTGACAGTTGACACACGATTATTTTCTTGTATAATGTTACTGTACAGCTACCACATTCTTGACAATTTCTCGGGTTTTGCAATGTTCTACTTGCGGTAATAATATTTTGTGATTTTAAAATAAAATAAAGACTGCAGGTTCACCACCGAAGTATCGAAAAGGTATCGAGCGAATTTTCTGAAGTATCGTTCGATGTCGATATCTGCAAGTATCATGAGTATTGAAGTATCGCTATTATCGAAGAACCATCCCTAATTAGACCATTTCACCATAGCAGTGGTGGTTTCATTAAAAGTAGGAAGAAAATAAAAACCAAAATATCAATTTCGAATTACCGACATCAAATGAAAGGAGAATTAAAGTGCTTGATTCGGCATCAAAAATTTAAAAATAGGTTCTATTTCCATAATGCTGGCGATTAACCGCATTTGCTTCATCCGTTTATTGTGGTTGTACCCGAGGCGAGATGAGAACAACGGTGCATATGGTGCAAAATTCTATTACACACTCACTGAACAGCGCCACAATTATGCAAGGTATTACGCGGAACCGTCAATGGAGCTAACGAAGCGTCTGCAATTGCATCAGAAAACGCTGGACTGCTATCACACAAAGACTTTACGCAAATCTCTCTGTAGTTATTGAAACGAGCACACAGGGAAATATAACAATTTTCGCATAATGAGGAAGCTCCATCGTAATGTTCTTCTTCCCTCACGGAATAGGCATTGGCCTGTTCCGGTCTCATATTTCTTGAAGCCATTTTTTATGCAGACGTTCTATTAATTTTCGTGCTCTATAATTTGGTATTCTTGCTTCTGTCATTCGATAAAGGTGTTCAATCCATTAGTTTCTACATCTTTGTACTATTAATGATTGCACCCAGAATTCTTCTCTGATTACTTCACTTCCAATATGTACTTCTCTCGTACATCCTTAACTGGTCTTACGGTCTATGTCTCACTTGCGTAAGTCAGCACTGATATTGCCACTGATTTATAAAACCTTATTTGTGTTTGTTTTCTTGCTCTTAAGAGTTATCTTAATTTTTCAATTAATTGCTTCAAATTTTTGTATCTTTTTCTTATGTCTGATTTAATTCGTACGTTACATCGCGCCAAGATATTGAAAATGTGATACCTTTGTTCTTGTCTTTGATATCACCATATCATATATCTTACAAATATGGTTTAATTGGTATATTTTCCTTCTGAACTTATCGAAAATTAACACAAATCAGCAAAATAAAAGGGCATTTGAAGCTCTTCCTTGTCCTAACCTAATCCCCTCAAGCAGAACATTTTTCTATTCTATTAGAATTTCATCTAAATATTAAACAAAATTAGATTCAGACTACATCCCTGTTTCAATCCTTTATTTATCGTAATGTTATAAAACAAATTTTGACGTATTATTCTCACAGACTTTCTCTACTATATTTACAAACGCCTATTCTTGAGTCTACTTCATGTTAATTAATATAAATATTGGTCGAAATTATTTGGTTACATATTTCTTTATAAGTAACAGCGATAATCAGATCTAGGCGCACCACATACTTAATAGAGAAAGCAACACTCTAATTGAGAAATAAAAAATAAGCTAACACATTTTGATTGTAAAAAAGTCCCAGTTTTATTTTAATTTAAGTTTTGTTTTCAATGTAATTGTATACCAACGCTGATATGTCGCGTACAATTTTAGTGAATGTAACCTATATTAAACATTCTGAGAAAAGGTCTAGGTCTCGGAGCTAATAAAATAATTACTCCACTGAAAATTCGAAGCCCTTTTAGTACAATAGAAAGCTCTGTGGTTGCACTTGAACCACCGATATCGCTGCGGACGGACAATACTGCGAGCTTGCAGAAGCCTATTTATATCATGCAAACCATTTCGACATTGCATTATATTAAACTAGGAATGGGTCGATACCAGTTTTCTCGATACTCGATGTCGACATTTCTACTCCTAATTTCTATTCACAAATAGAATGTTGGGAGAACTCTGTAGTGCCAATAAAATTAAATAGCTGCATATAAAAATACCAGCATTTTCACTCTTTCGGGGTCAAGTCTACTTCATTTCCTGTCACATATGATTCCTGCGCTAAATAGCCATTTTTTCAGTTTTGGAAATGTTGAATTTGTTTTGCAGTAATGCAGTGTACTAGAAAGAGGAGTTGAGATATGCAGTGATTTCTTCTTGGGAACTGTTAACTGACAGTTGACACACGATTATTTTCTTGTATAATGTTACTGTACAGCTACCACATTCCTGGCAATTTCTCGGACTTTGTAATGTTCTACTTGCGGCAGTAATATTTTGTTATTTTTAAATAAAATAAAAATTGCAGAATCACCGCCGAAGTATCGAAAAAGTATGGAGAGAGTTTTCTGAACTACCGTTCGATATCGATACCACGTAAGTATCGTGGACCCATACCTATTTTTTTTAATTTACGTCCTCCAACGTTAAGTCATATCAGACGATGAATGGAATGGGTGAAATGATGCTCAAATGAGTTCGGGGACCATGGAGCGTAGAGTAACCCGACATTCGTCTTTACATGATAAGGGAAAACCCCGGAAAACCCCTTATCCAGGTAACTCACCCTGACCGAGATTCGAACTCGGGACCTCTTGAACGTGAGGCAGACATGCTACCACCAAGCTACCAAGGCGGGCACCCATCCCTAAATTAAACCACTATTTTATGAAGCACGCTGTATATGGCCATGCTATCTACGTACATCCATCCGTCTTGTATGCTGTGTACTCATTTTTCCCTTTGACCTCTGGGTTGTCTTGCGGAACGGCGACCAGGTGGCTGATATTGATTTCTTGATAACGTGGAAAGTTACAAACCTCTTACATTAAGCATTTCGGAAAACTGGCATTAGAAATGCGGGTTATAGGGGCTGAGACCTGTTTGAACCCAAAGCGACACTACAGAAAGTAGATCTTTTCACCACGTAGCACAGGTTTGGCTACGATATCGTAGCCGAGGTTCGTTAACGTTACTAGTTTAGAAGGCACCGTCTTAACCAACGTTCAATAGGTGACTTTTTAAACAAGATTTGCGAATTATTTTTTTTTCATTTATCTTTCATTATTTGTTAAATTATTGTATAATGATATAGCCCTTCTGTTCTTTTTTTGTGGCAAATCCTCGGCACTGGCTCTCATAACCATAATTTTGTACAAATCCCGGTTATTCAAAATAAAAGATGAAAATTCCCCTGATGTTCATGCAAAAAGATGTAAAACATCAGTTCAGCAGCCACTTCCTTAAGCTCTCCCCGACAGTCTCTCAAGTTTTGGAAATGCTGCACAGCATGCCCTTTAAAGGTGAAACAACCATCGGTTGGAATGGTCGAATAGGTTACATTTTAGATTCTGTACCTTCTCTTTAATCCTTAAGTTATTTAATAACTTAAGAGAGATAATTTCAAATAATGAAGCAACAAATCTTAAAATATACAACCAGATAATGGCAAAACTTTCCACTCTCAGGTCACCTACCACCGAGAGCAAAAATCGTCTCAGTTAATACAAAACATAGATTTACTTCTCTCTTAATACAATTAGAAGAGCAATTACATGACATTAACCTCTGTTTTCTTTTTGTTTAAGTGATATAACACAGCCATCTTTGTATATTGCTTACAACTTGCCTTTATGTTTACACTTTCCGGAGTATAAAAACTATTTTCTACTTCACTAAACCCTAAAGCTGTGGCTTTGTAAAGAACCTTTTTAGATATTTATGAATCGAAATTAAAAAGTGTTGTATAGCTAATGTCTCTCGGAAGGAATAAGAACTTTAAATGCCTATGTTGAGTGGAAATGAGCAATAAAGTAACTTCTGGAAATGTTTACCTTTCGTGATTGTTTTCATAGTGTCTTGCCACAGCAATATTTCTTTAGTTCCAGCAGTTTTCCCAAAGCAGAATAACATGTTTTATGCATTTATGGAAAATTGGTGTAGAGTTTTAATTTTCTAATGAGATAGATGCCTCTAAGAGATTAGCATCATTCGATTTATTCGATACTAAGCATCTCTATGCACAACAATGTTGCATTTTAACTTTCCATTGGCTGGAAACTTCGTGCAACGAACGCGACCCCCGCCCTGGGTCGGTTTCCGGTACACAGAAATTAACTAGAGGGCGCGGGTCAGGAAGCTGCGCCGTACAGCCCTCACATTACACTTTCTACTTAATTACCTGTTCTCACATTACGCACAACCTGACTGAAAACCAATCCTGCCAACTTTCTCTCCCAACATTTCTCTACATTCATACCAATAATTACCCAAACCATATGTAAAACACCTTCATATTCTTGTTTTTCTGCAGGTGCACCATGATGCAGAAGGTTTCTTTGGAAAGTACCGTTCATTTGTACCCATCGAATCTAACACTTGCTTTTATACACTTGAAGATGCTGGATTCTTATTACGTGATAATATTGCTTCGTGAAAGGGTTCGCTTATTATTCACAAATGCCATGAACAGGTTTAAAAATTACCAACATATACTGAAACTGAAAAATGCAATCTTCCGGTATGCATGCGGTTGCTCTAACCACTGAGCTACCATGACAGAGCCAGCCGACCTTAAATTCTCTAAATGATTTGAATATTTATGTTAAGATCTCCTTGTGTTGCACTGAGAAATATCCGATTCAGTTGGAAAATTTCATGTGCTGAGATGTTGTCAGGGTAGCTCTATGGTTACAGCAACTGCACAGATGCTGGAACATCCATAGTTCAAATCCCGGCTATGGCACTGAATTTTTCAGTCTCATTCTAGCTTTCCAACTTTACCCTACACAAGGCTAAATGCGACAGAACAATTACTTCCATCTTTAAAGTTTGAAACTTATACAGGGTGTTCATACGCTAACAAATTTGGCAGCTAAAACAAATTAGCACCAACCTAGAGTTGGAACATTTGCAGGACAGTTCCTTATTTTGTAATAAAAATTATATAAACATAATTAGATTACAATTTTTCCTAAACTCCGTAACGACACAGGTAGTCGAGGTCGTTAAGGCATGGACTCGTAAAGCGAGACTTGTGGTTCAAGTCTACCGGGACCAACACCTCCTGGGGTGTATTAGTTCTTTTCTCTAGGTTTTGCTCAGTTTTATAAACTACCAAATGTCAGAGAGGTGCTCTAAAGTAGCACGTTAGGTGAGTAGCCAAACCCCTTGAAATAATGGTGGTTGGAACAGGCCTCAACTTCTATCATACTGTTTTGTAGTGTATGAGGTGCCACACCATCCTACTGGAAATATCAAATAAAGGCCTACTTATTAAACCAACGCAAATAATATATATTAACTGACTTAATAGTTGATTAAATTATCAACAACACTGTACGTCGCCAGTAACATATATTGTGTCATATGAATTTGTGAGCCCCTTGTGGTTTACAGCGGAAAATACGAGTCAGTTGGAGAATTTAATATCATGTCAATAAGTTGCCATGATAACGGACGGAGACTGAAGAACCGTGGTTCAAATCCCGGCTATGGCATTGACCTTTACAGACCGATTCTACCATCCCGATGTCAAATAAAGACAGTGACATAAGACAAAAAGACTCCATAAATATTATGACACAAGTGATAGTCATTTCCAGCTGGTTAAAGCCCAATTCAAAAGTGGTGACTCAGTTTGTGTTTACTATGACGAAATGTCAATTCTGTGGCTAATATTCCCATCAGGTTTATGTATGGACATAGTAGTCATCGCTGATTTCATCTTGAAACGAGCTGGATGTTATTAATCCTGGGCAGCTATACGGAAGCTTGTAAAATATAAAAAACTAACTCATCAACTTTTCAGTAAAGGTTCTGTAACGGTATTAGCAGCGAACAAACGTTACAAACATACCTATATGGAAGGAATGCGGTACATTTCCTTCTTTCTAATAAGGAAACTGTTTTTTTTCTTCTTTTTTATAACAAAAATCCTGTTTCAATGCATGCTCAGTTCATCTTCCCGCACTAGCCTTTTCTGTCAACAAACCTCCTCTTAGTGAATTGTCCATTTTTGTATTTCCCGATCCTCAGGTCAGGTTACTTGCTGACTGATGTATTCAGTTGGATGATACAATAAAATACTGCTTCTCTTTACTTATCCACTTCAGTTTCTTAGCGCATATCCGTATGTCTTCGAGCATTTGTTAGTATGTATACTTCTTTCGCAACATTTAGAAAAGGTAAAATCATGTACCGCTTCTAATGAGAGGCCATTGACTCAAAAACATTTACTCAGACTCGGTAGCGTAGGTGGTATCGTGTCTGCCTCATGTTCAAGAGGTCTCGAGTTCGAATCTCGGTCAGGCTGAGTTACCTGGATAAGGATGTTCTCGGAGTTTTCCCTTATCCTGAAAGATGAATGACTGGTAACTCTAAGCTCTGTGTACCCTGTACTCATTTGAACATCATTTCATTCATCGTCCGATATGAAAATGTTGGAGGTTTTCCCTTATCCTGAAAGATGAATGTCTGGTAACTCTAAGCTCTATGTACCCTGTACTCATTTGAACATCATTTCATTCATCGCCCGATATGACAATGTTGGAGGTTTTCCCTTATCCTGAAAGATGAATGTCTGGTAACTCTAAGCTCTATGTACCCTGTACTCATTTGAACATCATTTCATACATCGTCCGATATGATTTAAAGTTTAATTTAAATTAAAAAAAAAATCTTTGTTAGAAGCGTATATGTATTTATTGCACACAAAAGTAATTTCATAACTAAAAATCCACTAACTAATAAATAATTATAAAAAGCATCAAACTGCCATTCTGCAGACACATTAACTATTATTTATTTAACGTCTACAACGAGTTTTTCGTACTACTTGAACTATTTTAAGTATTATAAAGATGAAGATATTCTATAAATTATACTTCAACCCATAATTAGGTATATTCAGAAAAACAAAATTTAATGAGTATGCCCAACAGAGGTTCATTAAATTTATAAACGATATTTAGGCAGTTAGCATCAACCTGTTATAGTACACTTGACTTACGTTTACAATAATATATAAACAAAGATAAAAATGTAGTTTTTGCAACCAAAACTTGATATACATATCTTTAAAAAGTGGAAAATGTTTAATTCAAATCTATCAATTATCTATCAATTTTCTGTCATAGATATGAGATCAAGTTGCACGAAAAGGTCCTAGATTCTACATCTTATTGTTGAAAAACTTGTATCTAAATGTGAACAAAAAATGAATTTGTGGAAAATAGAATAGCAGTAAGTACATATAATTCCGGAATCTAAAATAATTCAAATAAAATAATGAAATTCACAGCAATCGTTTACCGTACACTGCAAATTTCTGTCAAATACGATTCCATGCAATACCTTGCAATTGTGTCCAAATAATAGTTTGGCATACATGTTTCCTTAAAGAGGTTATTCTAATTAATAAGATTATGTAAATAAAGGTAAACTTAAAGCTTTTATAGTCGCCCTTAATACGGTTATTGGAAGGTAGGCTACCAACGTACTCCTCAAAGCAGGCCGAAACAAAGGCCGAAGCGTTAAGATTCAAACTCATTAACTTCACTGGAGCAGAAGCTATTAAAGGAGCGAGTGAGATAGAAGTATTTCTATGCAAGTTAATTCCCTCGCCATATTAGGCGACACTTTTTGTTCGGACGCCTTAGACTACGCCTAGAGTCTGGTGTCGAACCCTAACAAAGGAGCGTGCCCCCTTCAGATGTACAGTAATGTGCAAACAGGATGGCAAATGTAATCTTTAGCAGTTTGGCTGCTACGTTTTAGGAATGTTGTTTACGTGCTGATTTTATAAAAACCGGTTGGAAAATTGCGCCATTTTTATTATTGGTATGTGAACCACCTCGTGAAAAATAGCACCAGAATATAAATATAATGTTCACGGACAAGGCAGGACAAACACCCGAATGTTTTTACTTCAGCAAGGACAAGGTCACAGTTTGAACCTCGCCGTTACCGATCCTTAATTAGTTCCACTCTTACAACAGCTATACAGGGTGTTCATTAATATTGTTTCTTTTAAACCCCGTATAAACTTTAACTGATATTTTAAGTAATTGGTATATTCCCTTAATACTTTTATACAAATTATTTTATAGGAAATCCTACTGGACAAAAATAGAAAATGGGGGCATCACGTTTCAAGGCGGTTTGTTTTGGACAGAAATAAAGTACTGCTTTTTAGCATTCATAATAAATAATCCATATATAGTGCACGTCAACTGTTCCGCATATTCTTTACTATTGTTAAATGGATCCCCCCCCCCAATAAAACACTCGAACACATCAAACAGTAAGTATATTTTAAAGAAAGAAATCATTCTTAACATCACTCTTGTGGAAACATTTTTAAATGACAGCTTGTCTGTTCATACGTCTGAAAATAACTCGTCAACAGGTCGGAGTTGAACAACACGTGGATTAAAATTTTCAGTTTGATTAAATTTGAAACAAAATTAAGATGGTTTCGTTGAGTCACCGCACTTAATAGTGTTTACACTTTGTGCTTAAGAGTTTCAGCAGTATTTTGGTTGATATCAGAACAAAATTAAGCGTTGTTTAGACATACGGTACCCAAAGTGTGCCAATTTTCGGACTCGGCCTGAAACCTAACTTTATGGAAATGCGGCTAAAGCCAAAATGCACACCAATGCGGGGCTAAGCCATTCATAGATTGCCTTCTAGGTCATTAGATATCTCCGTGGTACTAAGGCGTGTACTACACACAGGGACTATACATTTTGTTGTATTTTATTTAAGCCTTTCGAATAAACACAATTATAATTATCTGCCGCTTGACTAAATGAAATAAGTACGATATTTATACTAAATTTATTATTACGAACTGCTACTTTTTGGAACATCTCAGACATCGCCTGAAAATGCCAGGGTTTTCTGGACATCCCTCAAAATGAATTCACAAATTAAAACTAGTACAAAAAGGTAATCATATCTTGGGAAATTTCATAGATATACGAAACAGTAACTCTTCACACGTAAGGTATATTAAACATCCTTATTTATATACTGAATCCAAAATAGATGTTCCGTTTTCTATACTTCTTTCTTAAGTGGATTCATAGCTTCAAATCTATTAACTAAAAACTTGAAGTTCATAAATGTTCTGATATTTTTATTTACATCCATAATTACATCTACGTTTTTACGATGTTAAAGTTTTGCTTTTTCTAAGCTTATCCCCATGATTTCATTACTGCTCCTCCAATTATTTTGCAATTATGTCCCTCCTTGTTTCGTGCATCCCTAGTATTTCTGAGTCTACCTCTTCCTCTTCTCCCAGGTGAAGTTCGTTGACAACTTTAGTCAGGCTTTCTGTCAAAGTGTCCATTGTTAACCTTTATTTTTTCCTTAACAACAGCACTCATAATTTTTTCCTAATTTTGAATGCCTTGTTGACCTTAAAAATATTCATTTCCATACAGAATAACTTCGATATAATATATTTATTGAGTTTTATTTTAATTTCATCCTCATGTACTTGCAACTTAGTATCCTCGGTTATAATTTTGTCCCAAAAATACTACTTAAAGAGCTGTAGTTGATCTTCCGTGATAATTCGGTTCTTTATGTCGATATCTTGCGTATTTTCTTTATCAATTCTAGCTCTGAAGAACTCAAATTCTTAACAACCTTTAATGAAGCAGTTTTCTATTTCCAAATTTCACTGTTAAACTTTTTAAAGCAAAAGTTATCCTAATGATATTTGTGTCTTGCAAAATACAAAACGCCCATTCATGTACGTAATGAAACGACATCGTATCGACTGTTTTTATACTTCTATTGTGTGCATTACATACCTGCTTACAAATAGTAGACGAACTATTACACTCCACCCAAAAAAACTATATCAAAATTTCACCCCAATAAAACACGTTATGAAACTTATGCAACCCAAAGAAACGCGCTAACTGTGTGTATGTGTGTGTGTATGTGTGTGTGTGTGTGTGTGTGTGTGTGTGTGTGTGTGTGTGTGTGTGTGTGTGTGTGTACGTCGTAACTAAAAAACGGAAAGTACATTCTGTAACACACTTGGTATTTAAGCTTAGCATTTTTCGGGGGTTCCGGTGTGAAGAATTTTAAAACATCTGTCCATCCAAAACTACCATTTACATAAAACATTTTCGAACATTTTAATTTTCTCAAAAATGACTAAGAATTTTACATTACCATACTTAAAAATATTTTCATATAAAATGCAAGTTATATGCTGAATTTTCTGGCAACGACGTCTAAAGTAGTCTTCATACTGAAATACTTTTGCATAAACTAGTAAAGCGTAAGATGGTCAAAATCTTGCTATACAAAATTATGTAAAGTGCTTTTTTTATTTTGATGTTTATCATTTCTAATTATTTCTTCTTGTGGTTTCTCAAGTCATTATTGATTTTTCTCTACTAGTTATGCAAATAGAATGGCATTTCCAAGCCCTCATACAACTATCAAGTTTTAATTATCCATTTACGACTAGTGTATTCTCCTACGTCCAATGTAACTACCAGGAAAGCTCTTATAAAACAATTTCTGCAAACATCTATCTCGATTAACATAACGTGGGTAGAAGAATACGTGTTCATATATAAAATCATCCAGCTGTGTCATTAAGCTGCGTTAGGCGGGAGATGATGTTTGTTTCCCGCCGACACGCGCGTAAGAAGGGTTGCCGAAACACAAGGGAACTGTGCTTCGCACTCCAATACTCGCGTCGCTGTGCAGATACAGAGTCAACGTTTGCTGTTTTCCCATCTGTATTCTGCAACGAGATTCAGAACGGCTTCATCCAACCCATTTATATGGTTGTTTAAATCGCTAATGATGAGTGTGTGAGTGTGTGTAATGGAAGATGAACTGTGATTTATGAATAACAACCCCCAAAATTGATAACCACACACCTTGGAGGTAGAGGACGATTAAAATAAATACTTGAACAAGCTTGAACAATACGTTTCCTGTATTAAAAATAATTACGTAAAATTACTTTCTTTCCATTTAATTTATTATATTTAATACACTTTCATTAGTATATTCATAAATAAGGGAAATGACTACCAGAAAAGTCATATATTCTGCTTTTACGCTTTGGTCATTATTCAACTGTGACACTGTTCTTTTGTTATTACTTGCCAATAGGTAGTACTGCATTCCAACCATAAATGAGATACAATTTTGCACTGAAAATGTATATTTTCGGGCCCCTCAATACAAAAACTATTTAGAAAAAGGTTCGCGCACGCGCGTCTGCCATGGAATAACATAACACTCCCAAATTAAAAACTGATTGAACAACGTTCGGAATCTTCCGCGGATGCGACACTAAGAGTTTTAAGAAAATCCAATCAAACTATCCATAACAAGGAAAAATGCACTATTTTTAATTTTTCCAAAAATAGCACTAAAAACAGCACTGATTAAAACAGCATATAAGTATCATATCTGCATAAAAATGCGGAAAAGCTTAAGTGCCCTATTTTTCTGAAATCCTTCAGTGTAACTCCTTAATTTAACTACACAAAATATAGACCTCGCTAAGAATACAGTTATAGTCAAATATCATTCTTCTTGGTGTAAACGATTTCAGAGATATTATTTATTATCGGTTTAATATTTTAAATGTCGCTTAAGATAGACTATTTCGGAGGAGATTCTGTACGTCGACTACACTTGATGTATTGTACCTATGTGGGTCATCTCCGGGAGGAATGATGAGGCAAGAGACAGAGGGCAGGGTCCCTACTATTAACTAGTTGGAAACTCCCCGGCTTGTCAGTACTACCGGCATCCCAACCACCGTGGTTCTGAAACGTCCCACTAGACAAATCCGGAGACCGTACTACCGCAGGAGGAAGTGTTTACCAGGAACATATCATCCTGCCATGCAACGCTGAGACACCCGCCGACACTTCTGCCCTCAAAGAGACTACCAGTTGAGATATTATGTGAAATGATAATGGAAGTGAAATGGAGGGACGTAAAATTCGATGATGTAATTAACCCACCCAGCATTCACCTGACGATCGAGAAAACCCCGGAAAAATCCAATCTTTTGGCAGGTTAGCCAAACGTCGCTTATGTACGAATGAATAAATGAATGAACCTTTATTTTCATTTTACATAATTTACAATATTTCACAATATTTCTTTTGCCTACCATATCCTAAATACAAATTGTAGTTTAGCCGTTCATTATCCCTTGGCTCCCTGGTTGCCTGACTCCCTGGCATGTGGCTCACCTTGGTGTGCTCTCCCTCTATTTCATTCTTACTCTCTCCCTTACTTCTCTCCTCCCTTCTCTATTCTCTTCTGCCCCTCCTTTGTTCGCTCTAGTTCCATTTCTCTTTCATCTTCTTTAAAAGTTCTTCCATGTGCTTATTCTTCCTTTCCCCTTTTCATGTCAGCATTCTTATGGCTTCTACTTTTTTGTCCATTTTATCCCACTTTTCCTCCGATTACTGATTTCTTCACTCCGCTATTTCCGTGCACTCTATCATATAGTGCTGTATAAGTATGATGTATCCTTTATTATACCCATAAGAAATATGTACTGAAAGTTTGCCTAGTTGACGAAAATTATATTATAATAGTTCGATAATGAGTGGAGAAAGTCAAATAAATGGGAACACCGGATTTTTTAATGAACACTATTCTCTCTCAAAATAATATCTAAGTTAGTTTTATTGTTCTGGTATCGCGTGCAAAACTTGACAATGAGCAGACTGTTTTCGATGCCTCATGACCATCAGGTTCGCTTAACCGGCTGTTGCAGATGAATCGCAAATCCATGCGGAAACAAGTTCTGCCTTTCTACTGTTATTAAAGTCGCAACTTTCATTTCGATGTAGGCCTGCATAATGTGTGCCACATTTCATACCCGTATCATTGGAAAGCTTTCAAAGGGCGGCAAGGTGAAACAAAACCACGTGACACGTTCGACACGTGAGTTTGCATCCATCTCCACACACACATTCTATCAATCAATACAAGAAAGCTTTTACTGTCACATGTGCGCCCAGAATAGCAATTTCTTTAGTTTATACACGAGAAAGTACAAGCCAGCTTATAACAAAGTACTGGATCTATACAATGTGGCTGCCTGAATTTTACACCGTAATTGATTTCTGATATGCTACATTCATATGACTTTAGACTTCACTCTTCAGCTATTCATACAAAAGTTATTCCTGTCTGCTTCTAGTTAGTACAGATAAAAGTTCTTCTATTCGTATTTAAGAATGCAAATGTCCCGGCTCTGTAGCGTAGCGGAGGTGTCTCCTTCAGTTCAAAAGGTCCCGAGTTCGTACCTCGGTCAGAATAAGTTACGCGAATACTGGTTTTCTCTTATCTTGAAAGATGAATGTCAGATAACTCTAAGCTCTACGGTCCTGGACCTATTTGAACATCATTCCATTCACAGTCCCATATGACTTAACGCTGGAGGACGTAAAATCAAATTAAGCTTTTAAAATATTTCATTATTGCTTAAGCCTTCTCTAGTCCCCTATTCCCTAGTATCTACAGGGGAAACGCGACAAAACAATTTATGCAAATGCTTATCAAAATTAACATTAAGTATGCACGAGAATAAGCGTTTGCAAGAATTATTTGTATAAGAGTAGAAGAAGTTATGTGATTACAGCATATTAGTATATTTTAGAAGGGATCTTATAAGTGAAGTTGCTTTACATCCAGTCAAAATTTCAAACGCCACTTGTGACCGTTAAGAAAGTTTAAAAGATAAGGGATACGATTTTGACATACATTTCTTAATACTTATATATGGTTAATATTTAAACACCCTGTATAGTAGTACCAGGCGTGAACAGCCCAGTGATGCATTAGACTTCTAGAAGAATTTGCATCATATAGCAAAAAATGAACAAGCTGACCACATCATTATCCACTACCGTTGATTGTTTCATTTCTCATGATTACAGTCATACCAATTCTATCACGATTTTTTTAAACATATCCTTTGCCTTCTGTGAGCTGGCTCGTTGCCAAGTATCGCTTTCTGCATTCCTTGGCGTCTCTCTTTTCCCGCCCATTCTACTCTGGTAATCTTGTTGTAAATAGCTGGGAGATCGAGTCAAGAACAAAACAAAAACAGAAAGCGGCTGGACGGGTTGGTGCTCCTGACTTGCACCCGCAAGAGAGAGGGAGAGACAGGCTGTCTAGTAAATGACATTGGCTTTGAAAAAGAAAATCGCTCGCCTTTCACTCAAACAGATGACATCCATCATGAATAATACACAAATTGCTTTGCGAGGCTCCCGCATTTGTCCTACTGCTTATACACAAATATCAAATCCATGTTCCCGATGTTAAAAAAAATAACCGATGTGTACACTCACATGAACCTTCCCTACTCACTCATATTAATATAAAAGGTTTTATTTGACATCTTTGAGGATTCATATAAAGTAGAACCTCGTTTACCCAATCAACTGGGACTACGTCCGTTCCGAGTTAACCAAAATCCGAGTTATATAGAGAATAGCGAAAAAAACAACGATGAAGGCATGTACACCATCACCGACATATTTGTAAAAGAGTTTATAAATTATTATCGCACACGTTCACGTAAAAACCCATACACTGTATGCAATAGCCTATGTATCTGCACTGTACTAGAAACTAGTCGGTCGTAAAAAAGGCAGCGAGCTTCTGCTGTCTCAGTTTAGTGTATCACTTATCTCACATCCGCTTTAACATTAGAAGTTCATTTGTCTTGACTCTCGAAATAAAGCATCAATTTCTCTATGTTTGTTACTGCTTGTGTGTGGGTCATAACAGCAGCGAGCTTCTTCTGTCTCAGTTTAGTGTATCGCTTATCTCACATCCGCTTTAACATTAGAAGTTCATTTGTCTTGACTCTCGAAATAAAGCATCAATTTCTCTATGTTTGTTACTGCTTGTACGTGGGTCATAACAGCAGCGAGCTTCTGCTGTCTCAGTTTAGTGTATCACTTATCTCACATCCGCTTTAACATTAGAAGTTCATTTGTCTTGATTCTCGAAATAAAACATCAATTTCTCTATGTTTGTTACTGCTTGTGTGTGGGTCATAACAGCAGCGAGCTTCTGCTGTCTCAGTTTAGTGTATCACTTATCTCACATCCACTTTAACATTAGAAGCTCATTTGTCTCGACTCTCGAAATAAAACACCAATTTCTGTTTGTTACTGCTTGTACGTGGGTCATAACAGCAGCGAGCTTCTGCTGTCTCAGTTTAGTGTATCACTTATCTCACAACCGCTTTAACATTAGAAGTTCATTTGTCTTGACTCTCGAAATAAAACATCAATTTCTCTATGTTTGTTACTGCTTGTACGTGGGTCATACCTACAGTTGGTTCGTCAACACTAAATCTGAATACTCTTCATTTTCAGTAACACTGTATGATGCAATAATGTCTTGCTCTGTAATCGGTTTATAACCTCCGTCATTGTCAATGCATTCATCAACATCGGAACAGCCATTCATATTTTTAAAATGTCTATGAAATCTTCTTCCATACTTGTTTTTTCTTCTTCTTCAATTTTGTTTTATGGCAAGTCACTCAGACCAGTCCATAACTTTATCAAAGTTTCTCTTCCAACCTGGCCCAAGCAAGTGGGGTGAAATGGCCCGCTGGCAAGAGAATTCGAGTAATGTATCTACTGAGAATAGCAATTTATCGTCTGTACAACAAATCTTCATTTACTACGCTAAACAGCATAATGTTTTCAAAGCTGGTCCCAGTTAAAGAGGTCCGGATTAACGAGGTTTTACTGTACTTATTTACCTATTTATTTTGGTAGTATTTTTTCACTCATGTTTTACGCATCTTTCCCTATACGGAAACATATGAGAGTCGAACCATGACAAAAGGCAACCTGACGCATGAAATGGGATGCGACTAACAGACGCAAGAAAAACTGTGCAGAGTACATGTCTAGTGTAAATTCTTTAGTGTATGCACTTATGTAATGAATGGTTTTGTCTGTGACCCGAACTCGGGAGGTCAGGGTTCGATTCCCGTAGCCTACGTACCTAAATCATGTATTTTTCAGGGGTTTTCCCGGGTCACCAGGCGAATGCTGGGTAAGTTAATTACATCCCCCGAATTTCCTATCCCTCCATTATATGTCCATTATCATCTCTTATCCGGTGGTCTCCTCCAGGAGGAAACTCGGCGGGAGTCTCGGCGCTGCAGGATGATATGCCTCATTCTTCCTCCCGGGGATGCTGTTCTTAGGGAATAAACACACTAGATCAAGCTTGGTCGACGCACCCAATCCCCTCCATAAGATTCTGTTCTATGTAATGAATCACTTCATCTGTTGTGGATGCATGACAATTGAGCCAACGAGACTGTTTAATGTCGTGCCGCCAGTGAACTTCTGAACAGTGTCGCCAAAAATCGTCTACACAGAAGATGTTCGAACATTTTCTACAAAATTAGGCACATCAAATTGTATAATCATCATCCAGAAGCGGTCCTTTAGCAAGAGAAACATCAGGTTTGGCATGTTTTACTTTTCGGGGACCACTAGATCTGAATATATTAGCGATTAGATGCTTTCTCGGCGATGACTGCTTCAACAGATAATTGCCGAGAGCTATTCGGATACACATTATAGACATCTTGACGGTCTAGCCTTGCTAACGACTTCTTTGCTATCGTCCTTCATTATATAGCGTTGCATTATAATAAAACAGCCATAAAATTAAAAAAGTATGAGGTGTTATGAGGTGTTTCAGAGAATTCTACTTCATTAAATCAAACTAAACATTTGCGGAAATATGTAGAGCATATTTCGTTGTAGATATTACGATAATAAGGGACTGCAAAAAACCTAAGCGATAATCAAATGTTTTAAGAGCAGGTCACTAATTCATGGCTTTAAAATTCGATTCTTTTGAATGCATGGCTGGAAGGAAAAATGAATAACGACTTTCCACGTAAAAACAGTATACACTTTTTAATTCAAGCAAAAAATAAGAAATAAGAAATGGTAAACTGCACAACAGAAACACAACCTAAAAAATCAACTACATTTTTATAAAAAAAATACATTTCAGATTATAAAAAAATCTGCATTTATCAAATTAACTGTTTAGAGTGTGATCAGATTTACAGTGGTAGGACTAAACGTGAGTTAGAAACTAGAGCGAAAAAACTGTTTACTTCACGTAACAGAGAATTTCGTTGGACTCTCTATTTATGGGCTACCGTGTTCGCAGATAATATTTTTCGGAAAGAGCGGCGCGGCTGATTCCCACACAAGGAAAGTGAGCAGCTTTCCAATGTTGTTTATCGATTCCTGATACGTGCAGCCGATCGGAGTGGGCCACATTTTGACAGGGGGCCATGGAAATGCAATGAGGCAATCGGCATTCGCGGCAACACGCATTATAGATCATTAAAAGGGCCCAAACGTCCCATGTTTCACAACAAGGAAGTACTATTGGTTGGCCAGCTTTTATTTTGACAAGAGAATTATTACTTTCTCGGTTGGATCTACTCTCTCTCGTACACATGTACGACCGGTAGAGCCACCAAATACCAACTCCAGCATCTACGCAATTCAATCAAAAGAAGTAAATAAAATCCTCCTCGCATGGGACAAACCTTGTAGACTTAAAGGATACTCAAATCTTTTAAGATGTATTCACTGTGTGTGGTCTTCCATATTCCATTCTCTTTGCATGGCCAGGAGTCAAAATATGAATAACAATTTCACATCTGAGAGCAGTATAACTATTAAAAAAAAAGCAAACCGCGAAAATAGATGACATTAGTTTCCAAACAGTCAATTTATAAAGCATGTTTTGTAAGCAAGACAAAGTCATTATTTTCAAGATATTTAGTTGTACTGGATTCGATGTTACTGCACAGAAGAAAAACACCACTAGGCAAAACCAACTTAGAACTGAAAAACTTTCGAGAATTTACATAAGAATTTTAATAAGGGCCACGCCGTGGCTGAGAGGTTACACCGCTTGACTCTCACCAAGGTAGCTCGGGTTCGATCCCAGGCGACCGCATGCAAGTTTTGTGGTGGACAATACAGTGCAGAGGCAGGTTTACTACGTGATCTCCAGTTTCCCGCGCCATCATTACACCAATTGCTCCATTATCATATTTCCTTTCATCCATTTCGCTCTATTCTGTTGAAGTTGAAGAGTAAGTATAAGTTTCCCTAGGATGTGATACGAAGATTTTCAAGATAATACTGCAACACAAATCTACGTTTTAAATTTAAAAATTACAGCGTTTTCTGTTTTCTACAAAATGGCTCCTAAAATTTTAATTAAATGCTATTTGTTTAAAATAATTTCGTGGCAAATGAAAGTATATCTTGAATTCTCTCCGAATAGTCTGTGAACTTCTCTTCATTCTGACATATTTTATTAGTAAACTGTAAGATATAGCCAAATCCTATTATACCAAAAAGTGGCACACAATCTATATGAAATAAAAATCGTTGTGAGCTAATCATTTACGAAATTTCCCTGCTGTGATTTGAATATTCAACTACTTGTACTTTTCTCCAATAGGTTTGTTTTTCTTTCTGTTTTCATTTTTTTAACCTCTTGACCATACAAAAAGAATGGAATATTTATTTGCCTTTGTAATAATTTTGAATCACGTATTCACGTGAAATCTTGTCATGGAATTTTTGGGTGCAATACAATACTAACCACTAGGTACGTGACCAGTCACCGTGTAAATACACTTTTACCACAGAAGTAAAAATGTTTGGTCTTGTGTAAACTTCGCTGCTTATGAAAATGGAAACCAATGCACCTGAGTTACGCAAATAACACCAAAAAACGAACTTCTGGTTTGCAGACACCCGTAACAACTCAGCGTGGACTTACGTAAAGTGCGGTTTACATAAGCCTAGGAAGCGTGTCAAAGTTTTTATATTCTTTCTTGTGATAGTCAAACGTAATGCATTTCTCTGACGTTTAGGCTTTACAGGTCCATAACCGAGAATAAGTTAGAACGGTGCGAATGAATTTGCTACTCGATTTACTTCAGATACGCTTTTATCTACAAGTACTCACTTTTAAGATAGAAACGCACACAAAAAGATCTGTTTATTTAACTGTATGAAGCGTATCTGTTCTGCACCGTAATTCTAAAATCGGTTTTCCAAAGGCGTTTATTGGCGGCTACTCTTAATTTACCACTGTAGCATAAAATGAGAGTTAAATTTGCTAAGGCACAGAGAAAGCAAATACTGTTATTAGCTAAACATTATCTAGAAGTTTTTTTAGGGAGCGGGAGGAGACAAACACATCTGTAACGTAGGTGGTAGCATGTCTGCCTTAAGTACAAGAGATCCAGAGTTCGAATCTCTGTTAGGGGGAGTATTCTGGACAATGTTCTTTTTCGGAGTTTTCTATCCTGAAAGATGAATGTCTGGTAGCTCTAAGCTCTATGTACCCTGTACTCATTTGAACATCATTTCATCCATCCTCCGATATGACTTAACGTTGGAGGTTTTCTCTTATCCTGAAAGATGAATGTCTGGTATCTCTAAGCTCTATGTACCCTGTACTCATTTCAACATCATTTCATTCATCGTCCAATATGACTTAACGTTGGAGGTTTTCTCTTATCCTGAAAGATGAATGTCTGGTATCTCTAAGCTCTATGTACCCTGTACTCATTTCAACATCATTTCATCCATCCTCCGATATGACTTAACGTTGGAGGTTTTCTCTTATCCTGAAAGATGAATGTCTGGTAACTCTAAGCTCTATGTACCCTGTACTCATTTCAACATCATTTCATTCATCGTCCAATATGACTTAACGTTGGAGTTCTTCTCTTATCCTGAAAGATGAATGTCTGGTAACTCTAAGCTCTATGTGCCCTGTACTCATTTGAACATCATTTCATTCATCGTCCGATATGACTTAACGTTGGAGGTTTTCCCTTATCCTGAAAGATGAATGTCTGGTAACTCTAAGCTCTATGTACCCTGTACTCATTTGAACATAATTTCATTCATCGTCCGATATGACTTAACGTTGTAGGTTTTCTCTTATCCTGAAAGATGAATGTCTGGTATCTCTAAGCTCTATGTACCCTGTACTCATTTCAACATCATTTCATTCATCGTCCAATATGACTTAACGTTGGAGTTCTTCTCTTATCCTGAAAGATGAATGTCTGGTAACTCTAAGCTCTATGTGCCCTGTACTCATTTGAACATCATTTCATCGTCCGATATGACTTAACGTTGGAGGTTTTCTCTTATCCTGAAAGATGAATGTCTGGTAACTCTAAGCTCTATGTACCCTGTACTCATTTGAACATCATTTCATTCATCGTCCGATATGACTTAACGATGGAGGTTTTCTCTTATCCTGAAAGATGAATGTCTGGTAACTCTAAGCTCTATGTACCCTGTACTCATTTGAACATCATTTCATTCATCGTCCGATATGACTTAACGATGGAGGTTTTCTCTTATCCTGAAAGATGAATGTCTGGTAACTCTAAGCTCTATGTACCCTGTACTCATTTGAACATCATTTCATTCATCGTCCGATATGACTTAACGATGGAGGTTTTCCCTTATCCTGAAAGATGAATGTCTGGTAACTCTAAGCTCTATGTACCCTGTACTCATTTGATCTTCATTTCATTTATCGTCCGATATGACTTAACGTTGGAGGTTTTCCCTTATCCTAAAAGATGAATATCTGGTAATTCTAAGCTCTATGTACCCTGTATTCATTTGAACATCATTTCATTCATCGTCCGATATGACGTATCCCATCACATAGATTTATCGCACTGTCTCCAGCAGAATGAAGCAGCAAACCTTAAAGAATTAAATAGTAATAAAAACGCCTTATATTTATAAAGCCTTTAATTGAAATAGATATAAATCAGAATGATTTAAAGAATAAAATTATCATAAAGCAACTTCAAGGATAAAGGCGCTTTTTGTAAAATTCCTCCTGACCCTGGAATTCCGCTTGTCAATTCATATTCATTTTTTTTTCACATCGCTTACCTGTCTAGTTTCTAGGAACTAACGAAATGATGATGGATAGCAAGTGATCAACTTCTAGTGTTAATTATCTTTTGGCGTTACACTACTTTGTAAAAATGTCTGTCTCAGATAAGTAAATTAATGCCCTGTATAATTTGCGAAGTACGTCCAGTTAATAAATTATTCATGCGTCCAGCCTTCGCTCCCTCCTTTAATTGTAATTAATTGCTGAAAGGCAGTAATTATTTGTCGTTTTTACTTTACAATAAAGAAACATGTTTCAATTAAAAGCATCCTTTCAAGAAATATTCTTACAAAAGGTTATTTTTCTATCTACTCCATATTAATGAAGATAAACTTTTACAGAAATTATTTTTATTATATTTTTTCTTATAGGCACAATGCGTGTAGAAGAATACAGTAGACATAAGCGATACTTTAAGGGTTGATCACTGTGTGGCAGTTTTGAAATTCCGTATATGTTGGTAATGTTGGTAACATGTAAGCTTTATGGACTCCGGACTCATTTGAGCATAATTTCACACATTCATTTATTCATCTCTGTTCGATGTGACCAATTCTACTGAATGACAAACTTAAACAAACAAAACAAAAAACAGAAAAAAGTCATCCCCCAGAACCATTAGGGCAGTAAAACTGGATATTACTCTTTTCGAGGCTAAGTCTTCAAAAGCCTTTAGTTTTATATGGATCGCCCTGTATAATCATGCTGCATTGCACCCACCATTTTTATATCGAAATTTCAGCGTAGTTACATTTTTTAGGGTCCTAAATTTAAAAAAAAAAATGCAATAAAAATTTCCACGAATGTGTGTGAACAGAAACAAAATACGAGAGGTCGGGTAAATAGTTACCAAAGTAAGTTTCTGAGTTGAGTATGCTAAAAATAGATGTGAAACAAATCATTTCGAGAACATTTCCTTACGCCCAGTTATCCTTTAATATAACGAATTTTGATACTTTTTATTTTTGTCAAATGGTTCTAAAATAATTTGATTCTAATATCATTAAGTAAAATAGTTAAAAGATAAATAAAATGCATATTTTGAATTTTCTGGCAATAGGCTCTTCAGACTACTTCGTTGAGAGCGAATTGTATATTCTGGGTAAAACCTTACCTTGCACATCATATATATAACAAATAACTTTATTTGCATCAGATATCGTTAATATTGATTTGAATTCTCAACACTTGGTATTCATTTAAACTTCTGTCGTTATTTGTTTCACCTGTAGTCATGGGAAGGATGCTTTTTTAGCATTTTAGGATAAGTTCGGTTTTCGCTAAACCCTTTATACCTACAACGAAATGAACAATGAAGCTGTTTTTGTTGGTATGTCCATTAACATGAAACAGATAAAACATAACAGTTTGTACAAGCTACATTAAACGATAGTGGGAGAGAAAGTTATATGGAGTATTTGTATCAGTAAATAATGCGAGCTGAGTCAGATCATGAGCATCCCAAGGACGAATAAAAATTATGATTAAATACCAGGAACGTGTGCTTACTAAAAAACAAAATATAAATGAACAAGAGAAAATAAATGTTGTAACATTTTCTGTGAAAAGCACAGTTCGATTTGGGAAATTTTCCTTAAGATCATTTAGTGCCGGAAGTTATGTAACTTAAATGTCAAGTTTGGTATTTGCCGAGTAATGCTGTTTACAGACATAAATGCAGTTCTCCCCCCCCCCTTTCTAAACTTTTTTTTTTTTTTCAATTTACGTCCTCCAACGTTATGTCACGTAGGACGATGAATGGAATGGGTGAAATGATTCTCAAATGAGCCCAGGGTCCATAGAACTTAGAGTACCCGACATTCGTCTTTCAGGATAACAGAAAACCCCGGTAAAAACCTTATCCATGTAACTCACCCTGACCGAGATTCGAACTCGGGACCTCTTGAACGTGAGGCAGACATGCTACCACCACGCGAGGATAAACTGTAATTTAGGGACTTCAAAACATATACAGGGTGACAAAACGGTGGGAAAACAGGAATTCACAGCACATGTTCAAAATGGCCTCCATATCCTGCAAAGCATCCGTCAACACGCCGTCGTATGGATTCCCTAATGCTCTGAGTTAGGCATAGAGAATTTCATATTGTCTGGCAGCCTTCTACAATACGAGCACGAATAGTCTCTACATCTGCAACTGCATAAAAAAAATATTTCAAATGTCACCACAAATAAAAATCTAGTGGCTTTAAGTCAGGTGAGCGTGGAGGCCACGGTATTTGTCCACCTCTTCCTATCCATCTAGCAGCAAACAAAGTCTTAAATGAGGAGGAAGTTCATCGTGCCTGAACTCAGTACCGCTGCCTAACAAGTGTACTGTAGCACAATGACAACGGTAAAATGCGTCACTTCCACCTAATTTAACTAGATGTAAAAGCGAATGTTTACTACTGCACAACTAAACCACGGTTCTGTTGTAGGGTTATAGCCACAGAATAGCTACGCATTACACATCTCACCGTTTAAGCAGAGTTGTAGAAAACGTGCTCTACCATGGAAATAAACAATTTCCGGACGCAGTTCATATAACATTTTTTTTATCCTCTATATGCAACAAATGTTTTCCCAAAGTTTTGACATACCTTTTTGTTACATCCTGTATTTCAAGTGAAATATCGGCATTGGAATTTTGGTAAAGCAATAAGAAAAACTTTCTATGCAATTTAGTATAATAATGTTAGTGATCGGCGATTCTAGAAGAACATCTGCCGACGCCCTTGTTGCAGTGATGCGACGGAAAATTACCTACGAGTTCTTCGATTTGCACCAGTCGCTGATTCACGATGTAGCCCGCGGCGCGGCGCGGCGAGACTTTACAGAGAAGTCCAGAAAAGCAACTCCATTTGTTTAGGTTCAGTGATGCATAGCGTCCTTCGCATGGTCACGATGAGTAATTCGAGGCGAGGCCTTGCATCACCTCTCAGGACAAGAATATAATATAAGGCGGGGAGGGACAACAAACAAAAGCAATGTACACGCCGAAATTTATAGCACGAATAGATATCTATCCGTCTCATTTCTTGTACTTGCTGGTAAGCTTGCTGTTGATGCGCATTCTATTGTTTTTTGTGAATGCTTTGAGAGATATGAATCTGTTAGTCGTGCCTGAATTCGTGGAAAGCCTACAGGAGTCACATCAACATTCAGCAGCCAGCAGGCTTATCGGCAAACATAAACTAGGCATGAACACGGGCACCTAGATGAGGAGAATTAAAACGTAGACCTTTATAAATTATGAATGGGGCAGAACTTTACAAAACAATGGCTGGTTGGCTACTTCTTTATTATAGTAAAACTTTGGTAATCAATAAGCAAATTATACACAGAGCAAAACAGATTTCAGAGTACAGACACAACTTTCCTGAGAATGCTATTGTACACGACTAGATCGCATACGAAATGAGGGCATCAGAAATGAAGTAAAGTATATTTCATACGCGATAAATTTAAAGTTTGAAAATAATTGGAAATAGCACTTATACCATATGGACAAACAAGACGTCCTAAATTAACACACTATCACAGATTATTATGACATCGAAACATCAGAAAACTCAAGAAATAATATTCATACAGAACAAGTAAACCGTTTAGAGAAGATTATGCACTTTATTTTCTCGCAAATGCTTTAAATAGATAGAATTTTAATTTCAAATGTTTTTTTTTCTGGAAATATTTATGACATCTCGTTTAGTTATGCTGTCATACGAGGACTTTATTTTTTCTGAAAATGCTTTCTCCCTCCCTTTTTTCTTTCTTCTTCTTTTTATTCAAAAAAACAAAATAATCCGTCGTTTAAGCAAAGCAAGCTGTAAATTTCGAATAGTACAATAACAACACAATCCAAAGAGCATTTTATCGCCGGTTTCTAAAGGATTACATGGAATATACACTGAACAAAGAATGATGAAGAGGGCGATATCCAGATTGCGAGTGACAGTTGAGAAAATACAGAGTATTTGCGATTAAAGGTGTAATATGAACAGACCTTCGAGTTCTGATAGTAGGGGTATTAAATCAGAAGTTGAAAACTTAAATTATTGTAACTGTTCGTAAATATTTGTTTCTTCTTTCTCATGCACTACCACAAAAAAGTGCGCCTCTGCCGCCACCATTTCGCCGACGACTCTCAGTTCTCTCGCTCATGGAGAGAACCCGCAAATGGGTTACCATAAATTTTAATGGTCCTATAGGTCCATTTAAATATGGCAAATACACAAACATACTGGCATCCATATCGAAAATGGCGATATTGAGAAATCTTATTTATAAAAGAAAATCTTCTAGAGCTCAGTCAGAAATTGAATGCAGGACCTTCACGAGCAGGAAGGTACCAGCAACTGAGCTTTGAGGTAATTCAAATAAAGGAAATCAATCTTAAGCTGAATTGTAACAAATTACCAGGTCATAAATATTACTTAATTAACAAACCCATGATTTTACAAATGCTAACAAAATTTATATCATGTTCATTTTTAGTCTTTTCAGATTTCGATTGTTATGTCATTTTGTATACAGATGTTTGACTAAATGATACAGTGGCCACATTTCCTTTCAATTTCCCACAGTTGCACATTACGACTACGCATTCTTTTAGCTAATCAGTGAATCACTGGTATCCAAAGGCACTTAAATCCTCGAATCAATCAAATGTCACATGTATATAGTAGTAGAATCACATCACATTCTTACTTCGCGAAACCGTCCATAGAGATGCATCGACTTTCAGGGTAATTTCTTCTAACATCTTAGTTCTATATTTTCGAAACCATAGCCTGCAGTTGAAGACAAGAATAATGGAGCCTCGCCTGTGGTTCACGTTTTCTCGATCCAAACAAATGACCTTGCCTTTGAAGGAAACAGAAAACAATAGACCGCGTTTTCTTGTGTGGGCGGTACAATGCACAACAGGCGGATACTCAAATGCTTTCGACGACGATTAAAATGTCAATTGGATGCGCCAGACCGTCTGCTAAATAACCAAATGACACTTCATCACATTCAGAGGAGGGCCACGGCTACATTGTTGAGCGTGCTAGGCCCGGTAGATTTGCCTATTTTGTATTCATCGAAAGCTACTGATAATAGTCCATACATTTTCTGAGCTTTGCCTTCTGCTTACGAAAAAGCTGAGTTAGAGGACTTTAGAAACAGGCACTGTTTTGTTTTTCTTTCTGCAAGAGTATCGACGGGCAAGGTTAAGGAAAAGGCAAAGGCCTTCGATTGCGAACGCTTTGGTAATATCGGTGCCAGTCAAAGCTAGAGTAACAACATTTCTAATGCATTTGGAGCTGTTAGAAATTTGGACATATGACTGTATAGATACTGTCCAAAATATATCTAATAGAACTTAGGGACAGCTTCTTCAGTCCTCGATGTTTTTACAATAATTAAACGCATATTCATCTTGACGTTACAATCTCTAAAACTTTCTTACCCCTGATTTGGATATCCTGGTATTAAAACCTCCAAGGCACTGCCTTAAATAGTTCACTAGTTTCCTTTATTATCCAAAACTCTTCAGCGGCCTTTCCAAGTCCATGGTTCTAATAGCTATGGTCCAGAATACAGCAGTAACAAAGCCAGCTACAAATCTCTGAACAGGGATTTCAAATAACCGATTAGGCAGTAAAATAACTCTTATTGGTCTAGTCATCTGTAACACAGAAGAGACATTCAACTAGCATTGTCACTAACGTTACGACCACCCCATAAAAGAAAATGTTTGGGAATCCACTAGGAAGATATTATATGTTGACGGTCAAATACATACTTATTAAGGTAAGGAGGCGTATAGTTTTGTGGAACGTGCCAATCAAAGCAAAAGTACCTAACTAGGTTTACAAAAAGCTGTTAGGAAGACATGAAAGAGGTTTAGTCTGGAAACGTTGCTAATTCCTTTTAGTTCTCATGGTGACGATATTATTGCAGCATTGCTTTAACAAAATCCAAAATGTTGAAACTAACGAAAAAGTTCAGAGATGAGGGAAGATTCCAGCAAAGCAGAACATTCATCCATCGAATGTGCACTTGAACTGCTACTGGTATCTTGACCAACGGTATCAGTAATAAAAAGTGGTTCCAATGCTTCCCAGATGTATTCTGCAGATCTATTGAGTATTTTTTACACAAAGACTTACATGATATGCAAATACCGAGTGTTAGTATCCCGCTTCTTTGCGTGTCTGAACACGAGAGGCATCTCATGCCAGGAAGTCATGGCCGCCTAGATTTCTCTGGGCGTTGCCACTCTCTAGACTTCGACTTTCCGTACGGAAATTCCTCACGTGCACATAAATACCAATATAAGTATTTACAAACATTGATATTCGCTATTGCATCAGCCAATATCAATCAACATGTTCCAGTTATGGCGACCCTGAAGGTCGCTAGGTTTCCGTTAGGTTTGATTACACGGAGGCGTTGCGAGAGACGTCTTGCTATGATCTCAACATCTCAATTACATCTTCACAACTGTTTATAAAGTAAGCTTTAAAATAACTCTGAGTTACATAAGCAACTGTGGATAAAATAATCATGGTAAATTAACTGAATTACTATGCAGAACACATAAGTTTAGGCTTTGCCGTCATAGACTCAAGGAACTATTACTTTCTAAATATCTCACATAAATACATTCGTACATGTTTTATCACCCATGGCTTACTTGCCAGTATGTATAATGACTATTCCGCTATCTAACAGTCAAGCAACCAATTCATTTGATGTTCACTTTTAAAAGTTGAGAGACTACATTAGTAATATAATTAACTTTCATTTTAAACCTGTTATAGAAGAAATGCTGTCCTACCACTCGTGCGCTTTTACAAGTTCCGATTAGATCTCCAAAACTCACATTAGTGAAATTTCAGCCACAATACGCACTTGGATCTTAAAGATCTGTTTTCTAAACCATTTATATATTGCACCATGTTTATTAGAACTGTAATGGAAAAGAGTTAGACCTTAATTTTACTAACATGCACTTGCAATAACATTAATATTTAAAAATTCATATTACTGTAGAATTACACTGTATAAAAACCAAATATCACAATAATTTTTTCAGATTACATTCTACTGAACATTTTAAATTTACTAACTTAGTACAGAAGAAACCATAAAACAATTTAGCTAGCAGCTGCAGTTCTCAAAAGCTTCAACTCAGATTCCAATACTTACATCAAAACAAAGTTCTGACATAGTGCAGAAGAAAACTGTATTACAACATAAATATAATGAAATTGCCAAATTGTTACACTAATCGAGGTTACAACCTTGAGTATGATTCAATTATTAAAATCTCACTTGTCCGGAAATGAATCTCTTTCTTTGCCTGTTACATAAATGCCTAGTTATTATGAGATCTAAGAAAAGGTTATGTTATGTTACAGATCAAGATGAAGACGATCATCCTGCTGTTGGGAGTGGTGGCATGTGGTTTTGCCATGCCAGTAGGTGTGGAGCAAGACAACCCCAGACCTGTTGTACCCCTCGTCATTACTGACTATTCTTCTGTAGCTGACAAGAGTACTCCAGTAGTATCTGGCGAGCAGATGCAAAAGGACGAGGAAGCCACGCCAAAAGTCGAGGACCCTAAGCCTGAAGAACCGAAAGCCGATAACAGCGACGCACCAACCGATATTCCTGTAGCCGAGGCCATCAAGCCTGTAGAAGACAGTCCTGCACCGGCTTCAATTGCAAGCGATGCGGAAACCGTAGTAAAGGCTCCAGAAAATGTAGAGAAACCGTCTACTGAGGAAGCCGTCAAAAAAGTTGTTCAGAACGTCGCAGATGGTGTAGTACCCGAGGTGGCAGCGGACGTTCCTACCGAAGTCAAGAAAGACGCTGCAGTTGTTGCTGGTGCTCCCGAAGTAAAGAGCGACGAATTCGCCCAGGTTGTTGACCCTGTTAAAAGCGAGGACGCTGTCAAGAACGAGGATGTTACAACTGTTAACAGCGACTCTGTTCCTGTAAGCCAAGATCAAACGGCTGAGTCTTCTGTTGAGCCTAAACCTGAGGCCACTAGCGTACAGGACGTCTCCGTTGAGAAATCTGAGGAAAAGGTCGTAGCTGATGAGAAAGTTGTAGAAGATGTCAAGGTAGAAAAGGTTCACGAACCCGTCGTGAAGACCGAAGAAGTTGCATCTGATGAGAAACCTGTAGTTCAAGCTGATCCTGTCCCTACAGAAGAAATCAAGAAGGAAGAAGTGGTTGCTGAGAATGTAAAGCCCGAGCATACTCCACAGGTATCTTCAGACGTGCCCAGCGAGGAAATCAAACCGGAAACCACTGCTGACGATAGTGCCGTACAACCAAGCGTCTCAGAGCCCGAGAAGACACCTGAACCAGCCAGCGCAGAGTCTGCAGAGAAGAGCCGAAGAAAGAGATCATCAGCAGAGGACAAGAAGGAAAAGAAGAAGGAGAGCAACAAAGATAAAAATACCAAGTCAGACGAGGTTGTCGGTAAGAGCTCGGAAGAAGTCAAGGTGAACGATGAAAGTGTAGAATCCTCAGAAGTTGTTTCCAAAGCCGAGTCCACCATCCCTCCCGCGGATGACACTCCAGCAAGTCCCACTGAGTCATCAGAGGAGAAAAAGCAGGACAAATCCACAGAGGAAGAAGTGAAGCTCGACTCGGCGGAATCTTCTGAAAATAAATCGGCAGAGAAGAAGACCGAAATTGCAGAGCCTGCCCCAGTGAACGAAAAGACTGAAGAGAAGGAACAAGTGGCGGCGACATCGTCAGTAGAGAAGAAAGTAGAGGAAGCAGAGGCCAAGCCAGAGGAGAAGAAAGAGACAGAAGTTTCGGCAAGTTCTTAAGTGCAACGGACAACGTTCTCCCTCCTTTACATTCCTTCCACATGGGAACATTACTATGCAAGGTTGAAAACACTCATCACAGTTAAGCGCGAAGCTGCTCATCTGAATCCCAAACCGTGGCTTCGTCGCACGCGAACTGAACGCATCAACATCACCCCCGTGTTTTCTCCCCTTCCCTCATAACTCACAATTATTATATTTTAATTTTATTATTTTTGTATGACAGGCTGATGTTCCTGAACGAACTTTCCCATTAATGTTGAGTGAGGGATGGTGTGCATGTGTGTGCGTGTGTGTATGAGCGCATCTGTATGCATGCGGGTGAAAGAGTTCATCTTTGCCTTGTTGCCTTCCTAAGAAGAAGGCAAGAGGATACAGCATTAAATTAAATAACAAAAGAAAGAACATTTTTCCAATCAGAAACAGTAGAGTAGACAAGTGTCAGCTGTTTGTATTTAATGAGGCTTCAAAATAAAGTGATTTTATACTACATTGTCAAATTTTCATTATGAATGCATTTTCTATCTTTCATCCCTCCTAAAAGCTACTGACATTAGTATCCTTTATTTAAAACACAAATTTATGTGTTGTGTATTCTAATAGAATCCTAAATACTTTTATGTGGTTCCACTGAAACATTTGAAGAAACATTCTACTATTTAGAAAGTGTCTGAAAGCTTCACGCAAACTGTTCGCTCCATCGACCTTTACCTCAGGTGAAAATATATTTTAATGATAGCAGCTTTTAAAAGAAATTTAGGCAGTTTGCCGACTATTCCAGATAATGCTTAAGACCTCAAAATGACGAATACATACATAAAAGTATGTGAACAACTGGCAAATAACATTCAGGAATTATAATGAGTTATAAAACATCCAACAATCACAGTAATCAGAATTAAAGTGTATTAAATATAGTTCACATTAGGAGAAACAAACTCGTACTATGAATAATTTTCACAATTCTTTTAAAGATTAACTGCCTGTCCCACTTTAATAAGATACACACCAAATTCCAAAGTTCTACAACCATTTGTTTTCAAGAAAATAACTGTTCAGTGTGATAAAATAGTTTCTTTAAATGCTCCAGGCAAAACGTTTTTAGAATATTAATCTCAAATTTAGTCTCTCTCTCTCTCTCTCTCTCTCTCTCTCTCTCTCTCTCTCTCTCTCTCTCTCTCTCTCTCTCTCTCTCTCTCTCTCTCTCTCTCTCTCTCTCTCTCTCTCTCTCTCTCTCTCTCTCTCTCTCTCTCTCTCTCTCTCTCTCTCTCTCTCTCTCTCTCTCTCTCTCTCTCTCTCTCTCTTCAGGAAAAACTCTACATATTATGTAAAAACCTTTTAGTTCTGCACAGTGGTAAACTTTGAATTTGTAATACATTATCCAAAATGAAATGCCCAACGTTGCGAAACCACTGGCGGTACATGTAAACCTGTAACCTTAACTTTGTTTAGTGTACATTTATAAGCATTCCCTGCAATTTTCGTTATAACTGAACAACAAACCTCCTTCAACGAGCACTTTGTAACAAAGAAAATGCTAAAAATTGTACATAAATGGGGAAACAGCGAGCATTAAAGATTTTTAACTTGAAATGCACGTTTCTCACTTTGAAACTCATCATGCTATAAACATTTAAATGGCCGAAAACAAGGAAATCAATGGGGAATAATAAATGAGTAAAAACTAAAATTTCTTATTTCATATTTTTCAACACTGCCTTAAACTCAACACAGTGAAAACACCAGAATAAAACAATTACAAGATATCCAGAATGGAATATTGTCAACAGCAGCATTAGATGTTTAAGTATTACTAAGTGATTTATGAAGGTAGTATTGGAAACACTAGGGTAATAAATACATGAAAATGTCGATCGAGATGGTTTAGTTGGTTTACTCGCGACCTATTAGTAGCCTCCATTTCCTTATCACTCGCTAGGGGGACGAACACAAGTCGTTTCTAAACTCTTACAACACTCATTTTATGTAGCAACAATAACAATCGTTACAAAATGGCCGGAGAATGGGCTCAACACTATAACTGAACATCTAAGAACTCTAGCTTATAAAACCGAACATCTCCACACAGATCCAGAACGTTTGAGGTAACCAATCTTCTAGAAGAGTCTGGTTATCTAGCGATATCAAGACGTACGTTTACCCTTCTAACTGCCCGGTGTCAATATCCTGTATATATTCTAGGATTTATTAACAATCTGTGCCTTTAAATTACTAATTTAAACATGGCAATGCATAACTAACTCCGTTGTACTTTTTTCTTTCTGTTCAATATCTCGTAAATTGGTTTCCTCATACTCCAGGTGTACAAAACTTTTACTGAATATTTCTGGTAACTATCTCTTTATGCTAAACTAATTTTATTTCAAGTATCTGAATAAATATTATAATAAAACTAAGAAAAATAGCCCTTTTATCTTACCCAAACTTCATTATACTTTATTCTTGATAGATTACAGACGTATAAATTATATTTATAAAATATAAAGTAAAATTATCTTACAAAACAAAATCATAAAGAGAAAGTGCACCTGCAGTACAGTTCCAGCATTCTAAACTACGCGGTAGGGAGTCTAATATATCACCTTTTACGGACATAACCGCACTTAAATCATTTCTATAAGCACTACTAACAGAAACTAAGTACAACCAAACCAAATTTGATCACCATTCACTACTTATTTTGTAACCAGAATTAAAACCTGAGCCTTATGTTAGCTTCCTTGGCTTCCTGATGTCTTCCTAATGACACTAAACGGCGATTCTCTTAAACCGTAGAACTACACCAGAATGTGAAATGAAGGGGCAAATTCGGACATACTCGAAGAGAAATCTCAATTATATAGCTTGAGCTAGCCGGGATTTAAACTGGGGTCCACAAAGAGAAAAGCAACAAAACGTCCAAACCATGGTACCCAAAACTCTTTTTTACAGATATAATTTCTTCCCCTCCACCATGTGTGTTATACAATGTCAGTTCTTGTGAACAAACATACAGAAACAGTCGATTAGTATTTTTATGGGGATGTTGTCTATTCTCTTACAATGCCATGATATTGAAACACAGTAGCTTAAGAAGTGTATAAACTAAACAATAACCTCAACAATTTCGTTTACGGCAATTGTTTTAAGAAAAAATTAAAATATTTAAGATTTAGGAATCAATTAACGAGAGGTTTGTAGGATAAGCTGCATTTTTCTTCAATAAAATTATGTGGAATTCTAAAATTTCTACTCCATTTAAACAAAATAAATTTCATAGATTCATTAACTATTATTACAAAAGACGGTTTCATTACAGATTTCCATGTTGCTACAATGGAAATATTGGAGTAGAGTAGGCTTAAGCGTAGTCATATATTTAAAGAATTAAGACACTACGTAACGCTTATACATCCCGTTCTTTGCGTGAATGGGAGATAAGAAATGAATAACGAATTCCCATTTGAGAAAATCATTGGAAAATTCTAACCAATAACAAGAAATATCTCCAAAACGTTAACTCTACGAAAAAAAGGGTTTGTGTCCTTATTGAATGCTTTAACGAGTCCGAATTTAATGGTTTATCAATTATACAAAAGACTATACATTTCATTTACATATCACGAATATAGCAAACATATTTAATTAAAATCGATACTTGTTTTCGACAAAAACAAAGTGTTTGGGAAACAAAATGCATGCCTTGTGAGATATTTCTCCACGTTAAGGGATTATAATGACATTCCAAATGAAGAGGAGAAATAATAACAGGTAGAAATCAAATGATCTGCTATATGTTTGTATTTACCTAACACCTGACTGACATACAAGAATCTCGTTCCCAGAAAAGTAAGTTTTTTGTTTAGAAACGGAAATTAAGTCACCGATTTTGGAATTTGTTCAAACATGTTAAAAACATACATACAATGCAAAATGTTGAAGAGCGAGGCATTCAAATTAATATACTGTTGTACAATAAACAACTTTATTTAACCCAAGTCAATATATTTAATTGAATTAAACCAAATTCTTAAAGACAATAGATATACACTAACTTGATTTTCTGAACTAAACTTTAAAAGAGAATCTTCACTCCTAAATAAAAAAACGGAATGGTAAAGATAAAAAGGTTCAATAAGCTGCTTTTGCAATGAGATCTGTTGGAACATAGCTATAATACAGGTTGGGCCATATTGACGAGCTACATTTTACTTTATAGTTCCAAATGCAGGAACTCACAATTTTGAAATGTAGGTTTTTTTTTTTTTTTTTTTTTTTTTTTTTTTTTTTTACAAAGACCAAGGATGAGAGATATATTATGTTTATATTATTCTTTTCTTCTCTGCATCCAAAGATAAGATCCACGGAATAACATTATGTGATCGGTTACTCAACAGAAATAATGACTTTGTGCGTCACCTTATCACAACAGATGAAGCTCATTTTTACTTGAGTACACATGTAAATAAGCAAACCCGTAGATTTTGGGCTAGAAACACCCTTGAACAGTGCCAAGGTCGCCATTGCGATTGCTGATGTGTGCGATGGTGCATTATCCTGGTGAAAGAGCACTTTTTACGTTTCAATCTTGGTCTCTTTTCAGTCAACTTATGTTACAAACGATCCAAAAATGAAGCATAATAGGCTCCAGTTATTACTCTGTCTTTTTTCAAGTAGTCTATGAGGATTATTCATTGAGAATCCCAAAAAACAGTGGCCAACACCTTATCAGCTGATAAAATGATCCTAATCTTCTTTGGTGCACTTTCACCAAACTTTGTCCATTGTTTTGACTCTGGTGTGTAATGATGCATCCAAGTTTCATCCACGGTCACAAACAGGCGCAAAAATTCTTCTCAATTCCGATTAAATATCGCCAGACACTCGGTAGAAGTGTTCTTCGAGTTTTTCCCATCTTGTACACAGGTTTTTCATTGCCAATTTTTCATGCAGGATATTCAGCACTCACTCAGTTGAGATGTCTACAGCCTCAGTAATCTCACTAATTTTCATTCAGTGGTCTTCAATAACCAGATAGTAGTTTCTTCAACGGAGTCCTGTGTGAAAACCTCCTATGTGATGACCTCAATTGGGCAAACCACGTTTAAATTCACTGATCCAAAAGTAAATGGTGTTCAATGTTGGTGCAGAGTCCACGTGAACTTCATCCAGTTCAGTTTTGAGTTTCACTGCAGTCCAGCCCTTTAAATGAAAATGTTTGATAACAGCACGAAACTTCTTCCCACCCCCCATCCCCCATTTTCAATCGCAGCTATCACACTGACCAGTTTACATGGCTGTCAACAATGAACTGTATATTGCAGCACATTCAAATTTTCTGTACAATCTTTTGAATAATCAAGCTTACCACTAACAAAGTTGCAACAAAAAATTTACCAGACTTATCAAACGACCCTCATAGCCCCTGAAGTGCCTCTCATTCAGAACAGCTTTTGCATAACTGGTTAACCATAAGAGATAAAACAATATCTTACTACACAAAAAGTATAGAACTCGTTAAAGCATACACTTTGTTATAAGCGTTTTTTTTTTTTTTTTTTTGAGTGAGACATTTCTGAATTGAATATTGCAATACTTATCATCAACTGGGAAGTATTTGTCTTCTTTCCTCCTAGGTATGGAAACAAAATGGAATTTCAAAGCCATCACATAGGGACCAGCTCTTACAAGAATTGACTATCGCTTAGGCCCACTGTAATTCCATACTGCCCTTGTACGTATCAGAAAATATGTAGTAAAACAGTTTCTACAAACAAGTTAATTTGCATTAATATGAGGTAAGCAGAAGAATTACCTTTTTGTTGAATGATAGTCATTAGAGCGCAGTACATGTGCCTTTTGGAACAATACTGTTAAATTATGTAACTCAACAAAATGTCAGCATCATCGAAGGGTGGGATTTTGTTCTTAAGGGCCAGTAAAGGGCTTTCTTTCATATGGACATCTTAATTGCCTTCGACTCCGCAATGGCGAACACAAAAACCCAGTGCTCACTCAGCTGTGTCAGCGAGGACGACCAGGAGGAAGGGGAGGGTTAAATGATATTGTGGTCTTTTGAAAACAGTGGGGACAGCCTCAAGGCAGTTGTTCGGGCCTGGAAATCGAACCTGAAACCGCGGACTGCAGGCAGCTGCCAGGTGTTACTACAGCTAATATTTGTTTGATTTGTTGATACTCTATCCGCGAATACAGACTCTCTTCAGCTGTGAGCGAAGTAGTGTAAAAAAAGAAATTTGAGTTAAGTTACATCTTGATGACAGTATCGACAGATTGGGGTAACTTAAGCATTCGACACGCGATGACAAAACCTTGACTGAATTATTGCCAGTAGCTGAAGGCCTTCTATTAGGCTCTGGAAATGACCCGTATTCTCAAACCGACCAGAAGAAATCGCGAGTGTACCTCACAAGCTGTAGTCCTTCATTATGATATGAGGGTGACACCATATATTTTTAGAAACTCAAATAAGGATTAATTTAAAAATACTGTCTTTTTTTTTCAAAATATACTCCCTTAACATGAACACTTTTTTTTTTTTCAAATTTACGTCCTCCAATGTTACGTTATAACAGACGAATGAAATGATGTTCAAATGAGCATAGGGTGCGAAGAGCTTAGAGATACCTGACATTCATCTTTCAAGATAAGGGAAAACCTCCAATGTTAAGTCACATCGGACGATAAATGAAATGATGTTCAAATGAGTGCAGGGTACATAGAGCTTAGAGTTACCAGACAGTCATCTTTCAGGTTAAGAGAAAATCTACAACGTTAAGTCATACCGGACGATGAGTGAAATGATGTTCAAATGAGTACAGGGTACAAAGAGCATAGAGTAACCGTTCATATTTCCGGATAAGGGTAAACCTCCAAAGTTAAGTCATATCGGAGGATGAATGAAATGTTCAAATGAGTACAGGATCCATAGAGTTTAGAGTTACCAGACATTCATCTTTCAGGATAAGGGAAAACCTCCAACGTTAAGTCATATCGAACGATAAATAAAATGATGTTCAAATGAGTCCATGGTATACAGAGCTTAGAATTACCAGACATTTATCTTTCAGAATAAGGGGAAACCTCCAACGTTGTCATATTGGACGATGAATGAAATGGTGTTCAAATGAGTACAGGGTACAAAGAGCTTAGAGTTACCATACATTCATTTTTCATGATAACGGTAAACCTCCAAAGTTAATTTTGGAAACGTAGAGTCAGACTGAAAAATTCAATGCCATAGCACGGCCAGTGTGAAAGAATAATTAATTTCCATTAATTAACTCCAAAATTAAGTCATATCGGAGGATGAATGAAATGTTCAAATGAGTACAGGGTACAACGAGCTTAGAGTTACCAGACATTCATTTTTCCGAATAAGGGTAAACCTCCAAAGTTAAGTCATATCAGGATGAATGAAATGTTCAAATGAGTACAGGATCCATTGAGGTTAGAGTTACCAGACATTCATCTTTCAGGATAAGGGAAAACCTCCAACGTTAAGTCATATCGGACGATGAATGAAATTATGTACAAATAAGTCCAATGTACATAGAGCTTAGAATTACCAGACATTCATCTTTCAGAAAAATGGAAAACCTCCAACGTTAGGTAATGTCGGACGATGAATGAAATGATGTTCAAATGAGTACAGGTACATAGAGCTTAAATTTACCAGACATTCTTTGTTATTTGTGTGAATTTTACAATACTGTGACATGAGCACGACATATCAAATTTTTCGCCAGAGGACTGGAAAATGTGTATTTGCCGGATAAGCTGGATTAGTTTTTTTTCTTTTTCCTGGAATGAAAATCTATTTCTTCTCCATGCCTTCGATTGTGTGCTCTTCTAATTGTTTCAAAGCCATCTATTATATTTCAAGTACGTACACCAAATAAGTATCACGTATCCATGAAGCGACGGACGCTGCACGGACCGCGCGGTAGCAAAAACGCTCGAGCCGTACACACGTGAACGTTTGACGTATTAGTATCACCATGGAAACTGAAGAGGTAACATGTCTATCGATTTTATACCGTGGGCATAAATGATGCAATAAGGGCAGAGGCAATTTTAAAGGGTAGAATGCCAATGGCATGCTTATAAGTTTATGTTCTTCTTAAGCGTTGTGTTCTTATATTCCGAACCATATGTAGAACAAAAGACAGGCGTTTTCTGAACTTCGTGGCCACGTAATTTCGCGTCAAAAGCCTCCAGCTTCTTGCTGGCGCTCATATGAGGACAATATAATTCCTTGCAAGTAGAGGTTGATTAGATAACAAAGGGAACACCTAGCACCTAGATGTGTAGTTGAGTCTTTTATGTGTACACCAAGAAGGAACGGAGGATATAAAGGAGCAGACAGCAGTGTTCTGGTAGAGCATGCAGAGTGGCAGAGAGGCGTAGGAATTCATTTACTGGCTTGGAGAATCTAAAGGCCACCGTCTGACGGAGCCGAGAAAAAGTTTTTACCTGACACAGAGACCCAGAGGCGTCCTTTAGCATAAAAATGCGAAACGAAATGAGGGAAAGAGGGAGGCATTACCCGTCTCTGTAACGTAGGTGGCAGCGTATCTGCCTCACGTTCAAGAGGTCCAGAGTTCGAATCTCGATCAGGGTAGTTACCTGGATATTGTTTTACCAAGATTTTCCCTTATCTTGAAACATGAATGTCCGGTAACTCTAAGCTCTATGTACCCTGTACTCACTTGAACATCATTTCATTCATCGTCCGATATGACAACGTTGGAGGTTTCACTTATCCAGAAAGTTCAATGGTAACTTAAGCTCTATGTAGCCTGGACTCATTTGAACATCATTTCATTCATTGTCCGATATGACAATGTTTGAGGACGTAAAATAAAAAAATGAGTGCAGAACTTCATGTTCTTCGCCCCTTATAATGAGAATATTATCGTTAAGTGCCTAACTGCCAGAAGCAATCATGTCATTGTCAACACCTTTTTTTTTCTGAATGAATGAATGATACATGTGTTACAAGGTCAAGAATATCCAATGCTCTCCTTGATTCGCAATTGTCTCAATTTTCATGGTGATTAATGGTCTGAAGTGTTATTGTTTGTCATATTTCCAACACTATTTTTCTTCTGATAAAAGTACACTATTTTTGCTTTAATTCCTCTGCAGTGAAATACCGGATTTGCTTCTGGAATTATAACCAGATATATGAATGGGAAGGCGAATGATATACATTTCACAGAAGACATCCATAAACCTGGTGTATCGAAAAGCATGTATACCAAAGTAAGTTTATAGCAATTGACTATATCTAAAACTCCTTCGTCGATATAAACAGAGTTAAGATATATCCATAAGATTTGACGGTACACACATGGCAAACATTTCCCACAAATGGCGTATTTAGTTTTAGTTTTGTAGTAATAATTAGAATTTACGTTGACTTTTCTCTACATATTTTACAAATTGTAGACCACTGCTTGTATATTACAAGGGGGAGTCAAATGAAAACCATAATTAAAAATGGACATTTCACGATATTGTTTTATAAACTGGCAGTACTGCTGCCCAACAGGTGGCAGAATGCTGCAGACAACAACTGTGACCACAGTAACAGTTCAAAATCGCTATCCCACTTGCTACATTCACCAGGAAGAAACGACTTCTGTCACATTTTTCTGAGCAGTGAAGGTACGAAATCTATTGTTGAATGAAGATCTAGAATGGTGAAGCATGTATATCACTGCAGCTAGTGTATGCGTGGAGTATAAAGTTCATAAATAGCGCTCAGCGCCCGGGCCAGGCACACCGCGTCGCGACTCTAGTCTACTGATTAAGCCTTTGTGATGTAAAACTGCCATGTGATGGTGAATGAAATAACCACTAATTTGAATACTGTTAATGGCCCAGCAAATCACATCATTCATGCCTTGCTTATGTTTCGTAACGTGTATGTAAGATGGTGCGACGGCAGCTCACTTCATAACCCAGTTTCACTTCCACCATTCACACTTTCAACCACACAAGGCAATGACGGCATAGCAATTTCGTTAAAGAAGAGGTGCACCAGGCGGTGTACGAGTAGCTCCGTACAAGACATAAACAATTACGAGGTCAGAGAAATCCGTGCACTTTTTACGCGCTGTAGGCAGTGTGTCACCTTTAATCAATAAAAAGCATTAAAATATTTAAGTATTTCATTTCAATCCTTGCAAATATATTTGGTACTGTAACTACCATTTTGTATTACGAATTCTGTACCATTTCACAAAGAGAATCAAGTTTCTCCATATTTTGAAGGAGAGAGATAGGCTTTAGTCCATCTTTTAGAAGTTTTGCTTTACAAATTGGTACTAATATTCAATACGGAACCCTTTGTGTATTCAAGCCATGTGGATTCTTTGTTTGCAAATGTGACAGCAATGTTTTCTCCATTTTTTCTTTGAGCAACATTTTATAATGTAAATTACCCACATTCTCGGAAGCTGTTGAAGATAATTAAATTTTAGAATGCAACCCTTGTGGAGCTACTCTGGTGTTAATAACAAGATTGACACTAAAAAGATGCCAATACATTCTAATCAAAACATGGTAAGTCTTTTAAAATATTTCTTACTAAACAAAATAATTAAAATTGTACAATGTAAACAACAGTTTGGAAGGGGTAAGTTTTTAAAGAGCTTTGTGTTGCACCCCTGAAAGAAGCCATATTTAAATTCCAAGTTTGGTGTAATACCAATTTTTGTTTTTAACTTACGCTGTTTAAAGAAACATATTATTTCTTAAAATCCCTTTTCAGAATTTGGGAAAACTCAAAACGGCATTTTTCTGAAATATTGGTGACAAAATAATAACGTAGTATCGTTTTGTAACAGTTGTTTTGAACTCAGCTCCGTTAGGAAAAATCAATGTCGTTTTTTTATGATGTTATTTAAAATTAGAATATTTTATAAGTATTAAAATGTCTAAATTAAGTTTAGGAAGTGAAACTGTGAAAATAAATAAGACGTGTAAGTGACGTAGTTATAAGGAAATGTGTGGTTGCTATGGGGGGGGGGATCAATAATTTTCCTGGAAGGACGTGACAGAATAAGTCTGACCGTTGTAGAATATGGACGTAAGAGAATAAGTTGGATCGTCGGAGTTGTTGGACGTTTATAGATTGTTATTAATAATTTTTAAAAGTGAATACACTGGGGGGATTTTAATTTTGTTTGTGTTATATCATCTTGTGTTAACTGATCAAGAGTTAACATTAATATATTAAAAAAAGCTATTATATATATATATATATATATATATATATATTTGTAAATCATTTCTTGAGGAAGAGATATGACCGAGACGACGCCTTGAGATAAGAATCTTTATGTTACGGCTGGATCATCATCGTCTAAATCAACTTAAAACAAAATTAATGAACCTAGATTGAAAAGTTACGAAATCAATTTCTTACCAGCTTTCGACACTTAATAAATTTCAACTTGGCGATCGATAATCGATTGGTACTTCTTCGGTAAAGGGAGCTCAAAAGGTGCATATTCGTTGACATCTTTATATGCATTTTTAACTAAAACGCTGTAGGAAAAGAATGAAGAATGGTGTATCTCCAAACATGCATCTAAAAATAAATGATGTACAAGAGTATAAATGACAAAGCTGCATCACCGCGCGTGGATAACCTTGTGATAGGTCACGAAATGAAGTGAATGTTGACAGCACTAATGGACAAACCGACCAATTCTCTCGGTAAGCCAATTAAGACTATCGGAAACTGGGTAGGTACATAGTATCGCACTTTAACATTGCCAGTATTGCATATTTTATGTTTGGTCGATTTGTTGAGTGGGTAACATCCAATTCAAGGAATGCTGCACTGCTATGCGGCAGTAATCCCATAGTTTATATGACAATAAATTAAGAAGTGTTATATTCACGTGACTTTCTTTGCTAATTCTTCAACAAAAATTTTACAGACGTTTATTCTTCTCTTTTATATTGAACCAACCAAACATTTGCAAAAATGGTTTTATTACATAATACCTTTAGGCCCAAGGAGTTAAGAGACAGTCAAATGTTTAACAATTATTCGTTATGGATAGCTCTGAAATTTCGTTATTTGTATAACCAGGAGATAAAAAAAACCAATGACCTTTGGAATTTTTTTATAAAATACATATAACTATTTGAAAATTCAAACCAATAACAATGAATATGTTAGAAACGGTTATTTCTACACAAAAATATCATGTAAATGAGAACTACATTTTTACGGTATGCAAGTATGCAGAGGGAAGAGGACTTCAGAGCCTATTCCCAGAAATAGCATATTGCGTACTAGGATCTGACAAGTAACTTACAATTCGTGGTTAGTCAATTACTTTTTGCAATACTTGAAAAAAAAACCGTAAAAAAACAATAATAAATCAGAATTGCTTTTCCACATTTTACTGCATACTTTTGCTGTCCCTCTCCCTGATCAGGCCTCGCTTGCCTTCTTGTGGTGGGCAGACGGTAGTTCCTAAGCTATAAAACAGCATTGTAAGGATCTAAACATTTTGCTACCATTTGTACCCTCCATAATCCCCTCCCCCCCAAAAAATTATGAAGCTCTTAAAATCTCCATAGAAATGAAGGGGTGAATGTACCAGACCTGTACTTCCTGAACATTAATTTTATACTTGATTGCTTGTTCCTGTTTATTCTTTTCCTTTTCTCCCTGTTTACGCTAATCATTGCGTGCAGCGGATATTTGGATTACGTAAGAAAGAACAGCAATCAATGTGTCAGACCTACAACCAATACACCGGATCCAATATCAAGGTCCTTGGAATGTCAACAAGTTACGTAAAGTGTATCCTTCACCGCAAAGCCATCCCTGTCTTTATTAGGTGAAAGGGAAGTCCTACAGAATACCGACACTGACAAACACTTAACATAAAATAAAAGAGTTGCAAACAGCTGCGCTGTTTACAGAACATAAAAAGAAATGCAAAGAATCCAGAAGGTATGAAGTACCTGAAAAAGTGAAGTCGCGGGGAGAGCCAAATGGTTTCTCTGATGAGATCTTATGTGGAAGAGAAATAGAATAGAGCAATAAGTGATGTGAGTGTATCTGAAACAGTGGCGTGTCGTGACAGTCTATGTTATGGAAAAACAAGCAAATACAATTACTTGGCTCGACTTTTGCAACTGTGAGTGAGTGTGTGGTGTTTAAGGGCCCGTCGACAACAAGGTCATTTGGGCCCCTTTTGCAACTGTAAGCCGTTCTACGCCACAAATGTCCATTAATATACCAACACCAGTTTTGAATTTGTTTTTGAACTCTATAATGCTGGAATTTCCCTGCCTTTTTCAGTTATTTCTTTCTTTGCGTAGATATATGATGTTATAGTCTTCCAGATCGAGAAACACTTGCGCTGACACCAGCTTGTTTGGACCGCTGCAGTGTAAACACACTGTAGATTGGGCTGAGCCAAATGTTCTCGCTATTATCCCACTAGAACAGCCTTCTTGATGCAGAGCTATAGTTGTTCAATACCACTCTCCTTTCGTTCCATTACGAGATAATATGGTATGAACCTAATCAGGTATACAAACAGACTGCACAATGCTGGTTTACATACATAGACTGCTGAAGGAATGAGGCCTATTCGAAAGGAAATATAAGCAGTTCTCCTCTACAGGGACAACCAGTAAAATATACAACAGAAACAGATAGTATTTACAAAGATAAGAGTCAACATGAAAAATTCAATGCCATGGCCGGGATTTGAACCACGGATCTCCTGGTTTCCGTCCAGTCGCTCTAACCCATTGAGCTACCATGGCCAACGTGCCGTCCTGACATTAAATTCTCCAGTTGACTCGTATATTTTCCCGGTAGACCACTAGGGGCTCTCGCATTCGGGATACACCGTTTGTGGCGACTTACTATCGTAAGTACTTGAGTCCCAGGCTTCATCATTTAACTTTTATTATTTTAGTTAATTGATGTAAATTAATCATTTCTTTGTACTAGCCATGTTGATTCTATCTATCAAAAACCTTAGCCTAATTACGGACTAGCCATGTTGATTCTATCAAAAACCTTAGCCTAATTACGGCTAGTATGAAGAAATGATTAATTTCCATCAATTAACTAAAATAGTACTTACGTGTTTATACATATTTTATTATCAGAACGGGAATATGATAGAATATTCAAAACAAAATCCCTGTTTTATCCACAAATCCGTAGTTGTGATAGGTGATCAAAAACGTTGAATAGCAGTAAGTTGCTATTATCTGTTACGGTGCAGCGAGTTTTCAGTATCGGTTTTTGAAGTATATTAGGGGAGGCTTAGTTTTACTGTTGAACAGATCCTGGATCTTTACATAAAACTGAGCTTGCGCGCTGATGGAGGTTCACCAATGTTATTTGTGTGCCCATAAGGCATCTGGGGCGCCAGGTGTCGCCTGAAGTGGCCAGCTCGATTATCATAATCTTCAGAACAACTAACGAGGACATTGCGATGTTAAAAACTGTAGCAAAATATGCATCCAACTTTTATCTTCCACATATGGAAGAGATGAGGCTTCAGTCACACGAGGAAGGAACACCAAGAGAACACATGGACCGAGGTTCCCTGATATATGCCTCTCATACCCATAGTAGACAGCTATGCAGCTATAAGTATCACGAGTGGTACGGATCCGCAGTGTCTGTACCACAGCAGCTGAAGAGGTCGGCGGAAAATGATGGAAGCCGTTGCAGAACAAGTGGTCGTAGAACGACGTCCTGGTTTGGACGACGTCTACCCGGGAGTCCAAACTGTCCTTCTAAAAACCATGAAGCCGCCGAAGCAAACGCCGAGGGACTCTCCACTAGGGCAATACCTTGAGTCAAACAGCCACACTTTTTTGTGTGGAACTGAATACTGCAATTATCGTGTCAACCCATTCGGGAAGACTACCGATAACCTCGGTCGGGCTACCAGAGATACCATGCTACTAGCTACCCAGGATAGTATCGGGGATTCTTTTAGGCGTGTCTCAACCCCATCTGGGCTGCAGAACCAGCCAGACGTACCCAATACCCATGGTTATCGGGAACCACTGTCCCGTCGAGACCAACCCAATCCGAAAACTCTCCTTAAAACAAATATTTTGGCTGTTAACGTCACATTCAGCATCACCGGTGTGCATGTACCTTTACTACTGACATGATGGGACTGTCGTCTTTAAGCACATTTAAAAGATCATCGGCCTGGGCCGAATTTCAGTCGGCGACCTAGAGAAAGTTAGGCCAGCACCTAACCAACTTGTGGTGTTGGTGGTAGCAAGGGTAAAACAGCCATGCCACTTTCATGAAACAGTCTGCATTGCGGGTTAGTTTCTTGAAAAGTAACGAACTCAAGTACTCATGGCAGTGAATAATCATCGTATTCCAGCAAGAAATACTCAAGTCGTCCTCAGACCACACATACAGCTTCATTGTGTTCGACCGGCCAGTCTCAATGGGTACACAAAAGGGTGGATCTGCAAGTTGTACTTCAGGCGCTTCAAAATGCATGGCTATTAATAATAGCTCACAATGCATCAGACGTACCAATTGCATTCCGGATTATATTCCTTTAGCTATGCTGTACACTGCTGATCAATAAGTACTTCAGCTACCTTCTATTATGGAAATAATAAACTTATTGCATCTCTAATGCACAGAAAAATCTTTAAGTTAATATACGAAATCCACCATTGTGTGTATTGAATAAAAGAGATTTACTTTAATACATGGTCAGTCTTTTCATTTATTTTGAAAAATACTCCAGTTAGTCCAAAAAACCTCTAAATTAGCTATAAATGAGTAAAGGCTTAAAAGAATACATGATACTTGGATTTTAAAATATAAACATGAAGTTACAATAATAGAATTTTTTTATTTACGTCCTACAATGTTAAGTCATATCGGCCGATGATTGAAATGGGTGAACTGGTGCTCAAATGAACCCAGGGTCCATTGAGCTTATCTTTCATGATAAGGGAAAACCCCCAACGTTAAATCATATCGGACGATGGATGAAATGATGTTCAAATGAGTTCTGGATCCACAGAGTTTAGAGTTGCCAGATATTCGTCTTTCAGGATAAGGGAAAAACATAGAGCTTACAGCTATCTTCATGTTTCAGGACCAGAGAAACCTACGTTAAGTCACTTCGGACGATGAATGAAATGATGTTCAAATAAGTATATGGTACATAGAGCTTAGAGTTACCAGACATTCGTCTGTCAGAATAAGGGAAAACCTACAACGTTGTCATATCGGACGATGAATGAAATGATGTTTTGAGTACAGGGTACATAGACATTAAATTTACCAGACATTCATCTGTCAGGATTAGGGAAAACACCGGGAGAAACCGTATCAACATAACTCACCCTGACCGGGATTCGAACTCGGGAATTCTTGGACGTGAGGAAGCCACGCTAGCACTAAGCTACTGAGGTGGGCACAAATGGTCACTGTTAAAGCGATAAACGAAAATGTACTGTACTAAAAATGTAGACCTCAAAAGTACACAATTCCTTTCAAGTACATTTTGGTGTAGCGTAAGCCATTTCTGAGATATCCGTTATTAATGGTTTAAACCGCTCAATACTTTGTAGTTCTTTTTACATCCAGGGCAGCATATAGTGCCTTACACATTTCAATATCGTTGTTCACTCTATATCCGAAACGAAATGTTTATGCAAATGTTTGTCTCCAATGAAATAGGTAAATACGGTTGCGTAAAAATAATTTGTAGACCCACTAAAACAAAACAATGGAGGCTTGGCGAAGTCGTGGGAACGTAGCCTATCAGATAGTTGGTGATTTGTTCAGTGATGGGTGAACATCCAATCTAAATTTCAGGAAACAGATGACAATCAGCATGACAATTCTATAGAACAAGCAGTAAAATGCAACAGGTACTGCTACCGGCTTTCCGCATATTTCACGTCCACCCTTGAAACATGCACGAGAGAGTTGAACCAGGGGAATACTCGTGAGTGTAGTGAGTAAATTCAGCTAACTAGTGGTTCTGTAATTTTGACAATCAACCTGACCACTTCCTTTGTGCGCTGACCCTTGCAGTTGTGGGTAGAATTTGCTTTATTTATATTTTCATTCAGATTCATCATTATTGAACTAATAAGAGATTGCATTTTATAATAATATCTAAAATCATATACACATAATTTTGTATCCCTTCACATTGTGAGATATTTATGTTTATGTTACGGCAATGACCTATTTGTATTTGTACAGATTAATCACGCTGCATATTCTGGGATGAGACGACTTACTTTAAGCCTTTCAATCAGGAATTATTTTGCTACATATGCTGTTCCTCCTTTGATTCAAAACAGCTTTTGATAAGGCCGTCTCACACACCTTCAAGCAGCCGACTTGAATAGCCATGATCGCTACGGGGACACGAAGAGCACTGGCCATACACTCGAAGCCGGAAGCCGAGAATTCGACTCTCGGCAACCGTGGTTAAATATGTCTGTGGTAAAGGATGTGGGAGAGCCCACGTAAAACAATCGGTGTGGATGGTAATTAAAATCAGTACACATAAGGAAAAAATGCTTATGTCCAGTATAATGAACACGGTGATTGAAAGGTTTGAAATCTTTATGTCGCTTTCTTGGAAGAAGGATCCTTAAATATCAAGCTCGGATTGCAACCAATTTTTCGTTTTTAAGTTATGCCATTCACAGAACTTTTTATAAACATACTTGCTTTTTATTCGGGATGTCCCAAACGTCATGTCGAAATCTTGGTATCGAATTTTTGGGCGTGACCAATACTCCCGCTGCTTACCGTAACAGTAGATTTAAATCTAAAACTGTCGAGAGTTATTTATTGTCCAGGGAGATAGCGCGTATTATTTTTCAATGTTTCTTTTGCTTCCTGCAGCCATCTCGTTTACTCCCTAAAAAGGTTCGCTTACTTTCGTCAACACCGGAACATGTTTGTTCAGCAGTGTACAACGCATTTTTCATCTATAGCAAAGTTGTTGTGGTTTATCATTGTGTAATAAATTCCCTTCTTACGACATTTACACCATCAAAAAAGCCTTACCGCGTTGGAATGTTACTACTTCTTTTTTTCTCCTCCCTCCCTCCTTCCTTCGCTCTCTCCTCCTCCTTTGTAGCTGGTGCGTTGACTCCTTCCGCGCGTGTGCAATGACCCAGGTTCAAATCCTGGACAAGACTTTACTTTCCACAGTGGTATTCCTATACCTGACCAGCCTGTGGTCGACGTTTTTCTGGGAAATCCCTGACGTTACGCCTCATTTATTTTCAACCGCTTCGCGTCCAATCCACAAAATTCGTATTCAGCTGCGACAATGCAACAGCTTCCAGCCACTACCAATGAATCGCTTACTCTTGTGTTATTTTTTAGATAAATTAGGATTTCTGATCTGTATTCTCTAAACATTAACGGGAGATGTCAATTAAAATATAGGTTATTGCAAAAACAATTTATGTGTACACCCGCATAAATTTCTCTACTCATTCTTGTTCAAACTATTCTTAAAAAGATTATTCTTTCATTTTCTTTGTGTTAATCAAGATTAACGTTTGTACAAATGATTTAATCACACAATTCCTAGAAGGTACAATGGAAAGCGGGGAATACGTTAAGTATATGTAAATATGACAAATTTTGAAATCCAAAACTAATAACGTTGGCTTTTTAAGATTTATACCATAGATGTAACGTAGTGCAAATATGATACAGCCCAAATTTTATCAATTTCACTTTTATAGTTAGGAAATTACGGTTAAATATATTTAATTTTTGTTACGTCACCAAAAAGGTCCCTTGCGACAAAGTAACTTAAATTTTCGTCTAATATTTTAACAACAGGTTTCCAATATATCCACTTTTTAAAATTGCGCTAGGTTTCTCTGTCTCAATTAACTTTAGGCTCCAGAAATTTTTAAAGCTATGAATGTGGCTTTATTGCCCAAAACGTTGACATTTTGGTCTTTTGAAGCAAAGAAAGTGGACTTAAATACATCTTACAACAAAACCCAGGGCAATTCCTAATCACTATGTCTCCATGAACGTTTGTAGCAAGTTTCATTAGTCTAACGCCAAAACTACGACATAAGGAGCTCTTTAAATTACGGAAAATTCTGAAAACTCCAATAGCGAGAAAACAAGGATAAAGAATTAGAATTCATATCTACTCGTAACACTAGTATTCAAACTCGATTACAGCATTTAAAAATGACGTGCGGAGGCTAAGCATTCGCTTACACTATGTACTTTATAGATTAAAAAGAGCAAAAGGGGATTTTTGAAAATGTCATTGGAAATACAAAATTGAAATAAAGCAGAAAATGAAACGAGGCTCAGTCAAAATATTTGATTACTTATTTCTTATCTTCTTAGGTCAATAACGGCAAGAAGAAAAAGGAGAGTAAAAGAGCAAATGGTGAAGACAAGAGAGTGGGCAGAGCAGATTTACATGACGTTTACCAATCAACAAGTTGTTGATTCTACAAGTTATTATCATCATTCAGGGAGTCCTAAAACTCCATTTTTGGTAAAATCTCGGTATCCAATAATTTTTGGGTGAAAAATAACACTTCCTCGACTTTATAGATGCATAGTAGAAAAGCTAAACAAAAAACAAACAAAAACGAGAAGATGCTTGCATGGTTTCGAAAACATTCCTTATGCAATTTCATCATCATTCCAGCATTTTCAAACACATAATAATTTAGTCTAAGCATTGTGTTCAATTTTCAGTAAACAAAATAAAAAAAAACTAAACTAAAAAGTGTAAGATTATTTGGAGACGTTCCCAAAAAATCTTCAACTGACATTTTCAACAACAACTCGTTTAATTATGAGATTAAATTATGATCACAAACACAAATAAGCACTCCACACATTAAAAACAATTTCTTCGGCAATCTTTCAACCATAATATTTCTGCATACTTTCTTAATCAAAGTTCAGACATATCTCTCTTTAAAACAGCATCAGCGACTTTTCCTGGACAGCTAAATTGATTTGTAATCTCAAATAGTATCTACGATGCAGATTATATAACTTTACTCGATAAATTCATATTGCTTTCAGTATGTAAACAATAATAACTAAGCCCGCCTCGGTAACGTACGTGGTAGCATGTCTGCCTCACGTTCAAGAGGTCCCGAGTTCGAATCTCGGTCAGGGTGATTTACCTGGATAAGGGGTTTTCCCTTATCCTTTAGGATACCTTACCCGACGAATGTCGGGTAACTCTAAGCTCTATGGACCCTGGGCCCATTTGAGCATCATTTCACCCATTCCATTCATCGTCCGATATGACTTAAAAGTTGAAGGACGTAAATTACAAAAAGGAAATAATAATAATAATAATAATAATAATAATAATAATAATAATAATAATAATAATAATAATAATAATAATAATAATAATAATAATAATAATAATAATAATAATAATAATAATAATAATAATAATAATAATAATAATAATAATAATAATAATAATAATAATAATAATAATAATAATAATAATAATAATAATAATAATAATAATAACTAGGGCCAGGAAATTGAGGAAAAGTCTTTTTTTCCCAGTGTGTGAAGATGAGGCCCAACTTATGTTAATTATGAGTCACTATACGCCAGACAAGTCCTGTGCCGTGGCGTAGTGGGCCAAGACAGCATGCCTGGGTCCCTGGCCACGGAAAGCAGCCCGGATCGATCCCGCCCATGGGGTACGGATTTTAAGTCGCTGGTATAGGACCGGTGCCCACTCACCATCGTGAGGAAATTGAGGAGCGGCCCTGGTCACCAAAACCAATATTCCGGCAGGGGTGCCGAGATGCTGACCACATCTCCTCCCCGTATCGGTTGGATGATCGCCCTCTACCTTGCCTATGTAGGCGTTAGGCTAGCAGTCGGGTTGGCAGGTCCTGGCCCTACTTGGGCTGTAGCACCCTGGGTTATATTATAGGCCAGACAATGGAAGATTGACTTTTTAGCTATTTGTTATTTAAAGATCCTTTTTTAGAATCTTTGCTTGTCCTTTATGGCTTTTTAGCTAATTATTTATTTAAAGGTCCTTTTTATACATTTTTGTTTCGCTGAACGGTTTGTTTTGCCGCTTTAACTTCTTTCGATTACCTTTTTACTGTTCAACAGTCTAGCGTAAATTCTAATTTCTCTTAATACACACTCCTTAGACTGGCTACAAGAGAGAGGACCCTTTCTATTGAATTCACGTCATTAGAACCAGCAGAAAACCTAGAAACTCTCTCTAAATATCACGTTATTTTTCTCCATAAGATTTCGCTCGTTTCAAATGTGCACCAAATGACATGCGTTGATGTGGAGAGAAGTTTTTCAATTATTTCACAACGTGCTGTCTTTACACCTAAGAATTCAGAAATGACTTATGATATACTCCAACGCCAACTGAGGTAAACTTTCTGTAACACGAGGGTAGTTAAGCCAAGTATGACTTAATTATTATATCTGTTTCAGTTTCTTTCCCCAGAATGTCCACTGCTGGTGGCTGAATCAGAAGTAGCACTTCTTTCATGAAGTTTTTGTCACTCTATGTGTTACATATCACTTGAATGTTGTACTTTCAAACTTATTCATTAAATATCTAATTGAAAATTAATTTATTGATTTGTAGGTATCACTTCTTTACGTCCTTTTTGCCAATCTTTATGCCCTTTTTGGGATATTTTTAAGTGTTTTAAAACTCCTTTTTAGATAATTTATAGACCCTCAACTTCCTAGCCCTAATAATAATAAACACTACAATTACTTTTATAATCCCACGACGGTAATCTAAATGACAACCATCTAGTGGTTTTAAACTAAATGTTATTCAAACAGGAAACATCGGGGTGTCCTGTGACTCGTCAGAAGAGAATTTGGACGCATTAGCATCAGGCCAAATGAATGAAAAGATCATCAATGGCGATACAAGGACCTTGCTTGCGCTGGCATTAAGATGTGTTTATCCCAGGGTATGACGCCACTGTGAAATGGTACGCCAGGAATATAAATTTGGGCGGTTGACGTCATGGGATATTTTTCTTGACGCGTTGACATGCAGAACTGAGAAAAATGTTACGCGTCCCGCGTCACCCTGCCAACCTGACCACACATGCAGGTGGAAATGACAAGGGGACGAGCAACAGAATGCAAATGCCTCTATTTAGAAGTCTCATGGACGCGATCAGATAACGTGCAGGCGTCACTTTTATTGCCGTGTTGAGCAACACCTCATCTGACCTTCCAAGTACCTACACAAAACTCTGAATTTCTCAAAATATTCCTGCCCTGGGTAACAAGTAGAAGAGCAACTGTTTAGTCTTCAAAACAACCTTCATCCTTTCTCTGTCATCACCAAACTTGTCTATGATTCATACAATCTGGAGGTAAACAACAACCTAAAGTTCCCACTATCTAATATTTATTGAGGAACGTTGAGGATAGAAACTTTGACCTGCAGTGATTTGCCTAAGTAAAAGTTATACTTTCATAGAAACTCGAGGGTCTATACTCTGTTCCCAATGATATACAGAACTATCAGATCAAAGTGGTTGGCCTATCTTCAACGGATGTCATCTCATAAATTCCAGGAGCCACCATCGAGGGAAAAGAGGGCTAGACGTTCCAAAAAAACACTTAAAGGAAAATTCCTGTTTGAGACCGTAACAATCACATGACATAATACTTGCGATGATAATGACGTTGATAAAACTCCCCAATGTTAATTGTACCAATGCTACACTGTGTGCTGGAGCTTACCTTTTCGAAGCAACGCACCGCTCTGAAGCCATTACACTAAATTCGCCAGACTCTCAAACCTTAATACTGAACAAGAAATTAGTGACATCTTTCGAAGCCTTATACCTTCAAATTCACAAAACACAGCTGCGCTTTCAATCAAATCCAAAGCTGCCACTAAAACGAACAATTTCTTCATATTACCCTTGTTGAAGCTTCTGATTTCAAGAAAAGGAAGCCCTTGGCATGGCACATGCTGGGAGGTACCACTTGGATTCAAAATTAATGCACGTGCCTGGAATAGTTCATTTATTCCAATATTCAAGAATGAGGTTTACTTGTTAGTGGGGTTAACGAAGACGCGTCGCAAAATGGCCTAGGTCCCATATAGTTAAGATTCGATTCCTTCTTTGTCCGCATGATCTACATCTCATTGTCTCTAATATCAGCATGCCCAGAAATATGGGTGACCTGGTCGCTATATTTCGTCCATCCAACATATTATGACTTTGCCAGACTCATATGATTGTGGCTTTAACCGCCTAAGACTATTTAAAACTGCCTGGCTACCCTATACATATCTTCAAATTGCAACAGTAGACGCAAAACATAAATCAAGCCGATTGCAGTACTCTACCGCCTTTAAGAACATTGTTCATTAAATCGAGATTTAACTGTATTGGAACACCACAAAATAGGTACGAAAGTGAAGCAGATGTGTAAAAAATACGACTCATCTAAAATTTAATAATTGTTCATTAAGTTTGCACTCTTCAGTACTTGAGGCATTTGGTTCCCCCGCACTATTTATGTTACATCGCTTTACTACGTCGTCGTATCGCGACCGATCTGTTAGGAAATACTTGTCTGCTGAGTATGAGAGAATTGACCTTGTCTAGGTCTCATCAAGCGTCCACAGAGGCCTTCGTATTAGGCAGCCGTATCTCGGCATCAGTGATAGGTAGATGTTTTCAGGGCGTCGCCTGGTTGTCTGCTTGCTTTACCTGTAGCTAGTTGGCAGAGTATTATCATCAGTTTTCATTTCTATTGTTGTTTTGGACTTATGGTGAAGTTTAGGATCGTGGTATTAAATATTCAATTCGACATTTACCTTGCTGACAGGGAAATCACCCAAACTTAACAGCCACATAGGTCAGGTTATGGGATTTGAAACAGAGACCTGAGCCATTCCTCAGTATTTTAATTTTTGGAGGCAAAATACAAATAAACATTGTCACACCAGGACCTTTTCTGATTAAAACAGTAAATTAATGTGATAAACAAACCTCAGTATTTGGATGAATAGAGTCAGACTGAAAAATTCAATGTCATAGCCGGGATTTGAACCATGGATCTCTCCGTGCGGTTGCTCTAAACCACTGAGCTACTATGACCAACATGACATTAAATTCTCCAACTGACTCGTATATTTCCCGGTAGACCACTAGAGGTTCTCACAACCTATGAGACACGTACCTTTTGTGGCGACTTACTACGTTGTAAGTACTTGTACTTAAGTCCCAGGCTTCATAGTTAACCACAAAGTTTTTATTTTAGGTAAATTGATGGAAATAATCATTTCTTCCACACTAGCCGTGTGTAGGCTAAGGTTTGGATGGATACTTCAGTATCTTATGAGCCCACCTCGGTAGCGTAGATGGTAGCGTGTCTGCGTCACGATCAAGAGGTTCCGAGTTCAAATCTCGGTTAGGGTGAGTCACCTGGTTTTTTTTCGGGGTTTTCCCGTATCCTGAAAGACGAATGCCGGTTAGCTCTTAAGCTCCGTGGACCCCGGACTCATTCGAGCATCATTTCACCCATTTTACCGATATGACTTAACGTTGGAGGACGTAAATTACACAAAAAAAGTATCTTATGTTAACTCTTCGTTGCTACTCCATTTAGTATCGCAGAAACCAGAGGGTGCCAGAATTGCACCAGAGAATTCAACGTTAGTATCTACATCATCTCAGGCAAAAAGATGCTTTGGATGTAATCGCTGAATGGTCTCAATGATCCCTATTATTAATTCCGCGTTCTTCCGTGAGAGGCGGTAAATGTCAAGGTGTGCAGGAGTCTCATCATGTCTGGCCGTCACGGCGAGCCCGGAACGTGCTCAGCCGACCGGTTCTAGGCTCCATAACAAGCGCGTGCCTATGAACCCACCCCAGTTCCTTTGTTCCTCTTGCGAAGGACATTTATTTCCCTGCCTGAAATTTTTTTTTCACCTTTACTGCTTATCTGTAAAGGTGAGAGAACTATGTATTCGACCAAAAATTCAATGTCCATATTCCACCAGAAATAGTTACATTTTGAAACCTCCTAAATGAAAAAGGGGGGGGGGGCAAAAAGACGTTTTAGGAAGAGCACCCTGTGTCTGTGACTATTCAACAGCAGAAGTCCAAAACAAAACAAAAAAGGTCTAATGAATACTCAGCTTAGTATTTATCTCCAGTATCTTCCAAAAATGTGGCACGGGCCCCTAACAATCGAATTTTTAGGGGGGGGGGGGAATATCCTATTAAATCCTTTTTATCCAGAAGGAATTTCGCATAGTCCTGTTTAACGGATGAACCACTTATAAAATATGTTTTCAAAACATATAATTTATTTCAAAAACGTTGTCTGTGCCATTTTCCATTTCCGAGACATCCGTTATTAGAATTTTTCAACTTTCTTGTACGGATGTGTTTGTTAATAGTTATTGTCCAGTGACAGGACGGAGGCTATGGGGTAGCACTTCTTTTCAGATTCATGAAATCTCAAAATAGAATTTTTGCAATAGCTCTACTAGGTATGTAATAGAGAAGTTGGAAAGGCAATAAAAGACCTGCATTAACATCAGAACAGTGGACAATCGAAACCGGAAGCTTGCACGCCTTAACAAACATTTGCGGGTGCCACTGACTACTAATTTACCATTTGAAAGCTACGCCACACACAAAATGTCCGAATGTCATTATCAACAATGTGGTTTGAAAGTTTGGCCAGGCGCATTACAATAACAATTTTATTAGCTTTACGTGCCGGAGCTGACAGACACGCATCGCTAATACAGGTCTGCACGTGGGAGCCTGTGTAGCATTCCAAATATTCCGGATCGCAGGAACCAAACTGATCGAACTTGGATTAAGTCCCGAGAGAGAGAGAGAATACAAAACAGCTGTTGCGCAAGTCGCCTCGAAGAGCAATGTCATGGAATTGAGATTACAATCATACGGTGGGGCACCTGTATCACTAAGCGTTCTCACATTCAAACCTATCAACGTGTTATATCGGTCCACGTCTTCGTGGTGGTCCGTGAGTGCTATAACGCAAATGCTACTGTCTATCCACCACAAGAAGGCAGGCGGGGTCTGGAGAGGGAGAGGGGTTTGCGATGTTTAACTACTCCGGTAGTGGATCTGTTTACTAAGAAATGAGAGTAGAGTGCATGTGAGTCACTAACGCTGTCAGATCTAATGCTCGTTTCAGTAACTGCAGTGATAGGTATTATGTACTGTCTACCCACCACAAGAAGACAAGCGGGGCATGACGAGGGAGAGGAGCTTGAACTGTTTATCTGCTCTGGTAGTGGATCTGTTTACTACGAAATGAGTATGAGAGTACATATGAGTCACCCATGCTGCCAGATCTAATGCTCGTTTCAGTAACTGCAGTGATAGGTACTGTCTGCCCACCACAAGAAGGCAAGCAGGGCCTGAAGAGGTAGAGGGGCTTGAACTGTTTATCTGCTCTGGTAGTGGATCTGTTTACTACGAAATGAGTATGAGAGTGCATATGAGTCACCCGTGCTGCCACATCTAATGCTCGTTTCAGTAACTGCAGTGATAGATATTATGCATGGGTGAATTATGTGACAGCACTGTGTATTTTACTTGAACCTAACATCCTTATCATATTTGGAAGTCGAGCATAAACACAGCAAAAGTTATTATGTTACACATTCTCTGTCCTGCCTTCTTGTGGTGGGCAGAGGTACTTAGATAAAAGAAGTTGTGAAAGAATCTGAGTACCTAGGAGTTAGGATGAATAATAGCGGAGAATAGGAAGCACATGGTAGGAAGCTGGTAGTCAAAGGAAAGGAATAAAAATATAAAGGAACTTTATTAAACACAATGTGCATATACTGTATAGATAACATTTTAATTATGGCTCTTACCAGTCTTTGGTTAGTGGTTGAGTTCTGCTTCAACAGTTCATTTGGTATTTGGGATGTGCTATGTTATATAGTTTACATATACAGTCCTCTTTGGGGTTGTGGTATGCTGCGCTCAGCCATAACTTCCCATGAGAACCATGGATGGCAAATCGTGTGTAGAGTAGCCATACTTCCATAAAGTTCCTGGCAATGGTGGTGATTCCAGTAAGCAAGCTATCCAGCCATCACATGAACAAACCTGTATGCGCAAAAGTCAGTGTATTGTTGGTTGCAGAAGAGTCAAGTACTGTATGGGATCAAGCTCTGTGTAGATGCAGGGAAGTCAGTTAAGGGGAATAAGCTGGTGATGTGAGACAATGCTTGCATAAACAGAAATATCATGTGAGATTGTTATTGTTCTTTACACAAGCGAAGCAGACATCATTTGGATGACATCACAGAGCTTCCCCAATCCCCTTAGAGTAGCACACGAAACATCACACCTCTTACCACTCTCACTGAGCTGGATGGGACTCCCTTCTATGCTAAGCTACTTTAAATTCAGAGACTTTATGGAAGTATGGCTACTCTACAGGTGGCAGAGTCGGAAGTTGGGTCCTTTCCATGTATCTCATTCCATCGTTTCTGTGCCCATTATTTCACTTGGTACTTCGATGACTCTGTCCTCCCTCTCCTTTATGATTTATATGCCTGCATCTCTGGTAGGTGGAAGCACTGCCCAATATATTATTCTATGAAAAATGACTCCTGAGTTATTACATAGGCACAGCTGTTTCATGTGAACTTTGAGACTGACAGAGCTCTTTTTATGAATCTGGTTCTGACATCCTCTAATTTCTTCAGGTTTTTCACCATCAGATATGTACATATTACATAAAGTCTACGAAGTTGACTGATGATAACAACAATCTGTTTTTGAAATCCATCTCCTTTAGAAACAAGAATGAACACTATTTTCTTATGATAAGTGATGCATTTTGTTACAAATATTTATATTTGTATAATAAGTAAAAATATATTGCTAAAGAGATACTGGGACTATCTAGATCAGCTCCAGGTGAAGTAGCCTTAGTAGAATTAGGGAATACTGTCAGAAAATGTATAATAATTGAAAGAATCCTGAACTTTTGGCATAAATGCTTGGCAGAAGATGACATCTTAAAGGTATGCATGAATCAACAAAAGAAAATGGGAAATAGAAATAGATGGTGGTCAGAAGGAGAAAAAATTATGAAGGAAATAGGAATGGGGGACGTACAGACTAGAAAATAGGAATGTAGACGGTTTTTGGAAAGTAGTCAGAACTAGAATGGAGGATATAGAAAGACAAGAAATATGGTGAGGGTTACAAAATAGAAAATCAATGTTTTATAGGTTAATAAAAAGAGAATGGAGAAGAGAAAGATATACACACACCAATGTAACAGAATGAACAGGGTAGGAACGCTTGGATAAGAACAGGATCAATGTACTTAAGACTAAGAAAAAGCAGAATAGGAATATATGAAGAAACAGAAAACATAGTTCATTATATGACAGAGTACATGGAACTAGCAGTATAGGGACAGAAAGTATGATATAAGAAATGTGAAAAAATGAGAAACGAGATGATAGCTATAAGAATGGTTACAGGGAAAAATTAAAGTAGAAATGGAAATATGGGGAACTTGTTTTGGAAATTTTTAATAAACATTTTCAAAAAATATTTAAAGAAGTTGGTATAACTTAAGTTCTGCAAAATATAGTATTAAAAATTTACTACATTTTTCTAAAAATGATAAAATTCCTAATAATAAAAAATCTGGTGTTTATCAATTTAATTGTTTAGATTGTGATCAGGTTTACATTGGAAAGACGAAACATAATTTGGAAACCAAAACCAAAGAACATTTTTGTAATATTAAATATAAAAAAAAACTGATTAAACAGGCCATAGCAGATCATTTTTGGTCATTTAACCATTAAATAAATCCTGAAGTTAAATTATTAAAACAATTAAATGGTCCAATAGATTTAATAGTTTGGGAAAATATATTTATTTTAAAAAATAAACATTGCATAAATAATTTTGAAATACCAGCAGTTGATTCTGTTTTTAGGTTTGTTTCGTTTTCAGATTTTGGTAATACTAAAAAAACAAAAGAAAAGCATGGTAACTGGAATCCTTGACAACGGAGTTGTTTGTGGACTGAAGATACAAACAATCTGTTTGTGAAATCGATCTCCATTAGAAAGAAGTATTAACACCAATTTCTTAAGATAAATGAAGCCTTTGTATCAAATATTTATATTGGTGTAATATTTATTGCTTCACTGTAGCTAGCTTCATTTTCTACATAGTCAGTTGTTTTGGAAAGCTAAAGAAAAGTAGATGAGAAAATTAAAGAATGGAAAAGAAACAATGCTGGGACAACAAGGGGAGACAGATAGGTAATTAATTAGATGACGGAGTAGATGCAATGCTAGAAGGCCTGTGTGCCAAGCAAACTGAGTGTACACCAGGCAATTTATTACAACTGAGTTAAGAATGTAATGCATACATTATATTGTAAATAGAAGGTTATGTAAATAAATTATACTCTATTTTAAAACAGTCCTGCTATAAACATATGGCAGGGTAGAAAGAGTAACAAAATGCTCCTAGGCCACTGATTGGTGCTTATAGAGATGGATTTTTGCTGTTTAATATATTTTCCTTTAAAGTCAATATGTGTATACATTTGATGAAACCAGTCCTAAGCAATCATGCCACACCATGATAATGTTCCACTGCTTTATCTGGTGATGAAAAGCTAATGCCATGAACTTATCTTTAATTTTTGGAAATAAAAATCACATGGTGCTAGGTCAGGACTCTATGTAGAAGGATCCATGTGCTGCAGTATATTATTTAAAATATTGAAGCATACCTTAAGTTTGCCAGTTCTGTACTGAGTTGTTGCAAGACACCTCATCCTTGATTTTTCTCAGGATAAGGTAGTTCTTCAGCACAGCATTCCTATTTATAGGCAAGATGCCTGCCAATCTAAATCCTCATTTCAAATTGATTACTTTTTCCGGACCAATAGCTTCAAACTGCTGCCTGAGAATTTTGGAGAATTCTATTTTTGGCATAGAATACCAATTTTGATTTTTGCATGCATTATGCATGTTTCATGAAACTTCCATGGAGAAGAAGAAAAATGCCATCAAGAGATTGGTTAAAGTGTGTTGAATCTGGCGGTAGAAGCCAGATTACTAGAGCTGAATTTTTATGAATTACACATTCTATTCCTTTATTATGGACACATGAAAACAGAAAATGTCTAGGAATTGAAGTATGTACTATACTCAAGTTTGCCTGCCTCGGTAGCGTAGACAGTAGCATATCTGCCTCACGTTCCAGAGGTCCCGAATTCGAATCTTGGCCAGGGTGAGTTACCTGGATAAGTTTTTTTCAGGGTTTTCCCTTATTCTGAAAGACAAATGCCGGGTAACTAAGCTCTAAGGACCCTGGGCTCAATGAGCATCATTTCACCCATTTCATTCATCGTCCAATATGACTTAACATTGGAAGAAGTAAATTAAAAAAAAAAAAAACAAGTTTTATTTACATATTTCAGCATGTATTACATATTTTGCACAATCTTCTATTAAAATAAATATTATTTTGTAAAGAACTACTGGGTCTAATAAGGTGAGTACCAAGGAAGGTAGCTTTGCTAGAACTAGGAAGCCCAGGGAGAAGGGGTATAAATATTGGTACAGGTGTTTAAAGAGTGAAGATGAAGTATTGAAATTATGTATAAAGCAGCAAAAGGTAAATTTAAGCAAGGATAGCTGGTGGATGAATATAGGGGAGGAGCTAAGGAGAGTAGGAATGGGAGATTTATAGTCACTAGAGGAGAGAAATATAAAGGGATTCTGGAATGTAGTAAGGTGTAGGGTAGAAGACATACAAAGGCAAGAAATTTAGGGGAGCATAGAAGGAAAGAAGTCATTGAGATTATATAAATCAGTTAAAAAAAAAAATTGGGGAAGAGAAAAGTACGTGGACATATGTAATAAAAGGGAAAAAGAAGGGTGGGCTTGGGTAAGAACAGGGGCTATATTCTTAAAAGGGCTAAGGGTGACGGATGATAAAACATGTGTTATGTGTGAAGGAGAAGATAATGATTTGCATAGCCTAATAGAATGCAAAGAGGTAAATACTTGGAAAGAGAAAATATGGAATTGGAAGTGGGATGGCCTAGAAAAGAATAGGTTATAGAACGCTGAATGTTAAAGGGAAAGAGAAGTGTAAAGAAATGGGGGACTTTTTGGCCAAGATAAAGGAGAAATGGCTAAGGAAAACAAAGTTCAGGAGAAGAGGAGGAGAAAGTGGTGAGGAGGAAGAGGAAGAGGGATGTTGAATAGAGAAGGGCCGGTGCTACATCATTAGCAGGAAGGTCAGGGTGCCAAAGCTAGGTGTAGCACTGAGGAGATTAACTATACTGTAAGAAGTTTAAATTTAAGGAAATGTATGTTCAAATAATGTAAAACTGACAAGCACTAAATAAATATTGATCTATCTATTAAAATAAATATTAAGCTGTTTTATTGCTTAATTATATTTACATTTTCTTTTTTTCTATCCCTGATTATATCTTTCTTCCTTTAAACATGAGAGTAAATAATAGCTTACAGTTAAAGTTAGGATTAATTTAATATTGACACTGTACAGCTCTGAGGATTCAATATCACAGTGTAACAATTAAAGCTAACACTATATTATGAATAAACTACAACACTTCGTAACACACTTCACTTGAATATCTAGTTAAAATGTCTAAATCCTCGAGGATGGTTAACATCCAACCGAGGTTGAAAATGGATGAAATGGCTTCTGAAACTAGTCCTGCAATAATATAAAAATGTAAGCGGCAAAGTGCTAAAAACGAACTACAAATAGTTTTTCAATTAAATTTTCTGAGGTTGGGGTACAGGTCATTGTTTCATTTGTGTGTTTATTTGAAATAATTTTAGTGCTTACATAAATGTTTCATACTTTTTAGTTATTTTTATGATAGAATTTCCTATTACAGCTGTAGGATTTGATATTTAACACTGAGAAGCAAGTTAACTTGCATTATTTCAAAACAGGATCTGCCCGCCTCGGTGCCGGGGTTTTCCTGTATCCAGAAAGACTAATGTCAGGTAACTCTAAGCTCCATGGACCTCGGACTCATTTGAGCATCATTTCACCCATTCCATTCATCGTCCGATATGATTTAACGTTGGAGGACATAAAATTTTTAAAAAATCTGATTTATTGATTTGAAACTAAAATTTCCTCTGCAAGGCTAGTAGCACTTGTGTAAATTCAGTCTTTTGATTTCTTGCAATCATTAAATTATTTCCCCTATAACTGTAATGCCAGAGCATTATTTCCATGGAACCAAGGGAAGCATTGTGATACAATTGTCAAACAGTCCACATGATTTGATAAGGTAGGAGAGACTTTTGCAAGATTTCCAGAGCCCCAAAAGATGGCATATAGTATTTGTGATGATGGTATTTAGATATATTGTCAATATAATCTTATTTTGCAGAACTTTATTATCTCCCTGAGGGTAACCCAGATTACCGCTCGTTAGAGGCTGCAAACAAAAATCAAGTATTTTAGTTACTTGATGGAAATTAATCATTTCTCCACATTAGCCGTATATAGGCTAAGGGTTTCTTTCTTTTTAATAGTTAGAGTCAACATGAAAAATTCAATGCCATAGCCGGGATTTGAACCACGGATCTCCTGGTTTCCGTCCAATCGCTCTTAACCTTTGAGCTACCATGGCTAACGTGCCGTCCTGACATGAAATTCTCCAGTTGACTCGTATATTTTCCTGGTAGTAGACCACTAGGGGCTCTCGCATCCGAGATACACCATTTGTGGCAACTTACTATCGTAAGTACTTAAGTCCCAGGCTTCATCATTTAAATCTTATTATTTTAGTTACTTGATGGAAATTAATCATTTCTCCACACTAGCCGCATATAGGCTAAGATCTTTTTTTCCTATTAAAAAACAAAAAAACAACAAAAAAAAACTTAGCTTATATACAGCTAGTGTGGAGAAATGATTAATTTCCATCATGTAACTAAAATAATAAGAGTTAAATGATGAAGCCTGGGACTTAAGTACTTACGATAGTAAGTTGCCACAAATGGTGTATCTCGGATGCGAGAGCCTCTATTGGTCTACCAGGAAAATATACAAGTCAACTGGAGAATTTCATGTCAGGACGGCACGTTAGCCATGGTAGCTCAAAGGTTAAGAGCGATTGGACGGAAACCAGGAGATCTGTGGTTCAAATCCCGGCTATGGCATTGAATTTTTCATGTTGACTATCTATTAAAAAAAAAAAAAATCAAGTAATTTATGTTGTCATTGTAAATAATAATAGTACCTTACTATTACGTGATGTGGTATAGTTGCGCTGGTGGAACGGTTACCATGGATTTTTCTTTGTTAACAGAAACCTCTCAGATAAGACACTGATTATTCTTGTAAGAGTGAGAGAGGTACTGACGGGCCTCCTGGTAGTGTGCTAAACACCAATGAGTGCATCACTTCCACCAATGGAATCAGCAGAAATCACAAATGACAGATGTATGTTCACTCCACGTGGACTTAATCAGTGAGTTATCTGAGAGGTATCAAAGATAAATCCATGGTAACCGTTCCAACAGTGCCACTATAGATGTTTCTAATGCAATGTTTCGTTGAAAAGTTTCACTTTTAAAGACAGAACTGCACATATTTTGGTAATTAGCAGTAACATTTACTGAAAGCAATTTTTAAACTGCAAACTCGTGAAAGAGCATGAATGCAGCAGATGTACAAAAAATGTGACTTTTTGCATTAAATTTTTAACCAATGTTTCTCTTCATTTACCTATGCAAAGAAGAAAGACGTTGAAAAAGGAAGGGAAGCACCAACATTATATTGCATAATAGTTTATAGGTTTTCAAAAGTGGAGCCAAGCTAATTTGTTGGCCATATCTACTCTTCTCAAACTTACTACTTCCATATCATAAATTGTCACCACATCCCACTGCCACAACAGGAGCAGAATGGCATAAAGTAGAGAGATTTAAAATCTAAACTGTTTGCTCATACACTTATTACCTGAGTCAAATAGTTTGAGCTTTGTCTATGTGTGGCAAAAGTAGGAACTATGCATGTTCTGATGGCTGACTATAGGCTGCGTATTAAGTTAATATAAGTTAACTGTGGGGAGTAGGGGAGGAGTTCTGACTACTTCAGTTACCATGGTACTTCTGACATTATCAGAAGTACGCCGGGCTGAATATTGAGCTCCTCCCTAAAGGAAGTTGTTCCGATGGGTAGGCTTGCCAGGGCAATGGCTCCCAAAACCCATGGGTACTGGGAACATCTCTCTGGTTCGCTAGCAGATGGGGTTGAGACACCTCAAAGTCTCCGGTACTAGCCTCGAGAGTTAGTAACATGGTGTGCTAGATCACTGGCGGCCCGATCAAGGTTACTGGTAGTCTTCCTGGATGGTTTGGCACACGTAAATGGTGTATCCACTTCCAACCTCTAATGCAGGGGAAGTTTTGTAACCTAGGTACTGTTCTAATGGAAAACCCAGTGGTGCTGCGTGCAGTTCCCCAGTTTTAAGGTGGAGGGGGACTTAGGTCCCCAGGTAGTTCCCTGACCACAAGTGCCTTAATACAGTGTAGTGTCGTATCACACAATAAGTGTCTCTAATAATAATTTTCATACATTGAAACTTCAGAAAAGGTAACCTCGGAAGGTTGTAAATTCTCAAAGCAAAAGGTTTATTCAGAATGTTTTCCAATTCTGTACAGTGGAAAAGCAAAAGTGTAGTTCTTTATTTGCAAAGGACAGTGGCTAGAATGCCTATGGCAGTAGAAGAAAAGTACAGCAACAATGAAAAGGATTGTTAATGAATTTGAAAAAGCCATTGTTTCAGATAAACAAGTTCTTACCCCAGGAAAACAACGTAGTCGGAAAAAGAAATTTCAAATGGACAAACTTGATAAGTGTGTTGTTCGCAGAACTTTATTATGAAGCATTACGAGTATTATGAAGTGCGTAAAGAAATTCCAACAGTGAAGAAGTTATTCTGTACAGTAAATAAGAAAATTAATTTCAGTGAATGGAGAGAAAACATTCTGGCGAATATTAAAGGAAATTGGATTTAGTTAGAAAAAAAATGTAAGAATATCCGGCACATTTTAGTGGAATGCCAGGAGATATATATATATATATATATATATATATATATATATATATTGCTGTCTTATCACTGCAATTTAAACCCCATTGAAGTGATATGGAATATCATAAAGCAAAATAATAGCAGAAAAATGTATGTATTTTAAACGACTAACCATGCAGTATTTATTTATTTATTTTCAGTTCAGTATAGTGTTAAATACACAAAAGAACCACGTCATATGAATTTACACAGTTTAAGAACACAGCTATACAGGTTGTATAATATAAATAGAATACTAACTCGCTTTAATAAATCCATACACACTAATAATAATAATAGTAGTAATAATAATAATAATAATAATAATAATAATAATAATAATAATAATAATAATAATAATAGTAATAATCTTTATAAAAATAAAGTTCTAACTAGTATTAATAAAGTCATCCACACTATAATAGGCTTTGTCAATTAGGAAACATTTCGGCATTAATTTAAAATTATTATCTTTACAATTCTTGATAGTGACTGGTAGTATGTTATACAATTTTATGCCCATAAAACTAGGTGTCTTCTCATAAAAGTGCAGTCTATGGGTAGGAATAACTAAGTCGTCTTTATGTCTAGTGTTGTGACTGTGTCTATCAGAGTTGGTTTCAAGGTGTAGGTTAAATTTCCAAAGGTGCATTATTGTGTGGTATATGTATAAGCTAGGAAGGGTTAAAAGTTTCAATTTTATATAACACTGAAGAGGAATAGTAAAATGTAAATATAAAACCAGACCTACTGCTGCAGCTCATGAACTGTATAATAAACTCCCTACCTATCTGAAAAATATTCATAATCTTAAAATATTCAAGAAAAAATTAAAGAAATATTGTATGGAAGGTTGCTATTATTCAATTGACGAATATCTTAGATAATATTGACTAAATAAATAGTATTTGTATAATATAAGTGTAATAGTGTATAGTTTATGATTTATTATTGTAGTTAGATTATTTTAGAACTTGTTTATGTAGATATTAAACTATGTGATTCTCTGGTTGCACATATTTAACTTGATGATGCTTTGAATATGTTTTGTATTCTTAGAAGCAGATAGTAAATGATTGAATGAAAGTGTGCATCAAAATTAAGTGTATAGAATAAGAATACTGGCATCGAGATGCCTTGATGGAAGAAGAAATAGAAAAAATAGTAATCAATGTGGGTTTCAATAGAAGTGATGAAAAGGAAACAAATACTTTAGTCAGTTTTATGGATTCCAGAGATGAGAACGGCAGTTCCACAGATGTAACAGCTGATATCCATCCTTTAGTTAATGGCACCACAGCTGGAAGCTCTACAGATACAGCAAGTGAAACGGATATGCAGGAATCGGAATCTTCCCTCAGAATTAAATAAGTCAATTTGTTCGGCTCCTTAATAGCAATTTTCTGCCTTCAATAGTGTACATATTTTTGTGACATGCTGTTTATCTCTCCATTCCTTTAATAGCTAGCCATGCTGTGTAAACAGATAACACAGCCGCCACTGCGAAGTATTTTCCTAAATATCCTGGGAAATAGAAACCTTATTTACTTGAAATTAGCAAGCAAAACAGTAATATGTACAGATATGAAACATTGAAGCACTCACCATTCCACACAGCATGTAATGCGCTACCACACCCAGAGACCACCAGTCCACTGCATGTCCATAAGCTTCCATACTTAACACTTCCGGAGCTGAGAAAATAAAGTGCAATATAATGTATCCATACATAGATTGTGTTTCAAACTATTACCATTACATCCAATCTTAGCAGCCATATATTCCATGGGTGGCTATTTAAACCTAAAATAGCAATGTAATTAATGTCATGTATGTCCTCTTGTTACAATGATCTAAATATTTTTATGGTGTAACATCCTCTAAAACTTTTATAATTATAATTTCATAAAACCCTATTATATTAACAGATACAAATCCAGTAATATCCATAGAAATTGATATGAAATATTAGCAATTGTATTTGTTGTTTATTTAACCTCCCCATGACATATTCCAAGTTCTGGAGAAATCCGACTTTTATTTACGCACTTTAAAATTTCTGCATCTCCATTCGTAAATCAATGAATACAATTTGTAGACGTGCATGGCTAAGTGGTTAGACCGCTTGATTCTCACCAAGGCAGCGTAGATCCGATCCCAGGTGACCACATCTGAGATTTGTGGTGAGAAACGTGGCACAGCGGCAGGTTTTCTCCATGATCTCCAATTTCCCGGTCTTCATTCCACAAACTGCTCCATTATCATCATTCGTTTCATTCATTTCACCCTCATTCTGTCATCCACCTCTCTCACTCTCATACCCAGGCCACACCGTGGCTCAGTGGTTAGACCGCTTGGCTCTCACCAAGGCGGCCCAGGTTTGATCCCAGGCGACCGCAAAGTGAGATTTGTGGTGGACAACACAGCGTTGGGGTGGGTTTTCTCCGGGACCTCCGGTTTCCCCCGCCATCTTATTCCACCTGTGCTCCATCTTCATCTCATGTATCATCAGTGTCATCGCCTGCGGTGCCGTATGTAGTTAAAGCGGGCATTAAACACTACACATTACATTACTCTCATACCAGGCATTGGGCTCATCACTCACCCTGGGCTCTCTATCTGATCCAGAGTTTCTGTTCCTCAACCCAACACCCACGATTAGGATTACTACGGAGGGGATTCGGCACCAAAATCTGTGGTTTATTGTATCTAAGCCCCAAGTGGGGCAAGAGGGCGGCCGACCCAAAGTACTGAGACGCCCGCCAACACTTCTTGAAAGAGACCACCGGATGAGAGATGTGAAATAATGGACATGAAATGGAGGGACACGAAATTCAGGGGATGTAACTAGCCTACCCAGCATTCATCTGGTAACCCAGGAAAACCTCTGAAAAAATCCATGGGTCAGGTAGGCTGGCCACGGGAATCGAACCCGGACCTTCCGAATGCAAGCCACAGATAAAACAGCCTGAGCCATCCTGCTCGGTACTCATCACCTAACGGCAGAAGGGAGAGAGGGACGTAATACAATTTATAAATACTTTTTGGGAAAACACAGTGAAGTTTTGTGTATGTGTGATTGGAGGAATTTAGTAAGAGTGATGTCAAAATTAATCGTAAACATAAGAAGATATAAGTCAGCAGTAGCATTTCATTTTTGGAACGAAAATCATGACATTGATTCCAAATCCGAAATTATTAAAAGGAGTGATAAACCAAAATAAACTGACAACATGGGAGAACATGGATAGTCAACATGAAAAATCCAATGCCATGGCCGGGATTTGAACCACGGATCTCCTGGTTTCCATCCAGTAGCTCTAACCCATTGAGCTACCATGGTCAACATGCTGTCCCGACACCAGATTATGGCATTGGATTTTTCATACTGACTCTATCCATCAGAAACTTTAGCCTATATACGGCTAGTGTGCAGAAATGATTAATTTCCATCAATTAACTAAAATGGGAGAACATATTCATATGGAAAAATAAGGACTGCATAATGAACTTTGAAATCCCACCAGTAGATAATTTGACAAACAAGTTTAGTTCCACTACCAGAGAAAGGAGAGCAGACGACAACAGATGCTAGTTGGAGAAAGGTTGAAAATGGAGGCAAAAGACTTCTGAAACTAGTCCCTCAATAATATAAAAAAGTAAGTGACGAGTGTCAATAAACCGACTACAAATAGTTTTTACAGTTAAGTTTATTTGACATTTATATTATCACAGCTACAGCACACACCAGCGATGGAGAAATTAAGTGTGAGTCAGTCACCTTTGTTGTTTGTCAGGTCAAGCAGCCACTAGTGGCATAATGAAGCCAGAAGTGAGTTGCATTGTTACTATGTATGAAAAACCTTCAAGCATTCAAATAATGGATTCTAAACAGTTAAATTATTCAATTATCAATTTAATTGTTAAGACTGCGATCAGGTTTATATTGGAAAGACCAAACATAATTTAGAAACCAAAATGAAAGAACATTTTGGAAATACTAGGTATAAGCAGACTGATAAATTGGCTGTAGCAGATTATTTTTAGTCATTTAACCATGAAATAAATCCAGAAGTTAAATTATTAAGACAATTAAATGGTCTGATAGATTTAATGGCTTGGGAAAATATATTTATTTTAAAAAATAGAAATTGCATAATGATTTCGAAATACTGACAATCGATTTTGTCTTTCACTTTGTTTCATTTCCAGAGTTTGATAGTACTGGTAGAAATGTAGTGACCTCTAGTAATTTTAACGCTGACAAGATTGTATGAGACTGAAGATGTAAATGAGTGTTTACGAAATCGCGATCTCAATCAATAAGAAATTTACATCATTTTCTTTAAAGATAAGTGAAGTTTTTGTTACAAAGAATTATATATGTGTAGTATTAAGTTTTACTTTTGTATTTTCAGAATATTTTAAAAATCAATGGGATTTTCTTATTGGTGATTGTTAGTTTTCTTTAAAATAAACCCACATAATTTTAGAGCATTTTAACAGGTGCCCTGCAACAAAAGTTGCAGATTACACTACATCTACAAACAAGAAATATAAAACATTTTAAGTATAAGAAGAAAATCGTTTCTTCCAGAAAAGTGAAAAATGTTTGTTATTGCAATAAACTCAAAGAGAGACTAATAAATATTAATTAATTAGTGCCTATGTTTAAGAATTGACTATTTGATTATTTCAAGATTAATAAATGTGAAAAATGTGAAATAATGTACTTTATTTTAAATGCATATCATTAAGATTTTAAAGCATATTTAGAGATTTTTAGTGCATATATTCATACTTTGTAGTGCATATAAATCCGAGCTCTAGTGACGATAGTGATGAAGATGTAGGCCTAAATAATGAAAGCATTCTCAGTGTATGTAACACAATTCAGACTACAAAATATACAATATCTATTATCAAAAGTCTAAAGCATTTCTGTGATTGGTGCATAAAATAAACTAATGTATGAAAAATTGATCTTTTGTCTGAATAACGCTACATATAACTACTCTAAATAGTATGCTAATTTACATTTTATTTCTTTATTACTTTCTTACATTAAGTTAGTTTGAGTATCTGTCATTGCTGCTGTTTCCAGAACTAGGGTGGGGCCAGATGATTTTTATTCCATATGATGCAAATGGGGCAATTTTCAGCTCAAGCTGTAGATTTCTTTGCTTATATTTCCAGACATATGCATTTCAACACACAAATACAACCATTAATAAACCACGACATGCACATTAATCATATATTTCAATAAATAACAAATACATTTAAATAACAAATACATTTAAATAACATTTTAATAGAATTAATATGCATTTAAGCCATATTTCAATAATTAAAATATGCAAAGAAACTTTCTTGGAGGCCTCATATTTTCTGTTATATGTTAAAAGCATTTTCCACACATTATTGTTATAATTGCGCTGTTCAAACGGTTACCATGGACTTATCTTTGGTAATAGATACCTCTCTTTGGTAATAGATACGCACTGATTACTCCATGTGGAGTGAACATATATCTGTCATTTGTGATTCCTGCAAATTCCATTGGCTGAAGTGATGTGTTCATTGGTGCTCAGCACACGACCGGGAGGCACATCAGTACTCCTCTCATTCTTACAAGAATAATCAGTGCGTTATCTGAGAGGTTTCTATTACCAAAGATAAATCCATGGTAACCGTTCCAGCAGTGCAACTATATATGAATCTCATTTTTACAGAAGACTTCAAATGAACTGTTAAATATCCAGCACATAATCTCAATACCACTAAATAACATTTCTGCCAGTAAATGGTAATGTTTAATTAAAATTATACTACGAGTTTGACTGATAGTAGTTTTTGGGTTTTATGTTCTATGTTGTAAATCTGCAGTAGCAACACATTCCTGGGACCATAACCACAACATGGAACAAAAACCCAACTACTAAAATCAATTCACTTGAATCAAGAATTACACACTGGAAAACATTTATATAAAGAAATTCAAAACACATTTAATGCATGAGAGAACGTAAGCTTTCACGGCCGGAGTCCATAATACAATTGGTTGTTTCCGGGCTGTTTTGCCGTGGTCTGTTGGAGTAAGAACCAAACGTTTCGTCCACAACTACGGTAGACATCATCAGTGGCGCGGTCGAAGCTTTCTTGCAGAGAGTTTGACTGCGTCTGAAGCGTTCAGTGCCTGAGTCGCGCTATTTGTACTGGTAGTTGGGGGCCGGAGCCTGGGTAGTCCGGCCTTAAAACTAAATAGGAACTGGCATCCTGTTATCGAAAACAGGAAACGCCATTTAACCACCAAAAATGACGAGGACCAATCAGAGGACACCATTGCCTACCCAGGCTCCGCCCCCCAACTACCAGTACAAATAGCGCGACTCAGGCACTGAACGCTTCAGATGCAGCCAAACTCTGCAAGAAAGCTTCGACCGCGCCACTGATGATGTCTACCGTAGTTGTGGACGAAACGTTTGGTTCTTACTCCAACAGACCATGGCAAAACAGCCCGGAAACAACCAATTGTATTACATTTAATGCATTTTGGCATTCCAACGGAAGAAAATATTTTACTTAGCCTTATTGGATCATTGCCAGATATCTCGTCTCCGGAGAACTATGATCAGCTGTAAAACCAAGGTTCTAGCCAGTCAACAATTTCTTGATAATGTCTTCAAGTGGAGGCAAAACACATTGAAAGAAAATTTGTGGTATATGAAGTACAGAGGGTCTCAGTCAACTCATTGTATAATTTTATTCACAATAAGATGTGGGCTGAATGTACTATCAGAAGAGGCTGAACAGAAGTCAGGCTTGAGACAGGGGTGCAAATTGAGTCCTATTCTATTCAATTTATAGATGACATAATAGGGAGGGTTAAGAAAAGCAATGCCCATTGCCCAATAATAATGAACAAAGAGATCCTTGGATTACTGTATACGGATGATTTAACGGTAGGAGCTATTTCTGGAGTAGGTCTACAGAATTCAATTGAGGCAATCCATAGATTTTGCATTGACTGGGGATTAAGAATAAAAAGGAAAAAATAAAAAATAATGGTATTTAAAAGAGGATCAATACTGAGGAAAGGAGAGGAGTGGTACATAGGAGATCAAAAGGTAGAAGTGGTAAAGGAGTATGACTATTTAGGTGTAAGGATGTGTAGCAGTGGAGGGTGGGGTGCACAAGCCAGAAAAGTGATAGCTAACGACCGGGCGGCAATGACAAGGGTGCCCACCTCGGTAGCGTAGATGGTAGCGTGTCTGCCTCACATTCAAGAGGTGTCGAGTTTGAATCTCGGTCAGGGTGAGTTACCTGGATAAGGTTTGTTCCGGGGTTTTCCCTTATTCTTAAAGATGAATGTTGGGTAGCTCTAAGCACCATGGACCCTGGACACATTTGAGCATCACTTCATTCACTGTCCGATATGACTTAATGTTGGAGGACGTAAATTTACACAAAAAAAAAAAATGACAAACTGGAGATATCATCAGATGGTTAGGAAGAATGTATGAAGCAGTCGCTGAATGCAGAACAAGGTATGCAGTGGAGGTATGGGGCCATCAGAGATAGGAACACAATTAGACCACATGTATGGATTGGTTTGCAAAGAACTACTAGGGCTGCCAAAATCGGCACCAAGTGGCATTACTAGAGTTGAATAATACAAAAAGGAGGGGAATAATAATACAATACTGAAATTCTGGTATAAGTGTATTAAAGGACAGAAAGGGGAATTATTGAATATGTGTATGAAGCAACAGAAAGGCATTAAGAATACAAACAGTTGGTGGTCGGAATTGGAAAGAATGGTTTCGAAGATAGACAGAAGAGTCAAACCATAGCGATTTTTGGGAGGAAGTGAGAAATGAAGTACAAGACATAGACAGGCAGGAGATATGGGAAAGTATAGAAGAAAAGAAAATTTTGAAATTTTATAAGCAATTAAAGGCAGAATGGGGTAGGAAAAAATATATAGATCAATGTGACAAAACTGGAAGAGAAGGTATAGCATGGATGAAAGTAGGAATAATACAAGGGCTGTTCAATAAAGAATGATCACAATTTTTTTTTGACAACGTACTTATACTTATCCTTATAATTTTGATGGTCCTTCTCAAAATAGTCTCCCCTGAATGCGATGCACTTGTCCCAGCGTCTCTGCCAGTCTTCAAAGACATGCTGGAAACCATTTTTTGAGAGATCCTTCAAAATCGCCTCCGCAACCTTCACCACTGCTTCTGATGATGTATAATGCCTCCCACGAAGGCGTTTCTTCAAGTTAGGGAATAGAAAAATGTCACATGAGGCTAAATCCGGACTATAGGGAGGGTGAGGGATGCACTTCACGTTGATTTTTGCAAGATATTCAGCAACAACATTGGCAATATGCGGCCGGGCATTATCGTGGTGCAGCATCCAGCCTGCTTCACGGAAATGCGGTCTTTTGCGCCTGATATGGACTTTCAATGTTTTCAAGACATCCCTGTAGTATTGTCCAGTTACTGATGTGTGTGCAAGTACAACATGCTGATAAACCATTCCATGAATATCAAAGAATGAGATGACCATAACTTTCCCAGCAGAAGCAACCACTTTTGCTTTTTAGGGGGTTGGTGATGAAGGAGATTTCCACACTGAGCTTTGCTGTTTGCTCTCAGGATCAAAATGATGTAGCCAAGTTTCATCAGCAGTGATTACGTTTGGAGAGAAAAAAAAAAAAAAAAAAAAAGAACCTCTGGATCTTCCTTTAACATCAACTTTAACTGCATGTTACCTCCATTGCAGCAGTAGGCGATGCTGAACATGTCTGAACTTGCCTGGTTCTCACAGGCGAGAACCAGGAGTACCAACAATGAAACTTCTACGGTGTGTTTGTTTCACATTAAGCTAACAGAATATAATAAGATTGAATTTTAGTGCAAAAAATTATGACCGTAAAAAATTATGATCATTCTTTATTGAACAGCCCTTGTATACCTAAAAGGGTTGAGAAGTAATAAGGTACGGATATGTGAATTTTGTGGAGATGAAGAGAGCACTGTTTGATACCTTATAGAATGTAAGGAGTTAACAAATTGCAGGAGAAAAATCTGGGATAAAAAATGCGACAGTGTGAGCAAAGAGGTAGTGGCATTACACATGTTAACGGGTGAAAAGTAAAATAGATGTATAGGAGATTTCTTATATAGGTTAAGAGAAAAGTGGATTAGGGTAAAAGAAGTGAAGGTCAAGAAGAAATGATGCCAAGCTGCTCAGGAAAACCAAAGGCTTATAGCCAGGGGACCTGAGTCAGTGAGTAAATCTTAAGAGTCAGCAACTTCATGTATTTGTTCAGGAGGTATAAGTGCATGTACAATCTTTAAAGTTATTGTAGTGAAACTATAATTGAAACTGTACAAATAAATAAATCTAAATCTGTATAATTTTAATTATTAAATTACTTAACAGTGTTAATTCCAATTTTACCTTTTCAAATTAAATAGTAAGACCTTTGAATTTGATTGAAATATCTGATAGGAATTTCAAAGTAGGTTTTAGCATGAAACCTTCGATATTTGCCTTTAAGAGCCATGTTAGAGAAAAGAATATATTCAGCTTACCCATATACTGTCGTGTTCCACATATTGTTGTTGTCCTCATACCATATTTGAGCCATTTGGCTAAGCCAAAATCAATTAGATGTACATGGCCTTCCTCATCTAACAAAATGTTTTCTAATTTTAAGTCCCGGTATATTACACCAGCATTGTGTAAAAAGTCTGCAAACAAAGTATTCATTATATACAACAATGTAAAAACATAGTTTTGTTGAGTAACACAAGACTGAACTAAATAGTTTTAAACATAGACTATAATTATAATGGCAGCTGTAGCATTATTCAACAGTGAATGAAAAAAATGGTTGTAATAATGTATCACTGAAAATAGTGATCTTTTTTTCACTGTACATCAAATGGCACTAAGCGCCTCTACAATGACAATGCGGAACTAATAAAGTCATCAGACTCAGGGTTTAGCCAACTTTTTTCTAGAGCAAGTATAGTAAAATCTTGTTAACCCAGATATCTGAATAACCCAGATCAGTTTTGAAAAAAATTATGTTTAGCGTAGTAAATGAAGATGATAAATTGCTATTCTCAGTAAGTACATTACTCGAATTCTCTTGCCAGCGGGCGAATTCATTGCACTCATCCCAACTGCTGGGACCAGATTGGAAGAGAAACTTTGATAAAGTTGTGGCCTGGTGTGTGTGATTTACCAGCAAACAAGACTGAAGAAGAAAAAATAAGCGTGAAAGATGATTTTATAGACATTTTAAAAATAACGATGGCTGTTCCCATGTTGATGAAGAAGACATTGACAATGCCGGAGGTTATAAACCGATTACAGAGGAAGGCATTATTGCATCATGCAGTGTTACTGAATATGAAGAATATTCAGAGTCAGACAGTGTTGATTGACCAGCTGTGGTTATGGTCCACGTACAAGCAATAACAAACATAGAGAAATTGATGCTTTATTTCGAGAGTCAACACAAATGAACTTCTAATGTTAAAGCGGGTGTGAGATAAGCGATACACTAAACTGAGACAGCAGAAGCTCACTGCTGTTATGACCCACACACAAGCAGTAACAAACATAGAGAAATTGATGTATTATTTTGAGAGTCAAGACAAATGAACTTCTAATGTTAAAGTGGATGTGAGATAAGTGATACACTAAACTGAGACAGCAGAAGCTACTGCTGTTATGACCCACACACAAGCAGTAACAAACATAGAGAAATTGATGTTTTATTTTGAGAGTCAAGACAAATGAACTTCTAATGTTAAAGCGGATGTGAGATAAGCGATACACTAAACTGAGACAGCAGAAGCTACTGCTGTTATGACCCACACACAAGCAGTAACAAACATAGAGAAATTGATGTTTTATTTTGAGAGTCAAGACAAATGAACTTCTAATGTTAAAGCGGATGTGAGATAAGCGATACACTAAACTGAGACAGCAGAAGCTACTGCTGTTATGACCCACACACAAGCAGTAACAAACATAGAGAAATTGATGCTTTATTTTGAGAGTCAAGACAAATGAACTTCTAATGTTAAAGCGGATGTGAGATAAGCGATACACTAAACTGAGACAGCAGAAGCTCGCTGCTGTTATGACCCACGTACAAGCAGTAACAAACATAGAGAAATTTATGTTTTATTTCGAGAGTCAAGACAAATGAACTTCTAATGTTAAAGCGGATGTGAGATAAGCGATACACTAAACTGAGACAGCAGAAGCTCGCTGCTGTTATGACCCACGTACAAGCAGTAACAAACATAGAGAAATTTATGTTTTATTTCGAGAGTCAAGACAAATGAACTTCTAATGTTAAAGCGGATGTGAGATAAGCGTTACACTAAACTGAGACAGCAGAAGCTCGCTGCTGTTATGACCTACGTACAAGTAGTAACAAACATAAGAGAAATTGATGCTTTATTTCGAGAGTCAAGACAAATGAACTAATGTTAAAGCGGGTGTGAGATAAGCGATACACTAAACTGAGACAGCAGAAGCTCGCTGCTGTTATGACCCACGTGCAAGCAATAACAAACATAGAGAAACTGATGCTTTATTTCGAGAGTCAAGACAAATGAACTTCTAATGTTAAAGCAGATGTGAGATAAGCTATACACTAAACTGAGACAGCAGAAGCTCGCTGCCTTCTTTTACTACCGACTAGTTTGTAGTACAGCACAAATATATAGGCTATTACAGTACAGTGTATCTGCTTTTAGGAGAAAGTGTGCCGAGAGTAATTTCTAAACTATATTAAAAAATTTTTGGTGATGATGTACATGCTTTTTTTTAATTGTTTTTCCCATAATTCTTTGGATAACCTGGATTTTCATTAACTCGCTTTGGCCATGGTCCCCAGTTGATCCAAGTAAACGAGGTTCTACTGCACTGAGATAACATAAGATTTACAAATAAATTACCAAAAGAGATATTAAAGTTACTCTTGGTGTTTCCACATGCTCAACTAAATCAACACACCCTTTTTTTCCTGACTAGTGGTTATCAGCACTAAACACTGCATGAAAACAGAATAAAGCATTTTTGACTTGAACATCACCAAACCATTTATTTTTCATGTAAATGACCATTTAATTCCCTTGCTACTGGAATCACTGCCATTGTCAGAGACTATGGAAGTACGGCTACTCTAACATTGACATTGATGAGCATTACCTACCTAATGCTAAAGCTATTTCTGCTACAGTTATCTGAACTAACTCTTCAGGTAGGGGACCATAGTCCTGACACAACTTCAGAAGTTCTCCTCCACCGATGTATTCACTAACTGAAACAAAATAGGCAATCATTCTTTTTCTTAGTACTGCTTATTTTCAGAGCTTCATAAGTCTATAACCCCACAAAATACGAGGTACGTCCAGAAAGTAAGTTCTGTTTGATAATAAAATTAAATTGTGTACATATACAGAAAAATTATTTATTGCACAAAATTCTACAACTCAAACTACTTTTCCTCATAATTGCCAAAATTTTGCAGGCATTTGTCATAGCGAGGCACAAGTTTTTGTATACCTTCTTCATAAAAGTGTGCCACCTGTGTCTTCAACCAGTTGGAAATATTTTCTTTCAGCTCTTCGTCATTGTTGAAGTGTTGACTGCCAAGGAAAGATTTGAGATGCAAAATCAGATGAAAGTCGCCAGGAGCGAGGTCAGGGCTGTACGGGGGGTGGCCAAACACGTCCCAGCCAAATCCCTGTAGGATGTGTTTTGTCACATTTTGCAGTGTGTGGTCATATGCTTTCGTGAAGAAACACAACACTTTTTGACAGCCGATAAATTTCAATTGATTTCATTTTCATAGCATTCAGAAAACGAATCACAGATCTGATTTCACAAGCAGTGGGATTTTCAATCAACACTGACATTGTAAACAAGTACAACAAAGTGTACGTGGCTGACAGCGATCTCACAATGTCGCAAGCTTTTTCTCCTTGATACAGAGCGTCTACTGCGCATGTGCGAAACTGCGATCACAGCTGAGATAAATTGAAACAGAACTTACTTTCTGGACGCCCCTTGTAATAGAGTGGTCCAAAAGTCACTATCCATTACTATTACTACTTAATTAGTTTAAATCTCCCCTGAATAACTGCTTACCGTACATCTGGCAATTTATGAATGACTAATGCACACATAGGAATACACTTAAATTATCAGTCCATTTTTTTTAGTCGAAGCTTCACGGGTGACCAGCCATGTCAAAGTTACCAAATTCAAGCTTTCAGCAATTCCAAGCTCCATTGCCTTCAAGAACTGAATGATATATATAGCCTTCATCATATGGGTAGGGCTTATATCACCCCACTGCATAGCAGTCTGTTATTGGTCTGGCTGGTTCACAGGAAGGATGAACTCACATTGTTTTATAGTTTTCTGCACAGTCCATCATCTGGATTGGGGTTCTCCAATCCTGGGTTTTATGCATGATCCTTTATCTGGTTGGGGTTTCTATTGCAAGTATATTTTATTGCTGGAGCCCAAGCTGCACTCAATTGAAGTCTTGAATCTCTAATGAAATTCAATGGATGGAGTTTAATCTCGATGGCTTCTTTAATAAGTTTATCAAAATGCTTGTCCGAATATTCCAGAACCGAGGCGTCATTAAAATTAATTTTGTGAATGTACTCTGTACAATAGTCAATATGAAAAATTCAATGCCATGGCCGGAATTTGAACCACAGATCTCCTGGTTTCCATCCAGTCGCTCTAACCCATTGAGCTACCATGGCCAACGTGCCGTCCTGACATTAAATTCTCCATATTGTTTTGTTTGTCCGCTGTCAAACATTTATTTTGAGGTTTATTTTCTTTGGACACATTCAGTGTCCATGTTATTTGTCAAAAGAAGAAAGAACTTTTTCTCTTAAATAGTGGTACAAAGGTGGTTATGAGTTCTTAATTCAAGAATGGAATGAACACAATATTATTCCACCAACTTGGAAGACTGTCTACAATTTACGGAAACATTTTGAGGCATATGGATCAGTAATGGACTGCTCTAGGTCAGGTAGGCCATCATTCAGTGAGGAGACAAAACTGAATGTGTTACAAGCTATCGTAAAAATACCAAAAAGTCTACTCATAGGCTTTCTGTGGAACAAAATGTTTCCTGAACATCTGTTCAGAGCATTTTACATATCACTAAATTTAAGCAGTACACACCACATCTCATACATGGTCTACCACAAAGGTCATTTGACAAGTCTGGTAAAAAACCAAGAATAATTTTCTTTGACATAGTCTCCATTGATGGCTATACACTTGGTCCAATGATGTTCCAGCTTTTTCACTCCATCGGAAAAATAGGTTCCATCAAGGCCTGCAAAATACTCATTGATGGTGACTATCACTTCTTCATTTGATGAAAATTTCTTACCACCAAGTCAAATTTTCAAGTTTGGGAAAAGGAAAAAGTCACTTGGAGCTAAGTCTGGTGAATAAGGTGGATGAGGAACCAATTCAAAGCCCAACTAATGCACCTTCGCCACTGTGATTGCTGATGTGTGCATTATCCTGGTGAAAGAGTACTTTTTGCATTTCAATTGCGGTCTCTTTTCAGTCAACTCATGTTGGAAATAATTCAACATGATTCCAAGTAGTCTATGAGGATTATTCCTTGAGAATCCCAAAAAACAGTGGCTATCACCTTACCAGCTGACGAAATGATCTTTGCCTTCTTTGGTGGACTTCCACCAGCCTTTGACCATTGTTTTGTCTGCTGTTTTGACTCTGGTGTGTAATGATGGAGCCAAGTTTCATCCACGGTCACAAATCAGTGCAAAAGGTCCTGCAGATTGCGATTAAACTTCGCCAGACACTCTCCAGTGTTCTGCGCTTTTGGTCAAATGTGAGTAGCACACATCTTGCATGCGTCCTTTTATTGTCCATTTTTCATGCAGGATATTGTGCACTCAGTTGGGATGAGTACAATCTCGCAAATTTTGATTCGGTAATCTTGCATAACCACATCGTGGATTTTTTTCAATGCTGTCCTGTGTGGTGACCTCAATTGGGCGACAAGAGCACAATTCATCTTCACTGCTTCTACGACCATGTTTAAATTCATTGATCCAAAGTGTGTGTGTGTGTGTGTGTGTGTGTGTGTGTGTGTGTGTGTGTGTGTGTGTGTGTGTGTGTGTGTGTGTGTGTGTGCGTGTGTGTGTGTGTGCGTGTGTGTGCGTGTGTGTGTGCGCGCGTGTGTTTAATGCTCAGAATTTGATGATAAAATCATTTTTCTTCTTGCTTCCCAATATTTGGAGACTAGATCTTCTTGATTTTGGAGAGTTTTACATACAGTTAGATGATCGATGTTCATTAAATCGTCTTTACCACATAAACAGCACTGTGGAGGAGTTGTTAATCCAACCTTGAATAAATGTCCATTCAAACAATCGTGGCCTGTGATTAATCTGAACATTGCTACTGAAGATTTTCGAGGTAGATCTGGAATTGTCTTTAGTTTGTTTTGGAGATCTTTCCAATTAAGTTTTTCAGAGGAAACTAGATAGTTGTTACATAGTTTTGTGAAGATATTTTGATTAATCTTTTAACTGTTTCATAGGGGATATTTTGTTTCGTTGTTTGAGATATTTTGGAACCCTTCTTGGCCAACATATCTGCTTGCTCATGGCCAGAAATTCCACAGTGAGATAGTATCCATTGGGAAAACTATACGTAAATTTAAATTTTGAAGATGTTTAATCATATTATGAATTTCATTTATCTTTTCGGTTTTTGGGCAGTCATTTGAAATAATAGCCTGAATAGCTGCTTTAGAATCTGTTAAGGAAACTATGTTGGAAAGTTTATTTGTCCAGGCAAATAGATTTTGTAAGGAAGTATAAATTGCATCAATTTCTCCATCAAAACTTGTTAAGTAAATTACCAACATGCTTATAGAAAGAAAAGAATTTACAGGTAGCTTCTGCTCCATCTTCTTGATTATAAAGAGAGCCATCTGTGTAGATGTGTGTCCATTTGTCAACTGGATATCTTACATTTATGGTTTCAAGGGCATATGCTTTAGCTTCTGTAGATGAGTATTCTTTCTTTTTAAAATCTGCAAGTAAATCTAGGTAGTATTCTAATTCAATGATGTTCAGTGGGTTATTAAGAGACATGAAAGGTTCTATTTTGGATGGATAATTTAGTTTATTTCTTAGTTGTTGAACTTTCTGTATGAAGCCTAATTGAGTTTTCAAATTGAAGGTAGATGTGTGTTGTTTTACCCATTTATTATTCTCTGGAATTCTTAAGAGCTTTTCATATGTTAAAAGGGCTTGCATTTCTAAATCTGTCATTATGGGTCTGTTACATGTAAATGCTTGTAAGATTATTATAGGAGTAGTTTTTATAGCTCCAGTAACTAACCTAAGAGCTTGATTTTGTGTGCGCTCCAGTATCATGGAAGTTGAAGGTGATGATGTTATCAGTACTTCTCCACAGTAATTATACATGTATTATACGTAGTATTTAATGTAGATCTTTAACAACCCCATTTAGTTCCTGCAAGTCTTTTTAATATCTTAAAACGGTTAATTGCTTTATCTCTAATTTTTTCAATATGTTTTTTCCAAGTTAATTTTTTGTCAAACAATATTCCAAGATATTGAGCATTTTCTGTTCTGGTTAATTTGGTATTCATTGATCCAAAGTAAATGGTCTTCAAATTTGGTGCAGAGTTCATGTGAACTTCATCCAATTCAGTTTTGACTTGTGCAGCAGTTCAGGCCTTCAAATGAAAATTTTTAAATACAGCACAAAACTATTTTTTCCATTTTCAATCACAGCTATCACACTGGCCACTTCAGATGGCTATCAACAATAAACTGTTTATTGTAGCACATTCAAATTTTCTGTATATCTTTTGAATGATCAATACCAACCACAAAGTTGTAACAAAAACTTTCCATCCCTTTATGGAAATTTACCCTCATAGAAGATGACCCTGATCGTTGGCTTAAATTTTGAGAGTCAACTGTGAATGAGCTCCAACACAGTTACATTTGAAATATGCATTGAAGGAAACCTTAGGTTGAAAAACTTTGTATGTGAGACCTTCTTTGATAAAATTTGTATATCTTAATGATTGTTCTAGTGGTAAGTTTTTATTAACATCTTATGGTGTGGGAACTACACAAATTTCAATTAGAATTTATAAAACATTTCTAAATGAAGATGCCATTTATTATGCCAATATCAAAGGTTTAAGCATCATCTTTTACAAAATACAAAATAACATTTTTTTTTTTTTTGCATTTATTTAACATAAGTGTCTAATATTGACTTTGTCCTTAAAGGTATCTGACTTAAATAAGGTATTTGTCGACTCTATCAAACTGTTTGTTATATTTCTTATCTTTAAGCAATTCCCGTATACATACACAGTAAAACCTGTCTTCAGTGTAATCGAACGGGGACTTTCGAAAATTTCCTTTAAAGACAGATCTCCATTTAACGAAGGCATTTTTTCATTTCTGCTGACATAAACCACATAGGAAAACAGTCAATCTTCCTTGGACAATTTTCCTACCAAATTATACTTCCTTTTAAACATAATGACTTAATTGGTAATGCACGGAAGAATAATGTTGCTATGTTTTCAGACTCCTTTGATTATTGAAGGTAATTTAGCAATCCAATCAGCGATGGTTTCAATTATGTGTGTTTGGAAGAATGACATCAAAATTAACCATAAGAACTATTTATAGTCGGTTTATTGATACTCTTCACTTACTTTTTTGCAGTAGTATTTCATTTTTGGAATGAAAATCATGACATTGATCCAAATCCAAAATTATTAAAAGGAGTGATAAACCAAAATAAATTGACAACATGGGAGAACATATTCATATGGAAAAATAAGGATCACGTAATGAACTTTGAAATCCCTCCAGTAGATAATTTGATAAAGAAGTTTATAGTTCCACCACCAGAGAGAAGAGAGCAGACAACAACAGATGCTAGATGGAGAGAGCTTGAAAATGGAGGCAATGGCCTTTGAAACTAGACCCTCGATAATATAAAAAAGTTAGTGACAAGTGTCAATAAACCAACTATAAATAGTTTTTACGATTAATGGTTTCAGTGTTAATGTCATTTGATTCAGCACAAAGTTTGTTAAAATGTATCTGATATCTTTTGCAGAAACTCTCCAACAATCCATCAAGGTAGATGCTTTTAATTCAGTTTTGCCCAGTCTTTCAGCTACCTGTGTAATAGGTCCCAATAAGCGTTGATGTTTTGCGCTAAGACTAACAAACCACTCCCACACTATTTCATTAATGTGCTGGTTTTCACTTTTCTTAAGTTGTCTCTTTATTTGCTCCATTAGCACAATTTTCTCACCACTTCTGTATCTCCATTTTCTTCTTGGGAATCTCGTAAACTTGAGTTTTGCCTATATTGAACACCCTCAGGATCTACCGTACACTCAATTTATCTCTCTCACTACCATAAATCCCTTGATGCACATGTTATTAGTACAATTCTTGTTTTCGAAACCATGGTGACTGTAGGAAATAAACCACCACCTATGTTTAAGTTTTAACGCAACCCCTTCTAGATAGTTCAGGTAGCAGCAATATGAACATCATATAATCAGAGACTTGAAGCTTTCCCGGTGTTGATTATGAATAATTTCTTCTCGGGAGATCAGTCAGGTAAATGTTGTTGTTGTTTTCAAATGCTAGGCTTTGGCAATGAAGCCATTAGCTCTCTTGCTCTCCAATATTTCTGTCCGGCAGGTAGGGCTTCACAGGTTAAAAGATGTTCTTCAGTCATTTCCTTTTCTTTGTTGCACAGAGAACAATTTGGACTTGTATAAATTCCTATTCTGTGTAAGTGCTTGGCCAAATAATCATGTTCCGTAAGTAATCTAAAATTTGCTACTGCAGCTTTACGTGGGATTTCTAGAATAATTTTTGGACTTTTAATTTAAAAAATTCCATTTTTTATCTTTGGCTTTGTTAGATATTGACTGGTTTTGTTTGTTTTTAAATTTGCTTTTGATTAATCTTTTTATGGATGTAAAGGGTAAGTTTTTACTTTTGTTCTGAATTAAATTTGCACCTTTTTTGGCAAGAAAATCAGCTGATTCATTACCAGCAATTCCACAATGTGCAGGTATCCATTGTAATATAATTCTCTTCTGTGGTTTTTGAAGTTGTTGGATCATTTTGTGACATTCTGTAAATGTTAAATTGCTGTCCAAGCTTTCGATGACGCACTCTGTCACCATCATCAGGGAACTCCATTTACCTGGCTGATCTCCCGAGAAGTAATTATTCATGCACATCATGTACTTACAGCAGACAGTGCACATTTTCATCAGGTGCCTGAAAATTGTCTAAACGCTGAACATTTCCGTTAAAATGCATACTTTGATTTCTGTTATCCGTGTAAGACAGTTTGTTTAATAAAGGGAATTTATGTTATGACTTAAATGCTATATCTTAGAGCTGAAAGTTACAAATTATTTATTTAGCATATCCTTTATTAAGAGTCTTTTATATGAAAAAAAAAGTGAATAATTTTCTGAACTAAATTTACCACAACACTAAAATCTTGAGTAAAGAATTAATAAAGTATATTTTTGCATGAATTCTTGAGGCGATCTTTAAACAAATGCTACATACCTATAAATAACTTTTTTCTGTTCTGCCAGTAAAAGAGACAGTTCACAATGAATGGATGATGTCCGCACATGGATTGTATTTGCACCTCATCCTTAACTTGGTTTACTGCATTATCAGATATAATCTGGAATTAAAGACAACTTTATCAAATCATACATCAAAGCAAAGGAGAGCAGAAGAAGAAATTTGTGTAAAATGTTAAAGACACCAGCAGTTAAAATGAGATTGTATTTCTTCTCAGTGTTTCTTTTATCTGATCAACAATTAACTATTATGTATAGATAGAGTCAAACTGAAAAATTCAATGCCAGGGCCGGGATTTGAACTACAGATCTCCTGGTTTCCGTCCAGTCGCTCTTACCCATTGAGCTAACATGGCCAACGTGCTGTCATGGCATTAAATTCTCCAACTGACTCACATATTTTCCCGGTAAACCATTAGGGGCTCTTGTATTCGAGATACACCGTTTGTAGCGACTTACTATTGTAAATACTCTGGTCCTGGCTTCATCATTAAACTCTTATTATTTAAGTTAATCATTACTTCACACTGTATTATATATATATATATATATATATATATATCAGAGATGAACTTGTGACGTATTCATTCTGTTATGGATTCACAAACCCTGTGAAGGGGACAAACTAAGCATGTGACATGCTTCAACTTGGAAAATAAAGGCTTCAATTGGTTAACAGATGAAACCATGTATGGAGCCTGGTCCATAATCACAAGTTTTTCAAACTTGATATCTGCTGGCCAGAATTTTTTAATAAAGTCCAGAATGTATTGCATTACTGTACTGGCATTGGCTCTACAGCTCTTATATTTTAACAACATGGGCTGAACTTTCTCCTCTGCTAAGAGAAAAACTAAAATGTTCAAAACATATCATTCCATTGAGTCTATGGTTTTAGTCACAATGATTCTCACAGCACAATCAAACACTTTCTCCTTGATTCATTCTATGGTTTCTTGGTAAACAAGCTCCATGTAATGTAATTTTGAGTTGAACTAGTACTCAATGCTCCACTTATTGCTAGTATTTACCTAGAACGCATTTCGTTAGGATTTTCCTAACATCAGCAGTTGTCGACTAATGGATGTTGGTTTGATGAATTCATTGGAGGTGAGAGGTGCGTCTCTGTCGGTATCTTGTTGAACTTGAAGTTTGGGTTTTCTTCAAAGGTAGTGTCGAAATTAAACAATTTTCTTTCATATTTCTTTATGAAAATTATTTCCCACGTGGTTAATGCAGCTGGACCTTGGACACTTAATAAGTGGCTTTCTCGTTCTATATCATGATTCAACTTCTAAAAATGGTACGCTACAGCCAATTTATCTATTTCTTTGTTCTTGATGTTCCTAAAATGCTCTTTAAGCCGAATGTTCAAGTTCCTTTTAGTTTTTCCAATGTAAAAGTTGTTACAGCCTTTGCAGTTTATCCGGTACACACCAGAAGATCCTAACGAAACTTGTTCTAGGTAAATACTAGCAATAAGTGGAGCATTGAGTATTAGCTCATTATATTAATTTTGTGCTTCATTGTATCATAGTCCTTACACATTGGGAGCTCAATGTAGTTTGTTTTAAGGTACTCTCATTTGGCACGGACATATTTGAGCATTTTTCAAGAAATCCCTTGAAGGATGGATGGTTCACCTTATTGAGAGGAATTCCTGCTTGTGTAAGAGCTGCACACAACTCAATGTTGATTTCCTTAAAATTTTGAATTTTTTAAGAACTCTGTTGTAACGCATTTTGTAATGGAGGCTGCCGTGATTTGTGTGCCTGAAGAGTCTTGTTCATCTGATGCTTAGATCTAGAAATGTGCTGTTCGATGCGATCTTGTTTGGTGTTTTTCATCTAATGAAATTCCTGAATTACAAATAGTAAATCGAATAACAGTTCCATCTGTATCTATGTAATCTTGTTTGAATTCCTAAGCCAGAAGAATAAGTCAAGCACTGGGCACCTTTGGCATGGTAAGTCTAGTAATACACTCGTTTAGTAATGTAACAAAGGACTAACACCAGTTCACTTATTAACTCAATGTGACTGTTACACAATTCATTTACTTACTGTCCACGCTCTTATATAACACTGCAACAATTAACAGAATGCTTGAATTGCAGTCTCAGTGATTTCTAGTAACTTCGAACAGAAACCAGTCAATTCTTGGAACTAAGCATGTATGGTTACTGCTGTCTCTGCATGACTTTGGAATCTGCGCGAACAGATGACGTCTATCACAGTAATAAACTCATATTCACGAACAGTAGGCTACTGATTGTGGTGAAATTAAAAGAATAGAATGATATACAATGACAATGAGACATTGTCAGTGGCATTATTGTGGGCTGAGGATTTATTGTACACAATTATTTTCCATTGTGTAGGTGTGCTTTCAACTTCCACACAGCGTTTACTGAAAGAGTTAGGCTTACTCTTCACATATTCACAACAAGCTGAAGAGATGTTAATTAAAAGTTAAATATTTTATATTGATTTAAGTGATATAGGGTAAAGTGGATAGAAACTTAAAAGAAAAAAGGGGGAAAGGGGATCTTGGGCACAGTTGGGGGAAAAAGGGATAAAGGTACCCAAAAAGGGAAAAAGGTGTATGAAAGGTGCATATCTAAAAATCCTAGCCTGGTTATAATATTCAGTGCTTTGGCTATTTGAATGGTCACCTTGCATTAATGAGTTTTACTCAGAATAATTGAATAGTTTTGCATGTGACTCATACAAAAAAATTAATACCTATATTCAATATTTTAATGGCCATAAAATGAGAAAATACTTTACCTGTGACTTAGACAACACTTTCAGGGCATACACTTGACTAGAATCTTTCTTTCTGACTTTGTAAACTCTACCAAAAGCACCTTTTGAAATTGTTTCCAGCACCTGAAAACAAATTAAGTAATTAATGCACAAAATATCTGTTTATCTAGGAGAAGCTAATTCAAAAAGATTTAGGAAGAAAAAGAAGAGATGAATTAATTCTATCCACTGATCTTTAGTCAATTAAATCTTTACTTAATACTCAAATGACACAAGATTGAACTAAACTTGTGCATGCACTCTATTTCAAAGTAATACAGCCTATTGTACATGCTTAGGCTTTCACGGCTGGTGTTAATCCAATAAAATGTGTTATCCAGCAACCCTGCCTGAGTCGACAATTTCTGAAGATGCCCTGCGGAGAGACAGGCGAAACATCAAGTGCTATTTCAGCCAATCGACCACGGCCGAAAAGCCCAGATAACATATTTTATTGAATAAATACTGCTTATGGTCCTTTCCAGCATTAGCACTATTATGTAAAATTCAATTTTTTTTCGTGACAGTTATCACTCCTGAGAGAGGAACAATTTTCTGATCAAAATACAACAATTAATAAGGAAAATTAAATGAACAGAATATAATAGAGTCAACATGAAAAATTCAACGCCACGGCCGGGATATGAACCACAGATCTCCTGGTTTTCATTCAGTCGCTCTAACCCACTGAGCTACCAAGGCCAACTTGCCATCATGACATTAAATTCTCCGTTTGACTCGTTTATTTCCCGGTAAACCACCAAGGTCTCTTGCACTCGAAATACATCGTTTGTGGTGACTTACTACTGTAAATATTCGAGTCCCAGGATTCATCATTTAACTCTTATTATTTTAGTTAATTGATGAAAATTAATCACCTCATCACACCAGCTGTATATAGGCTAAAGCCCCTGATAGAGTTGCCACAAACGATGTATCTCGAATGCGAGAGCCCCTAGTGGTCTACCAGGGAAATATACGAGTCAAATAGAGAATTTATCATGATGGCAAGTTGGCCTTGGTAGCTCAATGGGTTAGAGCGACTGGATTGAAAGCAGGAGATCTGTGGCATTGAATTTTTCATGTTGACTATCAAAAACATTGAAGAAATGATTAATTTCCATCAATTAACTAAAACAGAATATAAGTTTTACTTACCTCAAAGTCATCTTCTGTTACATCTCCTTTTATTTTGAATTCTGGAAGAAACATAGCTTCTACGTAAGGAACTGGCCATGCTGTTTTAGCTGCCTCAAGAGGATCACTGAGTGTATTATCGTTCCACCTGAAACAGAACATAAGTTCTCATTAATACACTATGAATATCAGCCAATATCAGGCATATAGCGCCCTTGTGCAATGTTATCCACTACAATTCTTACATGTCACCCGAGATGCCTTGAGAGTCAAGCAGTCTAACAACTCGGCCATGGTGCGGCCTAAAACTTTAGTCATACAATTTTCAAAAGTGTGTGCAAATTGATAAAAAGAAGGTATTTTGTAAGTAGTTCTCTGGAGAACAAAATGATGGCATGGAGTATTTTCTAATGGAGTGTTTTTATTCAACTTTTTCATTACCATTTAAAGTTGGGTACCGTAAATGGCAGTTACATCACTAAGTACAGAAAGATAGGAAAGAAAATTAAATGACCCCCTGTTTTAATTCTGAATTAGACAAAAAGAGTTCAATGACCTAAGTGCAAAAGTAGCCAATCTCAACTTGGCCATAATACTCTCTATACGAGCTTTCCAATTAAGATTCGCATCAACCAGCAAACTCAAGAATTTAATGAGTGAAGTCTGGTCAAGCACAACCTTATCAGTGCCTATATGCACAGAAAAATTTGGCAAACCTTATGCCTCAAACCTCAAAAACTTAATTTTGTCAATATTTAATGTGAGTTTATTTGCCTTAAACCAATTGCATATAGTGTTGTTGTTTTCAAATGCTGGACTTTGGCAATGAAGCCATTAATTCTCTTGCTCTCCACTATTTCTGTGTAGTGGGTCCGGCAGGTAGGGCTTCACAGTTAAAAGATGTTCTTCAGTCATTTCCTCTTCATTGTTGCACAGAGGACAATTTGGACTTGTATAAATTCCTATTCTGTGTAAGTAATCTAAACTTTGCTACTGCAGATTTACGTGGGATTTCTGAAATAATTTCTGGATTTTTAATTAAAATGTTCCATTTTTTATCTTTGGCTTTGTTAGATATTGATTGTTTTTTTTATATATATTTGTTTTTAATTAATCTTTTTATTGATGTAAAGGGTAAGTTTTTACTTTTGTTCTGAATTAAATTTGCACCTTTTTTTTGGCAAGAAAATCAGCTGATTCATTTCCAGCAATTCCACAATGTGCAGGTATCCATGTAATATAATTCTTTTCTGTAGTTTTTGAAGTTGTTGGATCATCTTGTGACATTCTTTAATTTGGATTGACCTCATTTTATATGAACTTATTGCATATAATGCTGCTTTAGAATCAGAAAGTATGACAGCATTTTTAAATGTATCTATTCTGTATAGGTGTTGGAGTGAAATATGATTAGCCGTTACTTCTGCATCAAAATTTGTTGTGTGGTATCCTGCTGGTTGATAGAATGAGAACAGTGCACACTTAATTCCTGCTCCTGAGTTGTCCAAGTTAGATCCATCTGTGTAGAAATGTAACCATTCTTCAGGTGGGTATCTATTGTTCAGTTTCTAATGCTAGTGCTTTTAGTACAGGTTTGGAAGTTTCAGATTTTGTAACTATTTGTTCTAAATCAAATTGAATATTAATTGGTTCAAAAGTCAGTGGGTTTTCTTTGATTAAAATGTTTTCTTTAGAATTAGGAAGATTCAGATCTGTTTTTAATTCCGTAACTTTGTGTAGGAAACTTGTTTGTGTTTTCATCTTAATTGGTCATAGTAATTGCATATAGTGTTGAATGCATTATTCCGTTTTAGTGAAAAATCATGTAAATTGTTGCTAGTCACTATTATGCTAGTATCATCTGCACACACGACAGTAGCTGTGATCTTTCTCATTGTTGGAGGAGATTGTTGATATAAATTAAGAGTAGTAGGCCAAGAATTGAACCTTGCAGAACTCCATGCTTGATGATCTCCCAAGCTTAACTCTGCTCCTGATGAGAATTCTTTGTCTTAACCCTTTGCCTCCTGTTCTCCAAATATGACTTAAACTAACTAAGGTGCAAACTGCTAATTTCATAAAACTGTAGCTTTTCTATCACAATTTCATGATTGACACAGTCAAAAGCTTTAGCCAGATTGCAAAATACACCTCCAATTAGCATTTTCTTATTGGGTGCTGAAAGATTTTATTAGTAAGCATGTACACTGCATTTTCTGTTGATACACTTCTCCTGAAACCAAACTGTTCTTTTACTAGAATATTATGTTCAAAGAAATTGTACCACCTGTCAAACATTACCTTCTCAAACATTTTTGAGAAAGTTGTCAGTAATGATAGCTCTACGTCTGATAGGACGGACGCTCTTTATCCCCTTTTTTAAACAAAGGTTTGACAGTAGCATATTGTTTCCATACTGTACGTTGTATGCGATTGCCACTGATTCCTAACCAGTTTATGCATTATTTGATAATACTTTAAGGAGAAAGTTTGAATTGTGATAATTTCAAAGATAAGCAAATGAAAAATAAATATCGAAAGGCACAGACAGTGAATGCTACTAATTTTAATAAAAACTAGGTAATTAGGTTAGATCTAGATTACCTTTTTTACACTTTATCAAATATTATACATTTTTCTCGCAGTACCACATTTGATTAACAGGTCTTGTTCAGAGGATCAGTTTGCAGTTTCCAAGGTGTGGACATTAACTTTAAGTTTCCTGCTCTATTTATAATTAAGTTATTGGCGATGTTTGCCATTTTTACCGAAGAAACCCAAAAATAAAAGATATATAGTATATATACCTGGTGCAGTACAAAACAACAAATACGCGATGAATAAAGACAGCTCAGGGAATTTACTTTGGCCAAAATGTATCTCAAGAACTTACCTGCGTCTAGATATTCGGGACCATGGTCTTGATACACTATAAGTTGACTGGTAACTTCCTGCGCTCGCAAACGAACGTGCGCTTACATCATTTACGAAGCTCGCTAAACTAAACTGAAAACAATTTGTCAAAAATTAATAATGGTTAATTTGAAACAGCTCCTACGAATTTCGACTTCAGATTGTCAATTGTCAGACTGGCCCTCTGCTTACCTGACTGTAGTATGTATGACGAGTTTCTACACTTTTCGAACGTGTATCACAAGTGCTACTTCTTCTTTTACGATTCGTATTACCCATTAATATTATGATATTACTATAGCTACTGTGCGGTATATACTAGTTGACAATGACACATTTTCCGCACTTGTAATTCCCACCGCGAAGTCATACAACAGCTGATTATAAACAGCTGATGGAGCCGACAGTTCTTGCTTTACAGCAGTATCATTTCTAATGCAGATTTACTTCATAATTTAAATTATCAATTGAAAATTAAGTGGACAACCACTAACAAATAACGCATATCTTAAACAACCCATTTGTAAATATTATCGCAAATGAATTTAGCAGTAGCAAAAGCGCATGTACCAGATTCTCAACTTTGTGGTGGGGATTAAAGTTGCATAGGGCGCTCTTCCTGGCCTTTTCACCGGGACCTATTGAAACTAAAGATTCCGTCGGTAATATAGTTAGCTTTTATTTCGATCGAGTTATAGTAATCATCCACTGCTCCACCCCCTTAACCTTTGGGATCACGGGAGGTTCGCGACCACCGATAGGCCTTCAAATTACATGCTGGCACGCAATTGGCTAGAGTTAATAAATCAGTTTATCCAACGTATAGAAAACATTTTGCTTTTAACTTATGCATTTAAACCTATTTTTAGAGATGTTTAATGAACATTAAATATACAAATATTTCAAATAATATATAAATTCATTTATTTGTTATTAAAAATTTGTTATAACACACAATCAAATGGAAATGTTATTGGCCGTTGTTGCCAGTACTGCAACAAGTCTTCTTTGCGTAATTACTCCAGCAGAAGGAGTGATCGACTTGTTCAGAAGAGAAAAGTTTTTCAGCAGTAAGATGGCTGGAATATTAACAAGGTCGTTGCGGAAAACTCTTGCAATGAACACCCCATTCAGGGCTGTGCATGCACCATCTGCAGGGGAACATTCAGGTTATTATGAAGAGCCATAGAAGTGAATATATTCATCTTTTATGGCAATGCAGTAATCTCGAGAAGTAACAATTTTACTGTTATGATTTCAGGAGGATACAAACTTTGGAAAAACCTGTCGTTCTTTGTTGCTGTTCCATGTGTTGGTCTTTGTATGGTAAACGTATACTTGCATCTTCAGGAAGGTGGTCATGAACGACCTCCATTTGTACCTTACGATCATATGAGGATTAGAAATAGGGTAAGGTTATTAAACATTTTGCCTAAATAAGACCATTAGAAATATGGAGTACATGGCTCGCATACCCGTAATTTATAAAGCTGCGACGTTTGTCTCCCAGTTTACCAATCGAATCCTATTAAAACACTTGTGATAGCATCTGCCTATGCAGTTCGTAAAGTAATCTCATTAATATTACAAAGGAACTGTCACTGTACTAACACTGCTATGCACCTGGAAATTTGATGGTGTAATGCCTGCTCTATATAATCCTGTGCACCAAAAATCTGCTGTGTAGTAGAATTACAACATCCAAAACACCTGCAAGTAGTTGCTGAGTATTCCTCGTCAGCTCTGTTCCAATTATAGGGGAAGGTGCTCCTTATGTATACCACGTGTAGACCACTGCACATCAGAGGGCAAACAGTCCCTCCCATACAATGCTCTGTTGCTATGCCTATATGTTCCTACATTTTTGTGTAATTCCAGCTATATTCCGCACACAGGCCCCACATAGAGCAGAGATGATGTCATCAAACTCTAAGCATAGTGATAGCTCCCTTGTCAGTTTTATTATATTTTAATTTTGATTTCCAACTAGAAAATCCTATTTTATATCTGTGTAACTAATTGAGGTAAACATCTGAAATGGTCTCATTAAACATTTTGTAATAGCTACAAAGGGGAAATGAAATGATAGTAAAATCTTTTTTTGTAATTTACGCCCAATGTTAAGTCATATCGGATGATGAATGAAATGGATGAAGTGGTGCTCAAATGAGTCCGGGATCCATGGAGCTTGTAGTTACTGACATTTGTCTATCATGATAAGGGAAAACTCCAGAAAAAACCTTATCCAGGTAACTCGCCCTAACCGAGATTCGAACTCAGGACCTCTTGAATGTGAGGCAGACATGCTACCATGTACACTACCAAGGCGGGCAAGTTGAATCTTTACACTGTGGCTTACTATATATTGTCTTTGAAGTTCCACACTCTATGCATTATTCCAAAGAACAAAATAATGGATAATTTAGTACATCAAAAAATGTGTGATAGAAGTAGTAAACATTCAAATCGGTAACAACAAAATGGTTAGTGTTTCAGAAAAATGTAACACATTGTTTTTTTAACAAGGCATATATTTGTTATAGTATTAAGACTGTTTTTCCCTTGTGTTTTGCAGGTTACCCAAAGCTTTCTCAAAATGAAAACTTAAGTGGGTGTTGTTTGGATCCAAAAAACCTATTTTTTTACTTTCACGAATAAAAAAATAGAAACTGAGCTTTCAAAACATAGCTGTCATGTTAGGGTTTTTAGTTGATAAGTGGTTTTAATTCGGATTTTCTAACTTGGTGAGTCACTGCAGTCACCATTTATCTTTAATTGTAGTTTATTGTAACCTGTATTTTTCATATTTTACTCTGCAACCAATTAAGCTACATGGATGAATTGAAAACTATTTGTAGTCGATTTTTTAACACTTTGCCTCTTACATTTTTATATTATTGAGGGACTAGATGCAGAAGCCATTGCCTTCATTTTCAACCTCTTGCCAACTAATGTCTGTTATCTGCTCTTTTCTCTCTGGTGGTGGAACTGTGAACTTGTTTGTCAAATTATCTTCTGGTCAGGTTTCCAAGTTCATTACCTGGTTCTTATTTTTCCGTATGAATATTCCCTCTCATGTTGTCAGTTTATTTTGGTTTATCACTCCTTTTTGGATCAATGCCATGATTTGTATTCCAAAAAGGAAATGCTACTGCTGAGTTATCTTGTTTCATTTTGATATTTCTAAAGTGCTCTGTGACTGGTTTTTAGGTTTCTTGTAGTTTGACCTATGTAGCATTTTCCACAATTCTTACAACTTATATGGTAGTTAGTTGATGGGATTTCATCTTTTGTTTTTGAATTTAGCAATTTTAAAACTGAGTATCGATCAGTAGGTGCCAAGATTATATTTTGTTTGTTAAAGATCTTTTTGAATTTATTAAATGTTTTTGGGTGGTATGTGAATGCACTGAGTATGCTGTTGCTTTCTTTTTCTTTAGTGAATGTTGTTGCTTCCTTAATGGTTTTTTTAGTTTAGCATTTTTAATTTTCTTAAACACCGACTTTTGTTGTATCCATTTTCTTCTGCTATTTTAAGTATGACTTCTTGTTCTTTGTAGTATTCTTCTTTATCCATGGATATGTTGACTAGTCTGTATGTAATACTGTTTATTATTGTACTGTATAATTTATGTAATGTTCAAGTTTGTATTGGCATCTCATGTTTTGTATTCTCTAATTGGCAACAATTTATTTTCTATTTTAATAAGCATTAAATCATGTATCCCTTATTGCAGAGCTAATAATAATAAAAATAACAGAAGCTGCAGGATTGTCATATACCTCTCTTTCAGATCTCATGGCATCAGATTTTTATAGTGGTAGAAAACTTCTGCAATTGTTTTCTTAATAGTGATGTTATGCAGATTTCACTTTTCGTACAGCTGTATCCTACTTTTCTAAGTTTGAATTGATCAGTGCATAACTGTTGTTTATTGAGTAGGTTTCAACTATTTCTTTGTCCTCTATGCAACAGAGAAGAGGAAATGACTGAAGAACATCTTCTAACCTGTGAAGTCCTACCTGCCGGACCCACTACACAGAAATATTGGAGAGCAAGAGAGCTAATGGCTTCATTGCCAAAGCCTAGCATTTGAAAACAACAACTATTTCTTATGGACACCGCTTTTTTTTTTACAAGTAGGCAGTTGAATCATTCCTTCTTAACCCTCCTATTGTGGACGGAACACACCTGTCTTTGGTCTATGGAACCATCTGATCAGGCATCTAATATGTTGCGCCCAGGAAGGGAACAACAAAGTTTAAATGTTGCCAACTCTTCTTTCCCAGCCCAGGAAAGCTTCCTGTCGATTGTGAATATTCCCATTTGAACACATGGGTTTCAATTTTCTTATTGTCATTCTAGTTACCATTACCAGTTGTTGTGAACTAGTCTTAATGATAACTTTTGTGAAATTTTATCTGTACTCTACTCAATTTGTCTTTATCTAGTGCAAAGACAAATTGTGTATAGAAAAGATATAACGAAAACAAACATTTAATTAGCAATATCAAAGATTGGTCCAAAGTGTTAGACATAGCTCAATACCATAGAGCAGGCCTACAGAATAGTCCCTCCTTCCATACTTGCAGTAATTCCTAGCACATAAGGATACATCCAATTAGGTGAAGCCAGTTTTCCATTTTGGTAGGTATGAAGAGATGGGGAGTAAGGGAATGTCTTGATAACTTGGGACTTACACTGTTTCCCAAGCTGCCATAGAATATCCATTGAGTTACAATAAAATATAAGTATTTGCCACAAACTTCACTTATCTTTTTAAGAAACTTGATGAGCTCTCCACAGAATTCAATAGACTGGTTTTGCGAAAAATGTTTGCATCTCCAGTCATTCTGTTTATTCCTCTTATCATTACAGCCACTAAAGAAAACATAATTTTTATTAACAAAATTAAGATAGAATCAGTTGGCATGATTTCAAGATACACTGTGATTTTTATTTTTTTAAATAAAATATTTTTTTCCCAAACCATTAAAACAATCGGACAATTTAATTGCTTTAATAATTTCAGGATTTATTTCATGGTTATTAAATGGTCCGATAAATTTAATGGTTTGGGAAAAAATACTTATTTTGAAAAATAGAAATCACATAATGAATTTTGAAATATTGCCAATTGATTCTGTCTTTTAAGTTGTTGTTGTTTTTGTTTTTTTTTCTCCTCCAGAGCTTGGAAATAAAAATTATCCTTCCCCTAGCAGAATGAAAATGTGAAAAATTTTCGCGAGATTGGTCTCTTGTGTGGAGAGTTCATCAGTTTTCTTAAAAAGATAAGTGACATTTGTGGCAATCATATTTTATTGTAATTTTTGTATTGCTTCATTGTTATTAGCTTCTGGTGTTATTTAATCCATTGAGTTGCTAGACTTAGTTTGTATTGTGTTAGAGAAAATTATCGAATGTAAGAATTAATCATTTATAACTCATCTATTGCAGCGCTTTCCCTGGGGCGATGGACAGAAGTCATTTTTCCACAACCCTCATGTGAATGCTCTTCCTGATGGATATGAAGAAGACCACCATTGACTTCAGTGAATGTGGAGAACAGTAGTGCAGAGAACTTGTTTATAATGTTAATCTGATGTTGGTTCACATGAGGTTAATGTAAAATTTGTATCACATATTGTAGAATAATAAAGATTCTACCATCAACCAAAGTCTGCTTTCATTAAATAAGTTTATACTCTCCAATTCCAGCCGGAAATCTGATTAATTTACACATCTTTCCTTTGTTTTACAACTTTACAACTTAAGAAGCACAAGAGTAAGTCTGTTTTATACATGAAGTAAGGTAAGGAAACAAAAGATTTAATGCATTTATACAAAATGGCAAACAGTGGATTATTGGGCGAGTGATTGAGCAGAGAAGTTGCATATGTAAATCCAAGATGTGGAGCATATAACTTGACACAGCAGACTCAAACAAGCTGACTTGATATCCTGTGGTGAATGTCTAGAAAACTTGTGGAGTAAATGCAGTGTGCACCGACGAAGGGGATGTGATCAACAGTGCAAATGAAAGAGAAGAGAGGGAAATCTCAGAAATGGAGGTTCTTGGAGTCAAGAAAATAAAATAAAAAACATTTAAATTGCACCAAGGCGAGTATAGAGGGACACAAAATGTGGAAATACAAGGGATTATGTAAAAAGAGGCAAGAATTAGGCAGGTGATATTGAGATGTAGGGCCATATCAACAAGGATGAAAGAAGGTTATTATGGGCAAATTGAAGAAAAGACAGAAAGGGAAGAAAGATTAGAAGGGGATTGTGAGAAGCTGAGGAGAGGTTTTGAGAATGTGTGACGAAGTGATAGGTAATGGGAAGGAGGAATGAAAAAACATTGCTAGTGAAGTTAAATAATTTGTAATAGGGAAAGGGGATGAGAGAAATGGGGTGATGTGTAAGTGAGAAATATTAAAAAGTGAGAACAATGAATCAATTTATTGTTCACCGTAACATAATACAGACATTTTATATTATGTTTTACAAAAATTGTCTTTCATCCTCTCTTTCACACACACACACACACACACACACACAACATAATCTATTCAAAATCATTGAAGTGGTCATAAAAATATTCATCTATAGTATAATAGGCTCTGCTTAACAAGAGTTTAGTCATATATCGAGATTTAACTGTATTGGAACACCACAGTGAAGCGAAAAATTATTAAATTTTGTTTTAGTCGCATAAGAGCCGTATATGCAAACGATGATTTGCGAAACATGTCCTCAAAATAGGTACAAAAGTGAAGCAGATGTGTAAAAAATACGACTCTTCTAAAATTTAATAAGAGTTTAGTCAGTTTAGATTTAAACTTAGCAGCTGACACAGTATTTTTTAGGCTTTCCAGAAGATTGTTAAGTAGTTTTGGACCAAAGTATTGAGGCTTATGTTCAAAAAGTTTTAGCCTGTGACCTTTTAACTATATAGTTATTCTTTCCCCTTGTTTCATATGTGGATATCAGAATTAGAGGTGGTTGTATTTCTGTTATGTACAAAAAAGTATTGTTCACAAAATAAATATGCAGGGAAGAGTAAGTATGTTTAATTTTCTAAAATACGGCCTGCATGAACTCGTACGTGTTATTTTTGCCAGGTATCTGATAGCTCTTTTCTGTAGGAGAAAAATTCTGTTAAAGTTTAATTTGGAAGTGTGCCCCCACAGCTCGATGCCATAAGAAATTTGTGAATATATTGTCACCCAGGCATGACCAACTGACGGCTGAGTGAGGGCCGGGAAGCATTTGGCCATGCCTACCCATTTATCTTGTAGCGCCAACTGAAGGGATCGCAGGCCACTGTGCTGTCTCTTTCCCCTCCCCCTGAGTTCTGGAACAACCAGGATATTTCATCTAACCCGGAACCTTCTAGATTGGCCAGTTGGTCCTATATAAGCGACACGTCGGGCTGGAGGAGAGTTCAGTTCTTGGTGAGCAGCCGTGAGGAGCACCGAGTGAGTGAACGGACCCGAAGACTGTGTACGTGCATCACAGGAGTTGTACGTAATTGGAGTGTAGAGTGGACCTGTGACAGACGAACTGACGAATTGTAATTGTGTGCATTACGTAATTCTGTGTAATCCGGCAAGTGTTCCAACTGTAATTTGGTGGAAATAAAGAACATTTTGAGTTTGTGCAATTGGACTTTAAATTTCACGAACCCACAATATTAATGCAAAATACATAACTTACTAGTATCTACTGAGAGAAAATTGGCTAAATATCGCAACACAAAAAGTCCTGAACTTAATTTACATTCTAGTTTTTCAATATGGTTGTTCCAAGTTAACTTGTCATCAAGGATTAAATATAAAATATTTACACTTTTACACACTGGACTACACTATTGCCTATATTAAGCTGAAGTTCAAAAGGATGTCTCTTAAAATTAAATAGAATTAATTCGCTTTTATGTGCACCCTCTGTTAGGTGCACACCTTGATAGAACACCACTGGTCACTAAGGGCCCAAGAGACCCACACTATATTTATGCAGTTATATGCCAGTATTTCTTTTGGCTTTAATTTTTTCTTTTTTGCCCCTATTATCAGCTTTATTTAGGTTAATTATACATTACTTTTATTAGTATAATCTTTCTAAATACATCAGCTAAAATAAAAAGTGTGCATTATAATTTTTAATTAAAGCTAGAGGCCTCCCAGGTCCCGGTCAACCAATAGAAGGTTAAGTGAATAAAGATACAGTGGAACAATAGTAATATGAAGTTGAAACAAGTGGTAATAATTTACAAGGAAAAATAGCGCAGGATAGAAAAGTACATGAAAAGTAAAGACTATTAAAGGGGCAAACATGTATAAAGTAGGTAATTGTATTGAAGGGCTGCCCTGTTAGCAAAGGTACCAGGTCTCAGCTCAGGAGTAGCCCAAGATGTATTTGTTTTAGTACTTGATAAATCAAATATCTATTTTACCATCAGAAGCAGCGTGGTATGTTGTTTAAATAAAATGGAGGTCTAGTAGTTTTGTCAGATTTGTAAAAAGTGAGCACATCTGTATTTCTACTTATATCACTATTGTTCACTGTAATGTGCAAATTTAGTTGTTTTGTTTATTGTTGTAACTTGTTTGTACTATATTTCAATATCTCAATAATGTATTACTTCTACTGTGGTTGCTGATAACCTTAGTTGTTGTAAAGCGACCTTAAATAAATGAAGAAAAAAAAAGGACATCACTTTGGAAATGTGAAGATTGGGTCACATATGTAATAAAACCATTTCTATAAATGTTTATTAATAGTAAATGAAATAGAATTAGTTTTTGTAAGAATAGTTTGTTGAACAGGTACAGAATTTTTGCATAAAACTAAGCTTATTACCTTTTCAGTCAGTGTAAACCAAAGCACAGAGAAAGAATGTTCTACACCTTTTAAGACAAACGACAATCTTATAAACTTTGTTTCTTAATTTTTCTTTTCTTTTTGTTTACTTTTCTCTAAGTAAAACAGTTGATGAACAATAATGTGAAACAATTTTGACTTGACTTGAAACTTTTACTATGAAAGTTAGAACATTGTTTGAATATATCTTTAGAGGCAGAAATAATGTTTTCAAAAGAAATAAAGTATCTATGTGTAAAGATAAAGGTGGATCACGCTATAAAGGTGGATCACACTCTAAAGGTTAGCTTTATTTACTACTTCCCACTTACATTAATATAAGATTATAACATGCAAAATGTTTACAAAACTATAAAGAACTAAAATGCATTTTTAGACTATTTTAGAACTAAATGTGAATGGTTTGAAAGTTGTTACACAAAAAAAGAATACTTTTACTCATATATGTGAAACAAAAAAAAAAGTGTAGAACATTGAAAGCAATGAAAATGTCTAAATTAGAGGTTTTGGAGATGTAAGCACTTGCAGAACCTATAACCCATCAACCCCTTTTTAGGACAGTTTTTTCATAGCAAGGTTACAACAAAAAGTCAAGGAAATACTCCATTTTCTTACCATTGTACATGTGCAGAAGAAAGTGGTAAGTGAAATCTGTTAGAACTAGTTATTTGAATCTTATTCATATGTACACATTTACCTAAGAACCATTAAAAGTTTAAATACTATGGGATGTATCATAACCTAACCTTGGGTTAAATTTCAAAGTTACAGAACTGCCATTCCATTCATATGTACACTAACCTAGGGTCATAATCTAACCTTGGGCAAATTTAAAACCACAGAACTCTTCAGTTCTGAAGTACATCAGCAAAAAGTATCAGCAAGAGCCCCCTACCAACTGGAGCTCAAACTTAAGTACTATGAATCTTATGATATGGACCACCAACTTTACTTCCCTTCTAAAGGAAGCCATGCTAGGTATTTTTATGCTCAAGAAAAGTCATTGTTCTCTCCCAGATTTGAACCTGTGACCTTGTTGACAATTTCTTGATAATGCCTTCAAGTGGAGACGGAATGTATTGAAAGAAAATTTGTGGCATGTGAAGTACAGAATATCTCAGTCAATTCATTGTATAATTTTAATTATTACATTAGTTAACTCTGTTAATTCCAATTTACCTTTTCAGATTATTTTTGTCATTTGTGTAGATACCAATTAAAATTGCTTCTGTTTTCCCAAATGTTGTTGCTATCATCCAATGCCATGATGAAAAAGCCATGAACTTAGATTTTCAATCAGTGGCAGACAAATGTTGAGAAAAACAGAAAAAGTGCCACTAGGCTAGAACTTCAATGAAAGTAATTTACTGTTTTTTGAGTGGTACTGAGCTGCCTAGCTGGGTTACATTTTCTTAAAGTGACTTACTGACTCTGGCCTGGCTGCACTAGCTGTATGTTTACTGCAATAATCTTGAACATCAAGTGTTGTATCTTTCAGCTATGTTTCATTTGTTTTAACAAACTATGTTTTATTAAAATAAAGCTTGATACTGATTTAATAATACATGAAGTTGAGAAATATCTGATTCTATAGATAATGCTAAATGAAAATTGTAAGAACAGAAATGCAAAATAAATAAACATAACCCTCCCAACCTGACTGCCGGCCTCACGCCCATATATGCAAGGTAGAGGTGGGCGATCATCCACCGATATGAGGAGATATGGTCAGCATCATGCCTCTCCCAGCCAGAAAGTTGGCTTTCTTGACCAGGATTTGCTATAATCTGTTTGCTGTTAGAGTAAAGTATTACGCCACATTCCGCCATGCGCTCCGCCTTCTAGTTCATCATTGGTTAACATAAAATCTGCGCATGCGCACCTAAACAGCAATGCCATCATCGAAGTTTAACTGCCATCTTTGTTGTTACATCAACTAATGCATTTTTGAACTTTTGAGTCATTATAAGAAATACGACTCATCAAAATTTAATAATTTTGAGTCATTGTTCTTACTGTAATTACGCTCTAATGTTAATTCTATATTATAACAACAAATTGAATGGTTTATTGAAAGCAGGTAAAGCAAGAAGCTTAATAAACTGTGGAACAATATTGTGGAAGAACACAAGAGTATTAACATCCACCAGCCAATACGGCATGTGCTTCTTTGACATTTATTCTTATAGCAAACAGATTATACCTATCATAGCTTCTCAAATTCCTCATGATGCTGAGTGGGCACTGGTCCTATACCTGGGACTTGGGAGGATGTAGAAGACCCATTTTAAGAGAAACTAAAATTGAATCTGGTGGGATGGGAAAATGTTGATTGCTTTAGGATAGTACAAAAAGACCTGAGACCAAGACCTGTAACACCTATTTTTCACTGGTATCCAACCAGCAGGCGGTTAGTACTGCAGCAGTAGGCACATTGTTAGCACGTTGAGTATCAAAATTCTAGCACTTAGGTGTAAATTATAAGCTTCATATAAATTATAATTATAATAATCACATACCTTTGTCATAGAAGGTGTTAGAAATGATGTCATTGTGCTACCATGCTTGTCTTACACTATCGAAGAAACTTTGTTTACTCACATTAATTCATCTTCTGAAATTTCAGTAATTTCTCTTCTGATATTTTCTTTCAGTTCTTCCAACGTATGTGGGATGTTCCGATACACTTTATTTTATAAGTTCCTCCATAAATAAAAATCGCATACTGTAAGTTCTGGGGATTGTGGTGGCTATAGTCCTTTGCTGATGATCCTGTCTTCAAACACTTCCCTGATTAATTGCAACGATAGATGAACTGTATGTGCTGTAGCAGTCTTGTTGAAAATAGCCTTTGTGTACTCAATGTCAGATAAATATTCCAGCAATGGTTTGATTATTGCATCCCTCTATCTCTGTCTGAATATAGGCCCTACAGCATACCAAACACCAATTTTTTTGGTCATGCAATGGCATTTTGTGCACAATATCGGGTTTTTCTGCATTCCAATATCCTTTGTTTTCTGACAGTACATGTCATGTAATGAAAACCATGCTTCGTCTGTGAAAAAAATTAATTTTGGATCCATAGAGCCATCATCCAATTGCAGAAATTTACTGCACTCGCAGTATCATGTGGTTGCATTTCCTGAATTATGGTTATCTTATGTGGTTTTAATTTCAAAAGTTTTGTGACTTTCCAAGCGTAGAATTGTGGCACGTAGGAATCATGCATGAAAATGTGGCATGCTTAAGTATACACACTTCTTGGCATTATAACAGAACTAATGCCAATTAAATCACAAATAACAACAAGAACCCGCACTAGCAATGACCAAATATGTACTAATGCGGAGAAAGTCAGGTTTTAGCAATGGTGAGAAACCCTGTGTGCACACACCTACCTCCCATCAGACGACCAATCACCGTTGAAGAATAAGGCACTGTTGCAAAAACTGCAACAATGAAATTCAAATGGTACAAAAATATTTAGTGAACAAGATTTTGGAAAGAAGCAGAGAGAATTAAAATCAGTAGCATTAATGGAAATGAAAAAAGAGAGATGCAGGTAAAAAAGCCTTTGTTAAACGCTTGAAGGCATGAAACAGGAACTCAAGTCAGCATTGCATAGCATGGGAGCGGAATTAAGATTAGAAGATATTGATAGTCAAGTTATTTTTGCTAATATAAGGGAGAAAAGCTCTTTGAGGATATTTAGGGAAGGAAAAACAGTGTGGGGAGAGAAAAGTACATAGATGTGTGTAATAAGCTAGGACAAGAAGGATTTGCTTGGGTGAGGATAGGAGTTAGAAATTTGAGAGGTATTAGACATGATAAAGTAAAGGGAAATGCTCAATGTGTGGAGAAGATAATACAGACTGGCATGGGATACTACACTGCAAACAAAGGTATTGTGATTGCGGTGACACACACAAAAGGTTTGGCGCGGAGGGATAAGGGACAGATAGTGCCGGGCGGAGATAAACAGCTTGCCTAAGCAGATAGAGTTAGATAAAAAAAGGGAAATTCTAGTGACATCTTGATTGTCTTACAGAACATTCGATTTCTTTTTTGAGTTTGATTTATGAGTCACTATGTTTACACTCAAACTTCACTTACTTGTATAATTGGAACGTTTACAAGATCATCGATCTCATCCTCAGCTGTTTGGTGACTAAATCATCCAATCATCATGTCAATCATTTAGTCACCAAACAGCTGAGGATGAGATCGAATGATCTTGAAAAAGTTTCAATTATACAACAACAAGTAAGTGAAGTTTGAGTGTAAACATAGTGACTCATAAATCAAACTCAAAAATGAAGAATACTTCACTGTTAATAATGCTTCTGCTTTTAATATTTATTCGATTTCTTGTTTGTTACAGAATATTCCAGAAATGTCTAGTAATATGAGTAGGGGTATATATAAGGAAGCCGCGACTTGCCAAGAGTAGTCGTAAACAGAATTGTAAACAGAGTCGTAACGAGAGTTGTAATTGAAGCTGGTGTGTGATGAAAGTGAGCGCTTTTGTTTGTGGTCAACAACCTTGGTAGATTGTAATTGTGTATGTGACATAATTCTGCTACTGTAAGAATTGACCAGACTGTATTTCTTCGGAAATAAAGAACATTTTGAATTTCTGCAAATTAGACTTTTAATTCTATGAGCCCACAAAGTCACAGAATAGAGAACAAATTTGGCAAGAAAAGTGGAATAGTTTTAGAGAGTGGGAGAGGTATTACTGATCAGGAAAATGTTGTCTGTGAAAGGAAAGAATAATGCAAGAAATACAAGTGATTATTTACGGAAAGTCAGAGAGAAATGGTTAAGAATGATTAAGAATAACCAACACTTAAGGTTGTAGAAATGTTAACAAGGAATATATGAGAGCAGAAGGTCTTGAATACACCGAAAGCCAGGGGTTGTGTGTATTGAGACTGTACATTAAACAAGGCAAGCAGGTAAGAAAGGTTTTTCTTTTGGAAATGGATAAAATGGACGAAATGATGCTCAAATAAGTCCAAGGCCCATAGAGCCTAGAGTTATCCGAGTTTCGTCTTTCAGAATAAGAGAAAACCTTATGCAGGTAACTCTTCGAACTCTGGACCTATTGAATGTGAGGCAGGCATGCTACCATCTACGCTACCAAGGTGGGCAGAGAGGAAGGGTACACTGGGTGTGAATAAGATGTTTTGTGTTATGGATGTTGTTAGTGGTAATATGTTTATGAAAGTATATATGTATGAAAAAACATGAGATATAAATATGCTATTCTACTTATGTACCTTTAAATATGTTTGCAGTAGACAGCAGGTTTGATAGTATTCTTGCACTTCCTTGAATTTTGTATTCACATAAAAATTTTCTTTCATGATTCTTATGTTTTGCAGATTCATGGAAAACATGGCGAAAACTCTCTTTTGGGTTAGCATTACCCATGGTTGTTGTGGGCACACTTGTAAACATCCTAATTTTGGCAATGTGTGGTGAAACACATGGGCCACCATTTGTGCCTTATGAATACATGTACAGAAGAGTAAGGGTGAGTGACTTTGACGTTATTAACAAAGTATTAATAATGAATCCACAAACAGGCTGTGGCATAGGTTCCCACTTAAGAGGGTAGAACAGGGCACTCTATGGTCCTGTAACTTGCAAAGCCAAAAGCATCACTCCTGCAACAATTTTGTTGAAGAGGATTGCCCCTCCCCTCCAAAAATAAATTCCAAGATAAATCTCTAATTAAAGTAAAAATTGCTAAAATAGGATTATGTACCACATACCACAAAACTCATTCAAGAAGAAAAACAATTGAAATTTAAGGAACTGATATATCATCCAAAAACGTTTTACAAATTTAAGAAGATTTTTATGAAGCACAACATCGGCCTAGCCCTAGAGAACAAATTTAGCATAGACAAATTACTTTGTAATAGATTAAAAGACCTTATACCATATTCATTTATTTCATCCTTAAGACCATGCTTACATGATATGGAATCGTCACAAGATAAAAAAGCTGGAATTTACAAAATCAATTGCTCTGATTGTAATAAAGTATTGTTGTGACTGCGGCGAAGCACACAAAAGATTCGGCACGTAGAGATAAGGGACAGATAGCGCCAGGTGGAGATAAAGGGCTTCCCTAAGAAGATAAACATAGTGTGGAGATAAAAGGCATGCCAAAACAGATAAAGTTAGATAAAAAAAGGAAAATTCTAGTGACATCTTGATTGTCTTACAGAACATTCCAGAAATATCTAGTAATATCAGTAGTGGTATATATAAGGAAGCCGAGACTCGCCAAAGGACAGTGGTAAACAGAGTCGTAACGAGAGTTTTAAACAGAGTATAATCAGAACTGAATTATGTAAATGCTTTTGTTTGTGGACAGCAACCTTGGAAGATTGTAATTATGTATGTGACATAATTCTGCTACTGTAAGTGTACTTCTACGGAAATAATGAACGTTTTGAATTTCTGCAACTTGGACTTTTAATTCTACAAACCCACAGTCACAGTATATATAAAACGAAACAAAAGGAAATCTGCAAACCAGACTAAAAGAACATATAAAATGGTTAAAATACAAACAAATGGACAAATCTGAAGTTTCACACCATTTCTGGACACCAACCATAACATCAAATCGAACGTTACATTAAACAAACTGACCAGTCATGCAGCAGAATTGGACACATGGGAAAAGATCTTCATGCTGAAACATAAATGAAAGTTAATGAATTTTGATTTACCATCCCAAGTGATGTTAGTGTTATTAGCACCGACTCATCGTAAGTAAAAAATTACATCTTAACACATCACATATAGAAAAGGATTATGTTTTTATCAATTGCAGACTTCCGCTGTTAAAAATTCTTAACATAACTGCTGAGGCTTTCATGGCCAGTGTTGCCAACTGTATTAAGTAGATCTTACGGGCTTATGAGCCATGTTCGAGTTGGTTTAACTTCCTCCAACGTTTTGCCGAAAATGCATCTGGCATACTAGTTAACTCCTGAGTCCAAAGACTCAGACTGAGTCTTTGAACTCAAGAGTTCACTAGTCTGATCACCCTGAAGATGCCGGACTAAGTCTTTGGAGTCGGGAGTTCACTAGTCTGATCACTCTGAAGATGCCGGACTAAGTCTTTGGAGTCGGGAGTTCACTAGTCTGATCACCCCGAAGATGCCGGACTAAGTCTTTACACTCGGGAGTTCACTAGTCTGATCACTCTGAAGATGCCGGACTGAGTCTTTGGACTCGGGAGTTCACTAGTCTGATCACTCTGAAGATGCCGGACTAAGTCTTTACACTCGGGAGTTCACTAGTCTGATCACTCTGAAGATACCGTACCAAGTCTTTACACTCGGGAGTTCACTAGTCTGATCACTCTGAAGATACCGTACCAAGTCTTTACACTCGGGAGTTCACTAGTCTGATCACTCTGAAGATACCGTACCAAGTCTTTACACTCGGGAGTTCACTAGTCTGATCACTCTGAAGATACCGTACCAAGTCTTTACACTCGGGAGTTCACTAGTCTGATCACTCTGAAGATGCCGGACTAAGTCTTTACACTCGGGAGTTCACTAGTCTGATCACTCTGAAGATACCGTACCAAGTCTTTGGACTCGGGAGTTCACTAGTCTGATCACTCTGAAGATACCGTACCAAGTCTTTACACTCGGGAGTTCACTAGTCTGATCACTCTGAAGATACCGTACCAAGTCTTTACACTCGGGAGTTCACTAGTCTGATCACTCTGAAGATGCCGGACTAAGTCTTTACACTCGGGAGTTCACTAGTCTGATCACCCCGAAGATACCGTACCAAGTCTTTACACTCGGGAGTTCACTAGTCTGATCACTCTGAAGATACCGTACCAAGTCTTTACACTCGGGAGTTCACTAGTCTGATCACTCTGAAGATGCCGGACTAAGTCTTTACACTCGGGAGTTCACTAGTCTGATCACTCTGAAGATGCCGGACTGAGTCTTTGGACTCGGGAGTTCACTAGTCTGATCACTCTGAAGATGCCGGACTAAGTCTTTACACTCGGGAGTTCACTAGTCTGATCACTCTGAAGATGCCGGACTGAGTCTTTGGACTCGGGAGTTCACTAGTCTGATCACTCTGAAGATGCCGGACTGAGTCTTTACACTCGGGAGTTCACTAGTCTGATCACTCTGAAGATACCAGACTAAGTCTTTGGACTCGGGAGTTCACTAGTCTGATCACCCTGAAGATACCAGACTAAGTCTTTGGACTCGGGAGTTCACTAGTCTGATCACTCTGAAGATGCCGGACTAAGTCTTTGGAATTGGGAGTTCACTAGTCTGATCACCCTGAAGATGCCGGACTGAGTCTTTGGACTCGAGAGTACACTAATCTGATCACCCTGAAGATGCCGGATGCAGTTTTCGGCGAAACTTCAGAGGAAGTTAAACCAACTCAACCACAGCCCACAAGTCCGTGAGATCTACTTAATATAGTTGACTGAATTCTTATGTTGATACATCGTAATACCATCCTCAATTAAGTGCAGAAAAATATTTTACAGATTTAATATTCGGAATCAGCTTTTGAAGGCTGAAACAAAATGCAATTCATTTTGTATGTCATGAGAAATCCATTTATAGGAATCACATTGCTTGCTTTTCAAGTTCATGATTATCCTCGCATTTAAGAAGTATTTTTGTCAATTGTTTGTATATACCTAAACGTTGTTGCTATCATTCATTTCTCTCGTGAAGAAGCCATGAACTTAAGTTTAAGATCCCTGACTGTAATCCTGCTCCCCTCAATTATTTAGAAAGGGAAGCCCTCCTAATTCTTCGAACCCGGGTATTCGAGCAAATGGTAAGCAAAGTTTTCAGAGTTATGCTTATATACAATTGCACAACACCCTTTCTGCCGTAACTAAGAGAATCATCCCAGTCATTGCACGGTTGACTTCTGTAACCAGAGCCTGGTGAGGACCTTAGGCTTTCCTCGTTCAGAGGGGCCAGGCGCCGCCTAGGAAGTGGAGCGCCTGTAAGTAGGAGACGTGTTTGTTTGCCATGCTTCCTTATTATCTGTTTATTTTTTTTAAGGTGAGGTGCTTTCAAATATGTAACAATGCTTTCAAATTCAGAGTCCATCTCCCATGACTCCATGAGGTTAGATTTTCATTGGTTGTTGACCAGGTAGTCAAAGAACGACAGGGTAGGCTGGCAGGAACTCGTAGATTTTCGTAATTACATCCAAATATGAATGTTACAATTATATGTTGAACATGGAAGAAACTGTTATATTTAGCTCATTTAAAATGTGCAAGAGTGTGATAAATGTCATAATCAGCATGCCGTACATTTGAGATTAGGGCTTCCTGGCTTTGCAAGTTGGCCATTATTATAGGATTTCCACAGCCAACAATCATGTTTTATAGTGTCAAGTCCATTGTTAAGGGAGAATGTGTGATGCTAATGTTGCACTGGAATTCATATTACTGCATTCATATACTGCATACCAGTTGAGTGATATATGTTAATTATATATTGTTACTCTGACGTAACATACAATAGCTGCGGAAATTCAGAAAAACATTTTTGTTATAATTTTTTTTGTTCCAGCAAATTACACAAAAGAATGTGCATAGTTGTCCCTGTTGCTTTAATAATTTGATGTTGTGCAAACCAACTTGAAAAATATTTTGGTTTATTTTGTTTTTATACAGTGCCTTATTTTTTACTGGTGGCCGGCCAGCAGGAGGTAGCTGCCTGCATGCGCACAGTGCTTCTCACCATTTCTGGCACCTGCTTTTCTCTTCATGAGTGCATGATCAGCCGTTGTTAGTGCGAGTTCTTGTTCTGTTATTTGTGATCAAATTGTGATTAGTTCTGTTATAATGCAAAGAAGTATGCATACTTTAGCACACCGCATATTTATGCATGATTCCTATGTGCCAACAGAGTCTTGTAGAGAAGTGACATTGCTATTTGTAGACCAATTTCCTGGTATTCCTGCACCTCACAGAGAGACAGTTTGTAAAGTAAAGAGATTTAGAGAAACTAGTTCTGTTCTTGATAAGAAACGAAAAAGAACTTGCTATGTGCTTACTTCCCTTTTGAAGACAATATCTTAGAAAATGAATTAATGCATGTCAACAGAAATTTTCTATGAAGGTGTGAGACATGAGTGCCAGCGTTTCCAACACCTTCTGCAACAAAGGTATGTAATTATTGTAATTACAATTTACATGATACACCTAAGTGCTAGAATTTCGATATTCAATGCACCAGCAGCATGCCTACTGCAGTGGCAGCGTGCCTTCTGATGCAGCACTAACTGCCCACCAGCAGCAACCAGTGAAAAATAAGGCACTGTATATATTTCTATTGTCCATAATTATTTATTGAACTAAATCATGTATACTGCAATTGGTATTACTGGAAAATATAGTTTTTTTTTCTGCATGTATATTTTTAGGAAAAATGTTATGGATAAATCAACATATTTACACTCTTAATATATTTATTACTCATAGTTTTACTTTGTTTTGGTTAGTACTGTCTTATACTAAATGATTTATTGTTTGTGGCTCACTAGGGTGTGTGTGCTTATTTGCTATTTTATATTATGTGTTTACCGATCCATTAAATAATATTATGTTATGCACTACTTATTAACTGAAATTCACAAGTGGAATGACCTTTCAGTTCCAGGACGTTAATTGCCTGGAATTTCATTAGTAACAGGATTTGTATTTATAGTTCATACAGTTCCTTTTACCAAGTGCTAAGAATAATTGGTTTATTCCCAGTTCTATTTATGTTTGTTTTCTTCTTCTGTCTTGCACTCATATTATTTATCTTTTTCAGCTGATTAGGTGTTATCTCCATCCCAAAGTTCATAACATACAGTTCTTCATTTCTATATTGTTACATCTTTCTTCTCTCTGGCCTCCACTATTTGTGACTTTTCCAAAGCTTCCAGTATTTGTTTTAAACTTGAAATTAAATAATCACAATATTTTCAATTGGCCCAACACCAGATCTGAATCAGATGATGCCATGATGAGTAAATACAGGCTTACTGCCTGACAATACTGTGACTTTGTGGGTTCGCGAAATCAAAAGTTCAGGTTACAAACACCAAAAATTGCACTTTACTTCCGTAGAAACTCACTTTGTCAACTTTTACAGATGCAGGATTACATCACATACACAATACAACTTGCAAGGTCAACGACCACAACACAGCTGTTCACGCACATGCATCCAATTACCGACTGACTCACTTTGGCAGGCGGGCTCCCTTTTTTATAGATTACTCACATTCTGGAATGTTCTCCAACAATCAAGACGGCTTGAACAAAGACGAACACCTTTCCCCACCATTTTGGCGAGCTTTTATCTACACACTGCACTGTCCATCTCTTTGAATGCTTGGCCGCGCCGCCTCTTCAACAATGGGCTCGCAACAATATTATGCTAAATGAACTCTCTCTTCAGATATAAACATGTCACATTATCAGGTATACAGTGCACCCACATGCACGCAATGAAAGATTAGAAATATGACCTTGTAAAATTAGAAGCTTAAGATTGGAGTATAAGTTTGAGATCATTTATTCCGAGAAAAGGAAATCTTCTGCATGCTACCTCTTACTTCCATGCTTTGCTCAGAATCACATCCTCTAATTTTATTCATACACCCAATATTTGACTCATGAGAACATTCACTAATTTAGCAGCTGAAAATTTCCACAGAACATTCTAGAATGTTCTAGAAGCAGGGGTTAGAGGAACCTCCAGAAGATTCTGGTTATCTGTCAATAGCATTTCTAATGTTTTTGCTGGGTGAAATAAGTCCCAACTACCTATCTCAGTGATAAATAAAATGCATATGTTGAATGTGTTAAATTTATTTGTTTCATCTTTATTTTCAACCCCTGCAGACCTCTAATATAAAATGATCATTTCTGCTCAGTTGGCTACATACACAGGCGCTACAAGGGGGTTACAATGCCTGAAAGCACTGAATTTCATACTATTGGTCCTGAAGATAAGTAAAATTTCTTTCAGAGATTTCCATGGGGAGATGGAGATAAATCATTTTTTCACAATCCTGATGTAAATGCCCTTCCTGATGGGTATGAACCAGGTCGTGGACCTACCCAACGCTACTCTGATGAGGATGAAGAGGATGAAGATGCAATTGAAGCAGAACTTGAGGAAGACGAAATGTGTAAATGAAATTAAAATTTTAAGCACTGTGAATGCCATAAAGTATCTTTTTACAAGTATATAACTTGTAAATCAGTAACTTATTTTCTAACTGCAAATTACTTCATTGCCCCTAGATTTTTTAGTGTTTACTATTAAATTTTTGTTTTTCATGTTTCTCTGCATTAGAGTGGAAAAAAACAATTGAATAAATATGATTAAAACTATGTATTGTATATCCCTAGCACCGGTGGTACTTCTGATGTTACTAGAGGTTATGTTGCATTGGAAATCTGACCCCTCCCATCAGGAAACTGATCAGATTGGTTTGGACTCAGTGGGGCTGCAGCTGTTACTCCAGGGATAGCAATGTGCTATGCCTCCATGTCCTCCTTTACTACCCCAAAGAGCTGGTAGAAGAAACCAAAACATTTAGAGAGATATCGAAATTTAACTGTATTGGAAAAGTGAAGCGAAATAATTATTAAATTATAGATGAGTCATATTTTTTACACATGAGCTTCACTTGCATACCTATATTGAGGACATGTTTTGCAAACTATAATAATAATAATAATAATAATAATAATAATAATAATAATAATAATAATAATAATAATAATAATAATAATAATAATAATAATAATAATAATAATAATTTATTTTCATCCATAATAACACTTACATGTTGTCGGATACGTCAAAATAAACAGTTATATACATTTAATTACAATTCGTCCAGTCTATACAAGCATTTTTGTATTAGAAACTTGTTTAGTTCATTTATAAATAATTTACCTTTTTTTGTTTTTAGTGAATTTGGTAGTTTATTAAATAATAATTTTCCCATTATTAAGGGATCTTTATCTGTTGACTTCTTATTTAAAGTTATTCTGTGGTAATTATTTTGTGTCCTTGTTTCATGTTTGTGACAATGTTTATTTAAGTTACCCATTTCATCCTTGCTAATTACAAACATTATTACTTTAAAAACGTATAGAGATACTACTGTTAGGATTTTGTTTTCTACAAAAACATTTCTACATGATTCTCTTCTATTTACCTTATATATACATCTTACACATTTTTTCTGCAAAACTAGCAATCTGTTCATGTTAGTCATACAAGTGCTTCCCCATATCTCAACTGCATATTGTAGATGTGAATGTATTATTCCATAATAAGTTAGTTTCAGATATTCAGAATTTAGGTATTTTGCTAGGTTCCTTAATAAATATAGATTTGTACTTATCTTTTTACATATATAGTCGATATGGTGTCTGAATGTTAGGTTTTCATCAATAATCACTCCTAAGAATTTAATCTTATCTAATTGCTCGATTTGTTCACCATTTATATTTATATTAATAGGATTACTACTATACCTGTTATTGCGGTGTTGGAACATGACTGTTTTTGTTTTTTGAAGATTTACTTTCAAGCTATTGTTTGTAAGATAATTATAGATAATTTGCGTTTCTGTAGTTATTATTTTCTCCATTCCATTTACTTCCTTAGTACCAAATATCAATGAGGTGTCATCGGCATACGTCACTGTTTTTGAGTGTGTAGTTATAGGAAGATCATTCACGTAGATCAAAAAAAGTATTGGTCCCAGGACAGATCCTTGAGGAACTCCTGCTATGATGTTTTCATAATTGGATGTGATTGATTCTATTGTATTTCTACTCTTGGTTGTACATTGTTTTCTGTTTACTAAATAGGATTTTAATATTGTGTGAAATTTCCCCCTTATGCCATACTTCTGCAATTTGTTCAGTAGCATTTCATGTGATACACTGTCAAATGCTTTAGATAGGTCAAGGAATATCCCTGTGATCTTTTCTTTATTTTCAAGCCCTTGGAGTATATTGTGGTATAGCTCTGCTATCGCTGTGGTTGTGGAGTGATTTTTCCTGAATCCATGTTGAGATTTACTTAGTATATTGAATTTATTTAGAAAGCTTATTAATCTATTATTTAACACTTTTTCAAATACCTTAGCAAAAACAGAAGTTAAGGTAATAGGTCTATAGTTTTCTGCTTTTGTTTTATTGCCTTTTTTTAAATATTGGTCGAACTATGCTTATTTTTAAACAATCGGGAAAAGAATCCTCCATTATTGATGCATTTATCAGGTGCTCAAGTATATCTAGTAGGGCATATTTACAATGTTTCAGTGTTTTTGTAGATATTTCATCCCACCCCGTCAATGTGTTATTATTGTTCGCATCATCAGCTCTAATGCGACTAAAGCTTGATCCAGTGGTGTGGGTAGTTCTGGAGTTGCTGCTACCATCTGTTGATTTTGTGATGAATTTAAATGTGGAGTTGTCTTCTGGCGGGATTTCAAAGTTCATTAGTTGGTTTTTATGTTTTTCTATGTATATTCTCTCCCATATTACGAGACCACTATGTTTTTGTACGTATTTAATACTCATCTATAATTTAATAAAACAAGATATGTTCTAATAGAGGAAAAAATGGACAAAATTGGTATATTATTTGAACACTTCAAAGAAATCTTTAAGACATAATATTTAAAAAAATTGAAGCTAATTATATATATATATATATATACACACATGAGGTTTGGCAATTAAATAATGATATTGGTGTCAGAAATATGATTTGTTGCAAACAAAGGTACAACTAACTTTTATTCCCTTAAACATACTCCCCTCCCCTATCTATACACCGCTGCATATGTGTGTAGGTCATCCGTTGTCACCCTCTTCAACAACTCTGTCGTGGCTGGCCCCGTTAGCATTGTATTTAATAGACCCATTGTATGATAATCGTTTGCGTTGTCCTGTCTGTGAAAGTTGAAAACAAGATTTGTGATGTCATTGTACCTCCTTGCAACAATTTAATATTCTTTTTCAGCACAATAACACTATTGCTGTAAGAAAAATTTGAAGTGGCTTGTGAAAAAGTGTCAACTCCTCTCAGAGGCAGACCAAAATCAAGAACAACATATTTTAAGAAATAAATAGCCTATAATACCTATATTAATGTATTTATCTTTGCAGTACAGGAGTTGCATAAACTTTTGAACAAAAAATGTATGCTTTAAAATAAGCCTTCAAAGTAGAGTAGAACCTTGTTTACCCGGATCAACTGGGACCAGGGCTGATCCAAATTAATAAGAATTTGGGTTATCCAGAGACTGACAGAAAAACAATAAAAAAGCCATCTACAACATTATAGCAAAATATTTTTAATGGAGTTTAGAAAGTAACTGCTTATGCATGGATCAAACCACAGCTGGTTCATCAACACTATCTGAATATAATTTTGAGTCGAACTAATACTCAATGTTCCATTTATTGCTAGTATATACCTAGAATGCGTTTCGTTAGGATCTTCCTAACATCATCAGCTGTTGTTGACTAATGGACGTTGGTTTGGTGAACTTATTGGAGGCGACAGAAGTGTGTCTGTTGGTATCTTGATGAACTTGAAGTTTGGGTTTTCTTCATAGGTAGTGTTGAAATTAAACAATTTTCTCTCATATTTGTTTATGAAGATTTTTTCCCGCATGATTAATGCAGCTGGACCTTGGACACTTTTTAATAAGTGAATTTCTCATTCTATATCATGATTCTCCTTCCAAAAATGGTACGCTACCGCCAAATTATCTATTTCTTTGTTCCTGATGCTCCTAAAATGCTCTTTAAGCCTAATGTTCAAGTTCCTTTTTGTTTTTCCAATGTAAAAGTTGTCACAGCCTTTGCAGTTTATCCGGTACACACCTGATTTTTTGTCTGTGGGCCAAAGTAATATTGTGCTCTTTGACGACTTTTTGGAAAAAGTTGTGTAGCTCTGGGATGATATGTAAATTTTCTGTATGAAGTTCCATTACTGATTGGGGAAAGAGTAGTTACTTATTTGCATCTTTGTTGTCTTTTGAATTTATCAATTTTTGTTTCGACCAATTCAGCACTGAATTAGTTTGACTGAAAATTATATTAATTTTGTGCTTCATTGTATCATAGTCCTTACACATTGGAAAACACTATCCAAATCTTCTTCATTTTCATTTTCAGTAACACTGCATTGTGCAATAATGCCTTCCCCTGTGATTGGTTTATAACCTTCATCACTGTTGATTTGCAACCAATTGTCAATCCCTTCAGCAACATCGGAACAGCCATTGTTATTTTTAAAATCGTCTATAAAATCTTATTCTGCACTTGTTTTGTTCTTCTTCTATCTTGTTTTCTGATAAATCACATACACCAGGCCACAGCTTTTCCATGACTAAGTTTCTCTTCCAGCCTGGTCCAAACAGTTGGGGTGAGTGCAATGAATTTGTCTGCTGGCAAGAGAATTTGAGTCATGTACCTACTGAGAACAGCAATTTATCGTCTGTAAAACCAGTCTTCATTTAATCGCAAAAACTATTTGTAGTTGGTTTATTGATACCCATCACTTACTTTTTTATATTATTGAGATACTAGTTTCAAAGGTAATCGCCTCCATTTTCAATCTCAATTTGGAAAGAGATTGAAAATGGAGGTGATTGCTATTGAAACTAGTGTCTCAATAATATAAAAAAGTAAGTGACAGGTATCAATAAACCAGCTACAAATAGTTTTTGCGATTAATTTTGATGTCACTGTCACTAAATTCCTCCAAACACATATAAGTCTTCATTTACAATGCTAAGCAACTTTTTTTTTTTTTTTTTTTCAAAACTGGTCCAGGTTAAAGAGGTCGGATTAACATGGTATTACTGTAACTTCCTATTTATGTATACTGTGTATTATAAAACATTAAATTATAGATTTCCCAATTAATCACATTTTTCAATATTTTGTGCATCTTCTCTTCGTCTTTACCTCAAACACTCAAGAGTTTACTGTGTAACTGAAAAGCAGCTCTAGTTGTCAGGTTGGTGTGTTCTTCAGAAGGTGGAATGGACTTATTACAAAAAGAAAAAAGAAGAAACAATGTTTTATGACTCTGATATTGATTTATAAAGAGTTAACAAAAGTTTATTTTAATTTCTGAACATGAACAATACAACTTTCACACAAAATAAACTCTCTAATCATCTCATACTATATTTCTAAATAGAAAATAAAATACGACTAAAGTTTTCTTTTTAAACAAATTTTTGGCACAGATTTTAACAACCAATTGTCTTAGTTTATAGTGTTAACTCATTAGTTCAACCCTTGATAAACTAACACAGTACCATCTTTACATCACAAAAAAGAATTATTCTTCTTGAAGTTTGTTGTGCATCTAGGCTTATTTTGTGTGTACACATGAATACACACTTATTAAATATAAACTACAATCTTAAAAAATTAGTTTGCAGTAAGATTTAAACACGTGCAAAGCTTTAGCTGCCATTAGATAAAATTTATAAATAACAAATTAATATTTCTAACTGTTACCAATTAAATTCTGTTTGAAGGAGCTCAGTGATTAACATACAGACTTGACACACACTATTTTTCTATATAATTCACCTTGGCTTATCTTACTCTGATAGTCAAGTATGCTTAGCATATGTTTTGTCCAAAGAAAGAGCAAAACTGTATGGTGTAAAAGCAACTACATACAAGATGCTCAAAACAGCCTTAGCAACAAGAATTAGGAAAAGGATCTTCAACAAAGTAACGCAACTTCCGAAACCAGCATTAACTAATGTGAGCTTAGAGTAGTTCTCAACATAATGCAGTTTACCATTTTTTCTAACTGCCACAGTTTTATAGAACATACACTTTTTTACACAGTTCATTTTTTCCTTTTCTTTCTTCATATGAAGATTAAATGGTACATTTTAAAATTAGTTTATGACATATTTAAGGCATGGATAAGAGTATAGAAAACAAATTAAGTACATTTTTTACAACTGCAACAGTTGTTTAGCTTTGTAAATAAGTTTCATGCACTATTTTTTGTATAACAGAATTATAAATAATAATTTTATAAAAATTACGGCTAGGGTTGCACAACAGAGGGGGAAAGCTAGCACACTTAAGTCCTATTCACTAGAAACATTAATGCAAGGAATTTAACATAAGACAACATAAATATGTAACAGGATGTTTACGGTGTTGTTCTCATGCAATGTTGAATATACTATGATGATGCCCCACGTTGTGGCGACATGTGGAACCGGATTTCTCCGTTGAAGTTTGAAAATTGTGTACCACTTTTTCAGCACAATCTTTTCCCATCTTGTGTCAGTTTCTTCAGGTCACCAATTGTATCATCTGAATTATATTTTACTCAAACTTTCTTTCCTAGTCAATCATTGCAGGTTACCTCTAGCATATCGATAAATCCTTACTTCCTTAATAAACAGTTTCTGTTAATTACATAAAATTGCTCACTCCTGCATGTCCATTCATCACTATTAAGACTTTTATCTTTTCCACATCCTTTTTTTTTTTTCCCCCCACAAAGAAGATTATTGATTTTTCTCTTTCCATAGCAACCATTCATTTGTCTGATATGACTTAACATTGGAGGACGTAAATTACAAAAAAAAAAAATATATATATATATATATATAAACTCATGCCTATATCGACTTTTTAACTGTATTGGAACACCACAGTGAAGCAAAATAATTATTAAATTATAAATGAGTTGTATTTGTTACACATCGGCTTCACTTACGTACCTATATTGAGGACATGTTTCGTGAACCATCGTTCGCATCATCAGCTCTAATGCGACTAAAGCTTGATCCAGTGATGTGGGTAGTTCTGGAATTGCTGCTGCCATCTGTTGATTTCGTGATGAATTTAAATGTGGGGTTGTCTTCTGGCGGGATTTCGAAGTTCATTAGTTGGGTTTTATGTTTTTCTATGTATATTCTCTCCCATATGACGAGCTCACTATGTTTTTGTACGTATTTTAAGAATTTGGTGCTAATAGCAGCTCATTTCTGGTCTGAAAATCATGAAATTGAAGATAGCACCAAATTACTAAAATACGTACAAAACCATAGTGAACTCGTCATATGGGAGAGGATATACATAGAAAAACATAAAACCCAACTAAAGAACTTTGAAATCCTGCCAGAAGACAACCCCACATTTAAATTCATCACGAAATCAACAGATGGCAGCAGCAACTCCAGAACTACCCACACCACTGGATCAAGCTTTAGTCGCATTAGAGCCGATGATGCGAACAATAGTTCGCAAAACATGTCCTAAATATAGGTACGTAAGTGAAGCTGAGTCATAATAAATAAGACTCATCTATAATTTAATAACTCATGCCTACTTTCACATTTCAGTTCATTGGCAATTTGCTTCTAAATATTTTCCTTTTTTCATTATCTTTGTAGGCTATATGCTTTTTGGCATAAAGACAACAAGGATTGTGAAATAATATAATTAATTTCTTGTCAAAGGATGCCATATCTCTTCTTTTCTGTTCCTGTGTTGTGCAATAGTGTTTTTCTCTCTTTTGTTTAATTGCAAAATGTGAACATGAAAGCTTGGAGTTTGCAAGGTTTGATGTTAACATCTGACGATAATCTTCATGTTCATGTTAACAAAAATGGTTGTGAGTAACCTTATTTATTAACCTGGTAAAAGAAGCTTTAGTGCTCTATTGCATCTGTGATTCTATGTGAATGGGGCATTAGACTACATAGATCAATTGTGGCTACCACTCCCCACTAAGAAAGGATGAAGTGAAGGAAATACAGGAGGTCATGCTGCAGGTCGCAGACACATTTAAGTCCCTAACAATTTTAGGCCTGAAGATCTCTCACTACTGGAATTGCCTACATAGGTAAATGAATGACATGCCAATCATGCAGCCCTCTTGCCTCCACTGTGATACTTTTTCCTTTGAGCAAGCATCTGTGCCATCTGTCTGGCATTGCAAAACCTAGAATGACCCAGGATAATTAGACAAACCCAAGGTTAGAGTGAATGGTCAATGGGAACTAAACCTGGGACCTCCTGAATGCATCTCATATATTACTACAAAGACATCTGAGTTTTATAAAGAATTAGTTTGAAGTCTTTTATTTAATTAATGTTGCCATTACACTGATGGAGAGTAATTGTTCCATTTATCTTCTGATTCCATACACACACGTATGTGCTATGTGCTATAATTAAAAATGTATTAATATAATTGTTTCCTTGATAGTTTTTTAGATAAATAAGTTTTATGCCAATATATTGTTTGTAATTCTGTTATACAAAAAATAGCTTACATTATTGATGCACAACTTAGAGTAAAATAATTTTCTTTAAATGTTGGTGAACCCCCACTTTGGTATTTTTATGAAAAACACTTTAAATTTAACAAAAAATAAAGTTATGAATTCTGACACTTATTTACATTAATGGACTCATTCCTCTATCATGCAGGTATATATACAATGTTGCACTTTAACAATTACAAAAGATTATAACATGTATAAAAAATACTTGGAAGCTGTGCGTGTTTATGGACCACATTTTGTCACCATTTGACAAAATTTATTAGCATTAACACAAGTGAAGATCGCTGTGAATGAGCACAGATATTGCCAGCTATTATTGCTTAATGAATTACCTCTTTAATATATTTACAATTTTTTCCCTTTCTTTCTTTTCTGAAAATAGGATAGATACGAAAAAGTACTATACCATATGCTAAAAAGAAATATCGAGTAATTTTTTTTCACAATCTCATTATTATTGACATGTTTTACCACAGTTATCAATAGATTTAGGCAACAGAAATAAAATCCTCTTATATTTCTTTTGAAGTAGGGAGGACAATACTCAGAAATGAAAAAAAAGGTATGAACTATTAGTTTTCTCCTAATTTTATGATAGTAATTAACAGTAGTGCTATTTTTAAAGCTAAGTATTCAATTTTTTTTTCATAGTGTATCTTTGTGAGTTCGTGAAATTAAAAGTCCGGTTACAAACACCAAAAATTGCTCTTTATTTCCGTAGAAACACACTTCGGTCAACATCTACAGTAGCAGAATTACGTCACATACACATACAACTTGCAAGGTCATAGACCACAAAAGAAATAAATGTGTGGTGTTTAACGCCCGCTTTTACTACATACGGCACCGCAGGCAATGACACTGATGATACATGAGATGAAGATGGAGCACCGGTGGAATGAGATGGCGGGGGAAACCGGAGATCCTGGAGAAAACCCGCCCCAGCGCCATGTTGTCCACCACAAATCTCACTTTGCGGTCGCCTGAGATCGAACCCGGGCCGCCTTGGTGAGAGCCAAGCGGTCTAACCACTGAGCCACGGCGCGGCCTAGACCACAAAAGAGTTCACTTTTACAGCTGTTCATGCATACGCATCCAATTACCGACTGACTGACTCCCAGTGGTGGGCAGCAGCTTTTATAGGTTACTCCTATTCTGGAATGTTCTCAAACAATCAGGACGGCGCTAGAACAAAGACAAACTTTCCAGAAATCTGTCTCCTTTTCCCCACTGTTTCAGCGAGCTTTTATCTCTGCGCTGCACTGCCCATCTCTTTGAACTCGTCCCTCGTGCCGCCTCACCTCAACAATGCATTTGCGACAATAGGAACATGGCATTTTCTTTGTGTTTTAAAGCTAAGTGTAAATATAAATAATTTTAAAACTGTCCATATTTATACAAAGAAAATGGAAAAAAAAAATCCTCATTGTTATTTTATTTGAAAATAATAGGTTCATATACACAATAGGATCTTTTATGAAGAAGTACCAAAATGTGATGTATTGGGGACCTAATTATTAGCCTGAAATGTCTTTCAAATCCAAAAAAGCCATCCTGATTGTGTTTTGAATGAGTTTGTGAATACAATATTAACTTTTGACTCAATATGTCCACCAAAGCATTTTCTGCTCAGAATATTAATTGATGCACTTAATTACTTTCTCCCCAATTGTACAACATATTTAAATCATGTGAATAAATTATATTAATACTATATGGGCTTTACCTTTAAATTTTACAAAAATAATCGTTTTTTTCTTGTGAATTTTTGGGATGGTCTCCTTAGCACGATGGTAGTGCTGCTGCTTCCCAAGCAGAAGACCAGGTTCAATTCCTGGTACCAGTGTGAGGATTTAATCTCACTGGGAGACCTAGTGTCCTGCGTCATGGCATAGTGGGCTAGTGTTGTGCTTTTGTTCCCTGCCACGGAATTCATCTGTGATCAATCCCATACCTGGGGGTGCAGATTTTAAGTCCTGGGTATAGGACCGGTGTCCTCTCAGCATTGCGAAGAAACTGAGGAGCTACACTAGTTAGCGCACCCTGGTCTAGAAAGTCAATTTTCTGGCTGGGAATACCATGATGCAGACCACAACTATTTCCCATATCGGTTGGATGATCGCCAACTTCTACCTTGCATATGTGGGCATCAGGCTGGCATTGGGTTAGCAGGTTGTGGCCTGCTTGCAGGATGTTATGTCATGGGTTACGTTTACAGTTGTGGGAGACCTAGTAGGAATGCACTCCCAAGTGAGGAGCGACTTTATTGATAAAAATCACTCAAGGTTGCAAAGACTGCTTGTACCAGCTAAGAGGGACCAGGTTACTGACCACATCTCATCCTCCAGTAGTGCACCCCACTCATGATGCTTATTAGTGGACAGAGATGGGGGACACTGGCCAGGTGGTAAGCCTTAGCTCAGAAAGGGCTTTTGCTCTGTAAGATTAGGTTAGTTTAGCATTTTAGATACTAGTATCTCTATCATAAATGAGAGCATTTTGGATTAAAGTGTTAAAAGAAACCAAATTATGTTAGCTACTGTGTGGTCATTTTGCTGTGTTACAGCACAATGTTACAGAAAAAAACATATAGCTTGAAAATGTGTTTACAATAACATGTCAATTATTGTGTAAAAAACTGAAGCTGCTGACAGTGAAGTAAACTAGGTTATCAATAATAACTAAACAATAAGATAAGTGAAGTTGTGTTAATAGTGTTTAGTTATTATTGATAACATGTCAATTATATTTGCAATTGTTATTCTAAACTGGAACAATAATTCCAATTTCACTTGAGAATATCTGTGCAACAACAATGATACATTTTGACATTCCAGAACAATAACAGGACATAACAATGGGTGAGCAACAAGTTGATACAATTTCTGCTTACTAGCAAGAAATATAAGACTTTTACCTCCTTTTGAGCGAAACTTTACTCCAATCTGCTCTTCAGTAAAACTGAAGTCAGTAAATAAACAGTATAAATGATATACAAGCCCAATTTGGCACATTACAATAAAAGTTGTCACTTTTTTATATATACATTTATGTTTCACTATATAAAAAATCAATATTTACAAACAGGTTATAGGAAGGTATTCCTATGTGTAAGGACTATGTTACAAAGAAGCACAAAATTGATACATTTTTGAGTTGAACTAATACTCAATGCTCCATTTATTGCTAGTGTTTACCTAGAACACGTTTCGTTAGGACCTTCCTAACATCCTCAGCTAATGTCGACTACTGGATGTTGGTTTGGTGAACTTGGATGCGATAGGGGTGTCTCTATCGGTATCTTGATGAACTTGAAGTTTGGGTTCTCTTCAAAGGTGAAGTCAAAATTGGAAAATATTCATAAAGAAATATGAAAGAAAACTGTTCAATTTCGACACCACTTTTGAAGAGAATCCAAACTTCAAGTTCACCAAACCAACATTCAATTAGTCAACATGTCTTTTCTTTCTAATATGCGATGCAGCAATTTTTTTCTAATTCCTTCATACTTTTCAATGTTTTTATATACAGCCATGATTTTCAATATAATTTCTTTACTTTTAGTGCAATTTCGTGTTGGAGGGCATTCTTTTAATGTTATTAATTGTTTATTTACTGCATAATATAGCCATACTGAAGAATTCAGGGCAGCCAAACTATGCTTGTTTCTTGCTGCCAACAGTCTTACTTGTCCTGAAATTACACTATCTAGCAGACTAAATGTAAGAGTTCACTGACTGTATCGGACTGGTTCGGATATTGTTGCAAAGTGTGCATGATGTCAAGTATACTGCAAGGGGGAAAATTGGTGGTCCCGGTCATGTCCAAATTGATGAATGCAAAATTGGATAATGCAAGTTTCATTGTGGGCGCTGCAATTAGTCTATAGAGTGTATTTGCATCCCTCCTGTTGTTGGGGCATATTATCCGCACCTCATTTGTTTCCATGTCGATCCCCATGATCCAGTTGCCCTCTACGACGTGCCCACGATGAAACTTTTGTCGTCCTATGAGGATGTTAGGAAGGTCCTAACGAAATGCATTCTAGGTAAGCACTAGTAATAAATGAAGCATTGAGTACTAGTTCGACTCAAAATTATATCTATAGGAAGGTATTTACTCCCTAAGACAAGCATTGAAAAGGTCAGACAATTCAAGCGTAAATAGTAATATAACAGGAATATTTGTTATTATGTATGTAAGCTAAAAAAGTTGAATGTCTGAAGAGAAATGCATTATAAATAGAAGAATTTGCATACCAAGAAAATTGTATTATAGTTTTACTTAGTATATTCCAAGCAGAGCAGAAGTTTCCATTTGTATATCATTTACACCTTTACAGTAAAATCCATTTTACCCAATCTATGTATGTTAATAAGCCATAATCAAATAATTGCCAATTAGAAGTTAATGCCTAATATTCTTGCCAAAAATATTTCCATTTAGATGAGTACACCCAACTTTTTTCCAGATGTAAAGATAATGGACTGTCCCACAATTACTCCAATTTACAACTTTTACATGCTTTGCATTTTCTATACATTTTATCCAATTATTCTACACGTAAATTAAGAAGTTTTGCATCTGTAGCAACAAAATTAAACTAAATTACCTAAACTTAATTTTCTTACATTGTTACCAACATAACTGTATTCATTTACTCCCAGTTCATAATTAGGTTTCTAATATTTTTAATATTTTTTAATCCTCTGCACCAGAAATTTACACCAGTTTATATACCTAGGTATGTAATTGTGAAATGTACATGCACAATCACAAAAACCTAATTTACAATGAGGGTAACAAATTACATAGAGGTACTCACAAAAATATTTGGTCATATATAAGAATTTCTTGAATAATGGAGAGTTATTTGAAATTATGAAGTGGTAAAAATCAAGATTTATTTTGAATGTAAAGCAAAAACAGAATATTAAGTAAATCTGGTCACTTGGGAGTTTTACAACAGTTGTTAAGTGCTGTTTGACTCCAAAGACAAGCGCCATTTTAATATTTGGTCACTCTTGGTTAGGCTTGTTTTTTATATACATTTATAAAAAGGGGAGGTTCGCACCCATTACCATTAGTGACAAATCTCTATTTCTGTGCTGTTATGGTGCCCGTTTGGGGATTTGGTGATTATCGTCCCAATGAACGCAGCCTAAAGCAGTATCGGCTTCCCCACATGGCTTGTGGGTATAACCAGTAATCCTAAAGTTATCCTACCAACTCAAAATTATTCCCACTGAAGAACTGCCTGGATTATTTAAATTCAATCAACTCTTTTCATTCCAAAAATTTTACACCCAGCGATGCACAAATGACTCCTGCACCTGATTTCTCAACCATTGAGGAGCTTAGGTTGCCTCCCTTCTTTTCATAAATCTAAGTTCAAACCGCCATCCTGTAAAACCCACATTCCCGTCATACTTGTTTAAGTCCCTCCTAGGACAGGTACACGCATGATACACCATGGGCTGTCCCTTAGCCTGCCAACAACATGACGACAATGGTGTACCATAAAGTCAAATGGGATGCAAAGGAAACAAAACAAAATCTGAAAAGCGACAGCTTGTGATCTTTCCGTATATTAAAGGTCTTCACAGAGAGAAATTTCTGCTAAGATGAACATATCACAGAGCGTTGTTAGAGACTTCATCCAACAATATAGAGAAGATAGAATCAAATCCTTGCCACAAACGGGATGTCCACAGAAGATGAGTCAGAGAGAGACAAGACTGGTTATGAGAATGGTAATAAATAATACCAAAATAAGTGCCCCAAAACTGGTAACCGCATTGCATCTGAGTACTCATATGGAATGTGCACCCAGAACCACAGTCACCACAATGGAAATCTTTGCATTTTAAATGCAAGGAAAATCTTTACATACACAATGTGCTCAGTTTGTTCTTCTCCCACCACTACACAAAAAGGTGGGTTGAGCTGCAAATCACGTGATTCTCAAGTGCACAGCAGGAACTTCCTTTCATTAGCAGCCCAGGTCTCAGTCTGTCTCTGGTATTTGCATACAGCAAGTTGTTTATTGTGCATTGTTGTCATCCGATTTTTGGTCTCATTGCTGTTTTTGAAGGTGTGTATTTCTGCATCCAATACACAAAATGAGACGCAAGAAGTTCACTTGTGAGGAGAAGACTTGTGCTTTAAACTCTGTTAGAGGTAGGTACCTCTGTAATTCGTATAGCTGTTGATCTAAAGGTTTCAAGACAAGCCATTTTACCTAAAAAACGTAGCAGTATCTTTGCCATGTGGCATCACACCAACTCGAAAAACAGGCTCAGGTGGTAAAAGAAAGATTTCTCCAAGGACTGATGACCTTCTAAAACGTGAAGTGATAGCTAATCCATGGATTACAGCAGCAACTTTAAAAAATAATCATCCAGAACTGCTCAAAAGTGTTGCAATCCGGACTATTCAGTATCACCTTCAAAAAGACTTAGGTTTACCAATTCGGTGTGCTGCCAAGAAGCCTCTTCTAACTGAAGCTATGAAGAAGAAATGAGTACATTTCTGCAAAACATCAGCACTGGCCATCAGAGGACTGGAACAAAGCAATTTTTTCTGGTCACAGGGAAGTCCAAAAAGGTGAGAAGGCCAAAAAATGTGTTACGATATGATCCAAAGTTTATGGTCAAAACTGTTAAACATCCAGAAAATGCAATGGTATGGGGTGCCTTTACTGGTAATTATGGTAGAGGTGTGGCTTGTACTTTCTTTCTAAAAATGCAACAATGAATGGAAGTAACTATTTAGAAGTGTTGCAACAGCATTTGGTCACATTTTGGACAATTCATCAGTATCAGTTCTTTATGCATGATGGTGCCCCTGCTCACAGAACAAAGATGGTTCAGAAGTTCCTAAAAGACAATAATATACGTGTACTTGTCTGGCCTGGTAATTCTCCTGACCTAAATCCAATAGAAAATGCTTGGGATCAAATGAAAAATAAAATTGAAGAGCTGCAACCATCAAATATTAAGGAGCTGCAGGAGGCGTTGAAGAAGTTATGGGTAGAAATGGACAAAACATATTTTGAAAATCTAGCAGATTTCATGCTCAGGAGACTAATGAAGGTGATGCAAGTTAAGGGAAATGTGACCAAGTACTAACTGTACAGAGAAGTTCAAAATAAAACCATGCAAAGTCAGTATTTTTTGTTTTTATTATCATGTAAAGATTTCCATTGCGGCCACTGTATAAGGATTTTATTGAGGAAGGCTACAATGGAAGAGTGGCAAGGAAAAAAACCTTACGTAAACAAAACTAACATTGCAAAGATGTTGCAGTTGCTAAAGAGTTCTACAAAATAGAACAAGATTGATGGAGTGATGTAATTTTTGTTGATGAAAGTCCCTTTTATGCATTTCATACAAAAAGGAGGGTTCATGTTTGGCGCAAGATTAATACAGAGCCGAATATAAGGAATTTACACCCTACAGTGAAATATACAGGTGTCAATGTTATGGTATGGAGGTGTATATTAGTATGTGGAGTGGAAAATTTGGTATTCATTGAGAACACCATGTATAAACACCAGTACTTCAACATTCATAGAGAAAACCTTAACCAGTGTGCGGAGAAATTAGGAATAAGAAATAATTTTAAGTCTTATGAGAATAATGAATCAAAGCACTAGGCTTATATTGTCAGGGAATGGTTGTTATATAACTGCCCCAAAAAAAAAATACATCCCCCCCATCACAGAGTCCAGATCTTAACCCAATAGAGAATTTATGGAGGGAGGTACATAAAGAAATCAGAAATTCTCTCATCTCCTCTAAGATCAACTAAAGAAAAAAGTGCTCAAAGAATGGGTAAAAACTTTGACCAAATATTTTTGAGTACCTGTACATTAAATCTTTATGTAAGAAACAAAAGAATGCCATCTAATACAAATGTTAAAATTTCAGTATATAAATAATAGGCACATTTCTGGACATTTGTATTCTGAACATTTGTTTAACAATGTATACTCAACACATTTGTGTATTACAAAAGAAAATGGAGGATGGAGAGCGAGAGAGAGAAAGATATGAGCACTTAGGAAAATTTCAAGATTAATGCATCAAAACTAAAAATAATATGCCGAGATGATACAGCTATAAAATTATGAAACAGCCAAACTTATTTCAATTTTGATTAACTTAATTCAGTTTTTTCATTGCAGTAAGTGTAATTTGGGACTGCATTAAATTTGTTTCAAAATGAAAGAGAAATATGCTAAATCTTCTATAACACTACACAAAGTTATCCTTAAGCAGAAATTAAACTCCTTATTCTATCAATCTTAAATCTGCTAACTCTATGCATCCACCATAAACAATTTAAGACATCAAATTAAATAGTTTACAGAATGTGTATGTATGGTTTGTAAATACACTGACTGACTTTTATCTAAAAAGTTTGCTTATTAAGGAAGATAGGATTATTTTCTTAACTAAACCAACTTTTAATTGAAATTTATCATCAAAACTTTTTAAAAACCTTATTAATTTCATAAACTCACAAAGTCGCTGTCCACTTTGTGGACGTGGGTTCAATCCCACTTCTGACACCAATTGTGACTTAATGAGTTCGTAAAATTAAGTCTAGTTGCAGAAATTCAACATTTTCTTTATTTCTGTAGAAAGACACTTTACAACTCTGATATCAGCAGAATGACGTATGCATGTTATTAATCAAAATAGATCCATAACAGTACTTTGACATCGTTTATAACAAGCTAAAATTGAATTTATATAAATTAAATGATAAATATAAATTATAAATTTCAGTCTCTCCCTCTCTCAACCAGACAAGAACATCAGCCAATCAGTGAATAAAATTAATCACAGGACTACACTGTAACAGTCAAGAACATTACCCTACACAATCATTATGACTGTTGTTCTAAAGTAGTGAAAAATGCTTAAATTATTTTTCCTATATCCACTGATGTACATAAAAAGCGGCCCATTGCCCTAGATTGCAAGTGTCATTTTCATCTTCAGTTAACCAACTTTTGACTCCACCTGCTGGAATAAATTCTCTATGTGAGACCTCAAAAACAGTTCAGGGACATACCAAGGATGTTATAATCTGGGGATCCCTGATTTTATACAAGAGGGGAGGGTGGTTTTACCTCCACCTACTGTTTTCTGGACTATAATGCATTCATGGGACTCACAGTAAACCTCTCTAATGCTTGGTTTCCTGAGTGAAGGAGAAATCCTTCACAAAACTAAGAAGATGGCATAAAACAACGTGACATCATTTGCTCATAAGAGAACAGATTGGACACCACTGTTATAAACAATGTGAAACGATGGAGTGGTTACAATATTACCTCTATGAAAGAGTTTCTCACCAATTGATATACAAAGAAAATCTTAAACAATACAACATAATTCGACCTTCAAGAGGCAATGGTTAAGAATTATCTGCATGTGTGGTTAAGTTTACAACAACTTCCACCAGTGATATTATTTACACATTTTTATTATACTATATTTTATTTTTGCCCAAAATTAAATGAATCATAATGTACTCCGCTAGTAAGAATATGGACAACTAGCATCTAATGTTAACCTTTGGCAGTTCGGCATATTTTAGGGGAGGTAAAGTACCTTGTCAACCCATGCTTAAAATTATAGTCAAGAAATGAGTGGTTATGCTGTTGGTTTCTTAATACCAACATAAACAGCTATTTTCATTATGGGCCACTTTTTATGAATGGCAGAACACAGTAGTTCTTCCAAAAATACACATAATTCAACTTGTCTTCACACAGTAAATTCCATTACTTTTGCTAAATGCTATACAGTAATTATTGTTAACACTTCCCCTCAATTACAAAAACCTACAAAACTTGAAAGGAAACACCAATTCCATAGATCACATCATATGTATAAAATGATACAATCAAAGTTTAAATGACATAACAAATGGCTACCAATTTAACACAATGAATGAAGGTCCCATTAATCAATTCCAAGTTTTGCACATTTATAAAAAATCATAAGGCACAACTAACACATACTACAGCATAACTATGTAGCAGTGATAAGCTTGTAGCCATACATCAATATGATAATCCATAATGATGGCTAAATTCAAATGGGCATTATGGCGTCATTCACAATGAAAATTAAGCATTAACATATATTGTCATTATTCCTGTGCTGTGGCATAGTGGCTAGAGTGTTGTGCCTTGGTTCCCTGCCATGGAATGCACCCAGGATCGATTCCACTTCTAGGAGTTGCAGATTTTAAATTCTGGGTATACGACCGGTACCCACTCACCATTGTGAGGAAACTGAGGAGCTATGCTAGGTAGCGAACCCTGGTCTAGCCAACTTTCTGGCTAAGGGTGCGGTGATGCTGACCACATTTTCTCCCCATAAGGTTAGATGATTGCCCACCTCTGCCTTGAGCATGTGGACGTGAGGCCAGCAGTCTGGTTGGTAGGCTCTGATCTGCTAGCGGGCTGTTATGCCATGGGTTAATGTTACATACTATCATTCATGATGACCAATAAAAACAATTGCAAGAGATCATGAAGAGTATGACTATGAGGACACATGGAACGAGACTTGTATCAAAATGAACAAAGTATATTAAAATAAAAGTGAATCAAGATGATATTGACACATTGCTTCATTAACATGCTTCTTTCAACTGTTATACTTTGAAGGTATATTAAACTCACTAAAAAGCATTTTTGTGACAATTTGTCATATATCCCAGTGTTTCTTGGTTCATAATCTTACACATGAAGGCAATTAGCAAATCAAAGCATGACAAAAGAAAGTCTAATGTGATCATTTGATGAAACAAAGGGAGAACTGCTCTCTATTTGACAAGTTTCTTAAATTTGAAAGTTCCTAGACATAAGCTTGAAAACTTGGAGCTTGCAAACTTTTATGTTTACATTATACATTTACAACCATATGTGTGTCAATGTCACCCAATGTGAACAAGTGCTTGAATTATTATGAAAGAAGCTTGTATTTCCATTGTGAATGGCCCCTATCACTAACAAAATCTGCCAGATGAAGAGTGCAACAGATCAGTCATCCAAATTCCAATTCAAATGCTAATGAGCAAATGTCACCAGCACATTACATTATATCAGTAGCTTGGTAATGTTCGCTCTTCCTAATCTGTTTTTTATGGATGGCATAATATGTAGAGGTCTGTAGGGGTTCAAATTCTTAGGTGTGGCCCATCGTTAACAACCAAGCCCAAGAATGAGATACAATGTACACCTCGCCGAGGCTTGAGTTTGTAATTTTGTTTGAAATAAAAGTATTTTGCAGTTTTTATCATCATCATTGTTGTTTTGGTTATAAGAAATTTCTAAGCATTAAAACAAGGACCAAACGAAATTAGATTGAACTGTTGCAGTAATGTCACACATTACAAAACACCTTCATTAATCCTTGTTTCAAATAAACATGCCCCATATCTCTTAATGCTCTCATGAACTAATCACCTCTCAATGGCTGCTGTCATGGTACAGACTGTGTGGTGAAAGAGAGTTTGTTATTTAACCCTTTAAAGGACAGTGTTGCCCATTACGCTGTATTCAATTTAAAAATATTTTGTGCAGCTTTTTGTTATTATAATATTGTACTAGCCTTTGTCGGCTATACTGGCAAAATTTTGAGTCTTTTCAATTGTAAATAGTATATATTTTTACAATTACATTTTAGTGTTATTTTCAGTATAAAAAGGCAAAATCCAAGCAGTCTGCAGTCAAATGATATCCCATCAACATCCAAGCATGCCATCACACCAATTATTTTACTTGGGCCCTCCCCGTCCTTCACCAGAGGCACATTTGAATGCAGCTGCCGACATTCGAACCCACAATGTTCAGCTTGGAATGGGTGGCCAGCCCATTGTATATCACTTTAACGACCATGGCTATTCGAATCAATTACGGTGAGGCACCGCAGAAAGTGGTATGAGAACTGGTTTAGCGAGTACAGCAAGAGAGGCATAAGTAGCAAAATCATTTGTCAATTAAAGGGTTAACACAATGATATATCTTAATATGTTCAAAGGGAATTGTTAAATTTATAATTTCATAACCGTATGAATTAAATATATTCCGTAACAGAAGTTGATTTACCTGGAATGCATGTTAATTCTTAACAGGAAATAAAGAGGAGGATCCTTTGCTTCAAACCTGCTTCTCAGATGACGGACGATAGCATGTGCATTTATTTGTAGTCATGACATAGTTGTTAATATTACTTTCATTACTGACACTGTTTTGAACTGGATTTGTCACACATTACCATTCAATGTGTGAGTTGAGTTTTGTTATAAACTTGTATTTTTGCATGGCTTCACATCTTTATTTGCATGATTTTGTCTATCTTCCTGGCAATTATTATGATGTTTGCTACAGGTTTCCACATAGTGTGAAAGCAGTGCTTACGGCGCCCAAAGTATTAGCCAATTAAGGGAAAGGGGAAGGTAATGGTACACAGAAGGATACAGGTCAGCGGGGCAAGGTTATCTGAAACAAAGATTAGGTTGTTGGTATGTGCAGACCACTTACAAGATCATGTTTTATCTATCAAAGCCAGCATTTATTATTACAAGTATTACTACTCTAATAGAAGTGTGCATGTTGCAATAATTGTACTAGAAAATTAGTTAAGGTATTTTTTGTCTTTATTTTCTCTTCATATGAGAAGTATTTATTTCCTCACTCTATTTTTTTAATGAAATACCACATGTTTAGGATATTTATATAAAAAATAAAATGTATAAGCTGGTATGAGCTTGACAAATATTTTTAAAATTAAGCCCTGAACACAGCCATGAGGCAGGCCTAGATTCAAACCCATGCAGACTTCTGTGAAATGGCAAACAAAAACAAGCATTTGTTATATGCCAATTGCTTATAACTGCAAATGAAATGATAGAACGTCATTACTTCACATTTTATGATATTTTGAAATGAAAAAAAGATTTTTATCAAATAAGATTGGTTCTTTTGTGATCAATATGATCTCAGGTGATAACAGAAAGGCTGCTCAGATGTGATTGGATCCACCAACTGCATACATTAAAATTACAGTAAAATAGCTGCCAATATTAGTATGAAAGAATTTAGCTCAAATATGAGTAAAACTCAGAGGGCTTGTCATTTCCTACAGATATGTAATGAATTGCTGTAAAAGCTGATTGATATTCTGCATTATCTTTAACTCCTCACTTTTGGAGCCTGAGAAGTTGTAACAATATTTTACCAAAACTGCAATAAAACATCATAAGAGTTAAAAATTCTATTTCACTCATTTAAGAGCGTAGCATATATGTCAAAAATAATAATTTTGACATCAATTTTGACTGTCTCTGTAATTTGGAAAGATCTTATAGACAAAAAGTCAAGCACTGCATTTCATACCAATACTGACTTCCTCTACAGAATACTGCACAATTTATCAAATGATCTCTTAAAAATCCTTTTCCTTAGCATTCCTAAATGTGCATGATATTATCAGTCTAAAAGCTTTCATTACACCTATCTGCATTCTGAACGAGAAGCATCTATATGCTGATTCTAGCTTTACCGAGCATTATTTGCACCACTAGAGACTAGAAAAACTGAAACTTCCATGCAATTATCACATAAAATAAGCAATTTATAATGGTGAGTACCTTATATGAAAGTACACATTAAAAATACAGAAATGTACAAAAGTAATAAAACTAAACTACATACAAAGCAGGGCTGGTTGGTTTAAACTGCCATAGTTCAAACCAAATCACTCTTTAACAAAGAAAGAAAAAAATAACAGACTTTCAATCTACTTTGTTTTTGTGTTGTATTTTATTTGTGTTATCAACATAGGTGGAATTTCCAAGATATTTGAGTAAAGTCCTAATAAATGGCTTTATTTAATTTTTTTTTCATTGCTACTTAATTTCACAACCACATAGCGACAAGTATTTCAAAGTGTGGTATCGCTATGTTGACGACATTTTTGCAATAGTACCTAAAAAACTCATACAAGATGGTCTTAAACTTTCGAATATACAAAATCCAGCTATAAAATTTACATTGGAAACAGAAGAGGATGGTGTGCTCCCCTTTTTGGACATCAAGATAAAAAAAATGAACAACAAACTCACTTTTGGTATTTACAGGAAACCGACACACACAGATAATTACATTAAGAACAACAGTTTCAACCCAAAACAACACCAACATGCCATTTTCAACAGTTTAATCTTTCGGATGATCAACTTTCCACTAAACAGAGAAGATTATCAAGAAGAATACCTACACATAAAAAAGTAGCTATATCCAACGGTTTCAACCCAAATTTAGTAGACAAAACAGTTAACAGACTAAACAAAGCTAAGAAAATAAAAGAAACCACCACCCTAGAACCTACAGGAGAAAAAGAGAAAACAATTTTTAAAAAAATTCACCTTCCACCCATCAGCCTATAACAAATTCCAAAAAATCTTCTCAAAACACAACATAACTCTTGCACCTCAAAATAGGTTTAATATCAGAAATTTATTAAAAGGCCCTTCCAAAAATTCAATCACTACCAAAGAAAAACCAGGAATCTATGAGATCAAATGTGAAACTTGCCCTAAAATGTATATAGGAAAAACAAAAAGAAATATTAACATCAGAACTAAAGAACATATGAGAAACATTAAAAATGGTGAAACAGAAAAATCAGCAGTGGCTTTTCATTTTTTGAATACTAGACATGACATCAATTTGGAAACATCTCTAATAAAATACGTTAATCACCCCATAGACCTTTCCGTATGGGAAAAAATCCTCATTAACAAAAATCGTCATAGAGTCATGAATTTTGAAACTCCACCACCGGACATCTTTGACAAGTACATCACGCCATCTATTGACAATACGGAGAAAGAGGAAACCACTACAACTTGCACTAGTTGAGTATCAGCTGATGATAGGAGCGAGAGCTCTTGAAACATGTCCTGTGAATAAACAGTGTGAGTGAAGCAATGTGTCAATATATTCTCGATTCAATTTTGTATTAATTTGTGCTTCACTGTCCCTACGCTTCTTTCAAGTTTATACTTTAACAAAAGATTCCACTTCGGTACATCACAGAACTTAACTCCACTGCACAACTGCAACTCACTTCTCACACTTTGCTGCTATTTATACCTCCCAGTCATTGTTCTACAATGCAGTAGACCATTCGATAAGAATTGCGATGGCATCAGAAAAATGGAAAGTTCCAGATTTCTCTCTGTCTCTTTCTTTATTTCTCTCTCTCGGCAAACATCCAGCTCTGCGCGCCACTATCTGTCTCTTTCTTTCCTGTCCATGCGTACCCGGCACTGGCTTATCGCAGCTTCAACACAACAATACAATCAGTGACACTATGTCTCTCTTGGAGCGTTTGCATGTCGTTTATTGAGTATGGATTATTAACCATACGGATATGGTCCAAATATTAGGGACAATGTTGCAACATGCTGAATATAGAAATGATATTAGGTTCGAGGAAATGGAGTTGGTGACCATGTTATATCAGGTACATATATAAACGCGAGGGTATCTACTAGGGAAATCCACACAGAGTGAAGACTGACCTCCCTCTGACGACCAGGGAGTTACCGAGCTGTCCCCAAAGGGCGCCCGGCGCCTCCGTGGGGCTTTTCATAGAACAAGACCTAGAGACTAACAAGCCCCCCCATCTGGTCCGAAAACACAAGACGGGATGGAAGTGGATACGCCACTTACGCGCGCCAACCCCAAATGGGAAGCCTACCGATATGACCTCGGTGGGGCCGCCTGGTGATCTAGCACACCTTCTACTAGCTATGCAGGCTAGTACCCGGGAATATTAATGGCTTCCCTCAACCCCGTCCAGAGGCGTATCCGATCTCCCACGGGTATCGGGAACCACTGCCCACTCAAGTCCAAACCAATCCGAACAACTCCCACTTATTGAGGGGCTTGAATGTTCTGCGCGAGGTATAATGGGGATGATGCAGAAATACATGATGTTACGCTTGATCGATTTTTTTTTTTTTTTTTTTTTAAATTTACGTCCTCCAACGTTAAGTCATATCGAACGATGAATGGAATGGATGAAATGATGCTCAAATGAGTCATACGCTTGATAGATATACTGATTTTGAAGGACAGGAGGAATCTGAACCTGATGGTGGCTGTTCAAGCCATACAGGAAGCTCATCTCCAGAGCAGCAGGAACAGGCAAGTCAGTGTACAAACTCTCTCCACCCAAAAAGTCGAGGCCCAGTGTATTAGAAGATATTGATGACAGTATAATAGGGAACATTTATGAAGACTATTACAAACAGAGCTTCAGTTCCTATAACAAACTAATAGACATTATAAGTGCATTAAAAGTACTTTAACAGCAGAGGATTTTTGGTGTTATTGGAACTATAATGATACACTGACGTTATTGAATTACGAATTTCCCTCCTATGGCATTGACATCTTGTTACTTTGTTTCTCTCTATTAAAATTTTACTTGAGGTACAATTCAATGTTTTGCATAAAAATGACACAGGCTACTGTTTTGTTTATGATTGATTGTTACTATAATCATGTTTTCGTGTGGTTCCAAGCATTCAAGCTCAAAGTTTTACCTTGTTAGCTAACAATGGGACAAGATATGTTCTAAAGTGTGTTCAAAATAATCATAAAATAATTCTTGCAACTATGATGTTTGGAGGTCAAACAGAAATTGAAAATAGAGATGAATAATTTTGAAACATATCCTAGTTATTAGTTTAAGTGGTGCAATATTAAATTATACAATTTTATTTATTCTCCTGAGAAGAAGATGTGATGGAACTGTTTGAACCAACAAAACCAGGTTTTTTTTATTATTATTTCTTGAAAGCCTGTTGTCTTTTTCTTTCTTATTTTTGTTCTAACCCTGGTACAAAGCAAATAACAAGAACATTTACTAAGCATCTATAAGTACAGGTGAAACTAGATGAGATAAAACCTTTTGTGGTGTTATTCCTAGTACCGTTCACCTTCTACACAGCAATAACTAGTGATGATGTGCTGCATTAAATTTAACCTTCATTGCACTAGCCACATATAGCACCTTAACAGCTACCATATACGAGTAACAACAAGATAACAGCCACTAATCATTTAAAATGGAATGCTGCACTAAAATACTTGATTTCAGAGTATAAGAATTAAACAATGTGTCAAAATGTCTACATTTCAGGGGGCAACAAACTAAGTACATGCAAAGCTGCTTGAAAGTTAAACATTCTTATAATCAGAACTATACAATGAAAGACCTTTTAATGGTTTTTATTTAACTGTTATAATTCAATTCAATATACTCTTGCTACAATTTCTGCTGATAAGCAAATTTATTTTACTTTTAAAAAAACACAAGATCAAGAAAATAAGTCTGTAAATTTATTAGGAATATATCTTAGTAGAAAACAAGCTGGAATCAATATACAGGATGCACATAACGTCCCAATACATTTTCATGTTCCTGATTTGTTCGAGGTCTTCTCGGGAAGCAAGCCAGGTGAAAAGATGATTAGAAATTGAAGTTTTGGGAGATTTTCATTTTTAAGGCCGGTTTTCAAGAGGAGATGAACTGAAATCCAGCATCACAACTAACCCTTTCACCGATATGGACGTCATATGACGTCCAAGTTAAAATGCCCCAAACCGATATGGACGTGTATAGACGTCCTGTGCATACATGCATTTAATGCTCATTTAACGCCAATTATTTTAATCTTCCTATTTTACAATAAATTTAAATTAAATTTAAAGGGAGTCGATTAATGACACTAAACAACACTTACTTTTAAATTTTTTCGGAACATGTTTCAGAGACTTTAAATTTCAGAGAAATTTAAATTATTTCTATAAGGGATGTAAACGTACCCTTAAAGGTTTCTTTTTGAATTGTACACCTCTAAACCTGGATAAACAACCAAGGGCACATCTGCAGATTCACACCACATATTGGTTTCCTTGCAAACTTCTTTTTCACAACACACTAGACATTTTCGAAATGGTTGCAACTTTTTTGGTTGTGGATGGTATCCTTTTAGGAAAGTGTTTTCTCTCAAGTATGAGGGGTGATGTCGTGGTGCATTACTTATCCCCCAGTATAAAGAGGCCTCTGAGTATTATAATACTCAATTAGGTGATGAGCTATTTTTATGCGAAAGTACAGGTAGGTGAATGTCTTTCATTAATTTACAGCTCTGAAAATTACTAAACAATTGTGCATGCTTACATCCAGTGGTATAAAAATACTTTTTTTACCATTTAACTGTTTTTTGTAAAGAGGGATAGCTAGTAATAGCTGATCCACATCACCCATATTTGACCCATCATTTCCCCAAACAATGGAGTAGCTAACATGCCATCTGTAGACCAGTACACGTCTAATGTAGGCTTACAAAATATAACATGTGCATTGTCCACTTCTGAATTCTCCTCTTAGTCCTAAACTGCCTTTAGAGGTCAGTGCATTGTCCACTTCTGAATTCTCCTCTTAGTCCTAAATTGTCTTTAGAGATCAGGGCTTCTTTCATCCTACTCACATATACCTACATTTGTTTCCATGACAATGAGAGACACTAAGTCAGCTATAACCTTTTTGTGTGAAAATGCCAGTTGGTTGGATGTCAGAAGTTAGCTTACACCAGAAAATGTTTATTTGCCTATATGTCTATTTGTGTTAGAGTTATTTTGACCACTTTGCAGAGCTGATTTTTCATGGACACCTGAAGGAAGCAGGTCATTCACTTCCTCACTGCTACCTGTATCCTAAACATCTCCTTTATAATTGCACAAAAAATCTTCCAGATTTCTACAGTAATATCAGAAGTCTGTATACATCATACACAAGCTAATTTATTTGCTGCAATACCGGGATAAGCCATGGTTAACATTGAAATTTTTCAATTTCAAATGTGCCATTCATTTAGCTCTTGATAGCTATAAGAAATCACTCTGAACACAGAGAGAGTATGAATAACTAAAATACTGAGCGAAAACAGTTGCATGAGGTTACCAGAAACTTTGTAATAACAGATCTGTAATAACAGTTGCTGACAGAGAGTTTTCTTTCCAGCATGTGTGTGTGTGTAACACAACATATACTCGTATGATTATCGCTTGGTATAGCATAAACTAAAAGCTAAAACCTTGAACCGGAGAAGTCACTTGCATAGCTATACATACATTCGTTCATATACACACAAAACAAAATGATTCAAATATTAGGTGCATTCGGCGCAAAAAATGGGTTTTGCTACAGTGAAACAAAGTAGTGAAATTTCAACGATTTATTAATGTAGTCTCTAATTTTTTGTTACTGTAGATGTGTACTGCCTTTAATGGGTTTTAAACCAGTTTTTGTTTCGTTTAAATAACGTAACAAATACGGAAGATACAGAATTGTATTTATGATGCATTTTTACAGCATTTAACAATTTAAATGTCTTGTTCTGTTTATTGGGTATCCGTTTCCGGCCCCTGAAGGGTTTAAATGGCCATCGGTGAAGCGGTTAAGCATCTCCTTTCAGAAGAAATGGCCAAAGCCTCCTTAACTCTCCACCCTAGTAACTGTTGCATTTTACCACGCTGGTTGTCTCCCAAAAGTTGGCTCTATGGTTGTTATCAAAAGAATGCTCTGCTAGTCCAGACTTCTCAGATATCCTGATGATGAGAGAGATGTACGCTCCCGAAACGTCAATTTCTCATCGTCTTTTCAGCTGGCTTGTTTCCCAAGAAGATCTCGAACATATTCTTTGCCAGGAAAGCTTAAGGTCTTATTTTATGTTCCTGGTTTGTTACAACACAATATTATTTTAGTATAGAGTGGCACCTTATAAAGCCTAATGTAGTTTAACATGTCTGCCTTCATTACCAATACATTGTTCCTCCCAATGTCATGTGGTTGCCCAGAAAACACATTGTAAGTTGTGAGTGGTTATGAGTAAACATGACACTCTTATTCATTATTTCATTTGATTCAAATCTGGCACCCTGGTAGCATATACTCAATTCTTGACAAATCCCCATTCAAAAAAATCAAGGGGAGTTAGATCGGTGGAACGGGGAGCCCACATGCAATCTGCCACTATTACAGCAGGATGATATTCCTACCTCTGTAACTTTTCAACAATGGCACCGTGCCATTATGCAAACATTGTGCAGGACTACCTGAATGAGACTTTTCATAACCAGTGAATCAGACAAGCGGTGGATTACATCTGCACTCCCAGTTTTCCCTATCTCACTCCCCTTTATTTTTTTGCATGAGGATTCATCAAGAACCGAGTGTACGCTGCCAGGGTACCACATCTGAATCATCTGAAACAACGAATAAGAGCATCATGCTTACTCATAACCCCTCCCACCTTACAGTGCGTGTTCTGGGCAATCACAAGGCATTGGGAACAGTGTGTTGATGATGGAAGTGGACATGTTGAACTGCATTAGGCTTTATAAGGTCCTGCTCTATACTATTAACTGTGTTGTAATATACCAGGAGCATGAAAATGTACTGGTACTTTATGGCACCTGAATTTTAAAAATATGTACCAAATTTTCAAGTATTGTACACTCTGAAAAAACTTATGTTTAATGTCAGTACGAAAGTCATTTAATGGCATATTATACTTTCTTTCACATTCATATACAATATGGTATTTGTCTCTGAAGAAATCTGAGAAGTAGAAGAAGTATTTAAATGGTAAAAAAGGACAATCAGATGCATCACAGATCTAGAAACATCTGCTTCATGTAAACATTATTTTATAGAACTTGGCATAATAACAATCCATAGATTATTTCCAGTGTCAGAGAGACCACTGCACTTTGTGGAGTCATAAGGGAATTAGTTTGAAGGGCATTAGGCACTATAATAAATTAATATCATATTACTTTTCCAGCTCAAGATCTGTACCTTCTTCTATGTCCATTAAACAGAATAAATAATACTGCCATTTTGTTTCGATTCTCAAAGAATTCATATATAAAAAAATCTGACAGGGACATTCATCTAGTTTTACTAATAAGAATCCACAATGACGGCTGTACAAAAATGTAGCATTCTATACTTTGCTTATTTCCCCAAAAGTAAAACTGTGGACACATTGACAACAGATACGCAGTTACTCTGAATATCAAGTGTTCATTATATGTATTTCTATTAAAATAATCTCTGCAAATAAACAACATCCTCAGTTCATCTTCGATTTGTGACTGAGTACATACGTGAACACCTTCATCTAACCTTGTCCTAATCTCTTTTACATTCAGAAACAAGAACAATGAGAGCTACCAAATGGGAAATTGCATTTATTTAACCAAATGCTTCATGATGGAGATGCTTGATCCTCTATAACCTGTTCCAAAGTGGTTCCTGAAACAGAAAATATTTTATTTTATTTTGGAAGTATTCCACAGTACAATGGTTTTTATAAAAAATAAGAAATTTTTAGTCTCCAAGCAGTATGTTTAGTTATATATTAAAGAAGCTAGAAACAGTGATGTATTAAGATGCAATTACTTAAGATGACTTGGTACTAGTAACACTAACATCACTTTTTTAATCTCTATTAATGTTTCCCCATAGGGGGGGGGGGGGATCCATCCCCTTCAGCTGCCGTGGTGCAGGCGCTGCAGACCCCAAGCACTCGTGGTACTTCTCATGTTACTAGAGGAACCTCGGGCCGAACATTCGAGCCCCTCCCTGAATGGGAGTTGTTTGGATTAAAGGGGGCAGTGGTTCGCGATACCCATGGCAGATCGGGTACATCTCTGGATGGGGTTGAGGGAAGCCATATATTCCCGCATAATAGCCTAAATAGCTATTAGAAGCTGTGCTAGATCACCAGGCCCCCCTACCGAGGTTGTTCGGTAGGCTTCCACTTTCGGGGTCGGCGCGTAAGTGGTGTATCCACTTCCACCTGTCTTGTGTTTTAAACCTCTCTCCAACTGTGATGTTGGATCCTCCATCGCGATGGAGGCAAAAGCAATTGAAACTAGGCCCTCAATGATATAAAAAATTAAGTGACAAGTATCAATAAACCAACTACAAATAGTTTTCACAATTAATTTTGACGTCACTGTTACTAAATTCCTCCAAACGCATATAATTTCTCTATACTAAATTTGTTCTGTGGGGCTAGGCAAATGTTAGTTTCATGAATATCTTCTTAAATTTGTAAAATGTCTTTGGATGATATGGGAATTTCTTGAATTTCAATTGTTTTCCCTCTTGGATGAGATTTGTTGTTTCTTTCATATGTTTCTGTTGTTCATATTTTGTAATTTTCTTATTAATTGTTACTCTGTTGAAACCGTTGTTTTTGACTGAGCTTACTATGTGTTCATACTCTAGATGATACTTTTGTTTGTTCAGGGGAGTTAAAGCAGTCATTTTAGATCAAATCTCATTAGAATTGTCATTGTTTTGATTTTGTTATTTTAAATTCTTAAAAATAATTCATCATAAAATGTTTAAAAACTCAGAAGGAAACTTTACGAGATTAAGAAAATTGGGTAACATCGAAGAGGATCTACAAAAACTTGGATGCCAGATGTGAGCAAAAGCTTAAATTGAGCTGGCACTACAACTCTATCCCAGAGGTAAGGACAGAGCGACAACTCCAACATTGGAATTGCAGCTTTGCAAACCACCAAAGGTTCTATCACACAGTGTGCACCAGTCTGTGTGTTAAGCTGTTTAGTACTGCATGTTTGGTGTTATGAGAATGAAACTGTTATTCTTTATGTAATTATCTGAATGCAAAGTTGCTGTTTTTTTTAAATTTACATCCTCCAACGTCAAGTCATATCGAACGATGAATGGAATGGGTGAAATGAAGCTAAAATGAGCCCAGGTTCCATTGAACTTAAAGTTACCTTAAATTCGTCTTTCAGGATAAGGGAAAACCCTGGGAAAAACCTTATCCTTGACCGAGATTTGAACTCAGGAGCTCTTGAATGAGAGGCAGACACACTATAACCGACACTACCGAGGCGGGCACAAAAGTTTCCTGTATACACCAAAGGTTATATGATCTTGTTCTCTGATTATTTTTAGATCTAAGAAGGGTAACATGCTCTTCCCTAAGGTGATGTTAGTGTTACTAATACCAATTCATCTTAAGTAAATGTTATTTCTCACAGTGTTTAACCTTAGAAAGAAACTTCCTCTACTTCAAGCTAAGTTAAAACCTACTCTAGAGATTATACTTAAAGCACTGGGTGATTCTAATCTACAAAAGGTACATCCAACTATCGTCTGATAGACGACAACAGACAAGTCGAACCTTCAAGGTTGAAAATGAACGCAATGGCTTCCAAAACTAGGCTCTCAATAATATAAAAATGTAAGTGTTAAAAACCGACTACAGAGTTTTTTTTCCAAGAAAATTCCTGTATATAAAAATAAGGATCTACTTACCAGTGATTTAGATAATGAAACAACTGGTAGAGCTTATGTCTTGCTTCAAAACCAGGTGCTTTAGGGATGATATTGTGATAGGCCTGATAGAATGTGCTGTTGAAACCTCCAAACATTCCAGCTATTGCCAGTTCAAATTCACTGTGGCCATAGAATGAGGCAGGATCAAAAACAACTGCAACATCAAACTATCATTTAATGTTTTACAATTAAAATTGAGTTTATTTAGCAAGTTTGCATTATGAGTCCTTTGTTTGGCATGTTAGAGAGAAGAGGCTGAAAGGTAAGTCCACATTTGACACAAGTGAATGGCTAATTTACATGTCATTATAATGTGTTTCAAATGGGAAGGTGTTTGTCCTTGAGCGCTACTAGGTGAGCAACCAATTGGAGTCCTGACTGTTGTCGTATTGCATTCCCCCTAAATGGTGTGTGCCAAGCGGCAAACTATTCAATCTGTAATAAATATTATTCACGCTAAGACAAAAATCCAGATTTTGCAAAAACTGATCCATGAGGAAGGAGAGAGTAATGTATTTAACATAACCGTAAAAATTCATTATTTTTAGCTCAAATAGTTTTCCTAATACAAATAAATAAAATAGATACCATTATAACAATGCATTGCAACGTAAGCACTGTAATGCATATCATAATTGGTTGGCATGTATGCGTGAACATTTATTTGAAATTACTTAGAACTGAAATGTAAACATTTGACATGTTGTGATAAAAGAAATATGTACATATGAATATGAATATGAATAAGCCAAGGTGTTTGTTAAATTCGATGAGAGGAAACAATACACTTCTTGCTAGTCTGGCAGAACTTGTCTGGTCACATTATATCTTTGTTTATGAATGGTTCGTAATCTCTTTTTACTCAAGAGGGTTCAAAGCTGCATTATTCAGTTACTCTTCCATGAAAAGGTGTATCAGCTGGATCACTGAGACGCGATCCACCTTCCCCCCCACCCTTCCTTACTACTGCTAGAACAATCAAATAGAGTTAATGTGGGCTCAAATTATGTTGCAAACAGAAATAATATTTTTAAACTGAATGACGGTGAATGACTTATTCACGAAGAAATTAACAAGGAACATGACAACTGTGTGAGACATCAGATAAACTACAAGACGACTTTTGGAAAGAAATAGCACGTAACGAGATTTTGGAACCTATCATCATAAATTTGCAGTACTCAGACGTTGAAGACAATGACAATGACGAATTATCTCTTAACATAAGTAACATTTGCAGCTATACGGATGCACCGCTGGTGTTTTCGTTGGATTAGAAAAATAAGTAATTCACAACTATAATTAACTTTAAGCTAAATATTTAAAACATTTGTGTAACATATGAACATGCATGTTGCAAGTGTGATTACAAAAACTGCATTATTATAAAACTTTGGAGAATTCAGTTTGCGTTCCCTTACGTGGAGCGCCAAGAAGACTTGCAAGTGTGCGAGAGAGAGGGAAATATAAAAAGAGTGTGGATAACAAGGTGGCAACGCTGAAGGCTCTGACGCATCTATTGGCTACAGGCGAGAACTCTTACCATTTGAAACACATAATTGATGAAGTGCTAATTGCATGGAAAACTGAAGAGTGTCAAGCAAAAAATTATATAAAGTCATAATATTTTCCAGTGGCTCTCAACCAATGCCTTGAGTATTCTTATGTATCACATCTATTCATCTCTGGTTCACTGAAATCTGTTGTACAAATAAGGACAGAAACACAGAAAAAGCAAATAAATAAATAAATAAATGCACAATATTTTAAGCTCTGTGATATATTTTTCTCCAGTTAATGTTAAAGCTTTGAAATGTTTTCAGTTTCAGGTGATTTAGATTGCTATTTTAAAACAATTTTTATCTAAATTCTGAACAAAAAAATGACCAAATATATTTTGTTTCATGTCACTTTTTTCTTTTGTTTCTTTATTGTTTTACTGGTTTGTGCTACCATTTAATGAGTGAACAGTATTTATTTAGTCACCTATTAATTGATTGCTACCATTATCTTCAAAATAGTGTTCTATTATTGATTTTGGAAGAACTATATTAATGTGTCAGATAGAAAGAAGAGTTTTTTTGCTGTTTTTTAACGTTTTAGGTTCCCTTTTATTATACATGTAGTAAAAGTTTATATGGAAAGAAAATGTTCCAGGATGTAGTTTAGGATACCTCATCGGCATTTGCCAATTATGTGAACTGAGGAAAACTTAGAGAAAACTCATCAGGGAGAATAGGTCTGGTAACCGAGCAGGATGGCTAAGACGGTTTCGTCTGTGGTCTACATTCGGGAGGTCCAGGTTCAATTCCCATGGTTGGCCTACCTGACTGGTTTTTTTCACGCAAATGCTGGGTAGGCTAATTACATCCTCAAATTTCTTGTCCCTCCATTTCATCTACATTATCATTTCACATCATCTGTCATCTGGTGGTCTCTTTCAAGGTAGAAGTGTCGGCGGCTGTCTCAGTGCTGCATGACAGGATGATATGCTCTTAGTACACACC